>JARHVA010000585.1:4635000-5028283 GCA_037957365.1 Torreya grandis
TATTATGGCTGACCAATAAGATAGTAATCATGAAGGCTCTATAAAAGGTGAAATTAAAGGTGGTGATTTCTAGATTGAGAGAAGTGTGTGTGTGTGTGTGTGTGTGTGTGTGTGTGTGTGTGTGTGTGTTGTGTGTGTGTTGTGGAGTAAAGGAAAAAATAAAGGGTGTGTGCCCAATGGATTGGTTTTATATTAGAGTAAGTTGATGACTGTGTGTATGACTTTTATGTCATATTTTTGATGTCATAATAGTGCTCTTGTAGGTTTTAAGATTGAGGATGAGCAAAGAGGTCTAGAGTGATCCAAAAGGATTTTTTGGATGGATTAAGTGTGAGTGAAGGATAGATGATGTCTATGTAACATTGGTGGTTGATTTGAGAGGAATATCAGAGTGTGGACTATGTGTATGACCATTTGGTCATATTGCTAAGGTTGTAATAGAGTTATTGCTAAGAATATTACAGTGATCCAAATAGTTGTTTTGGATGTTTGAGAGTGTGTGAAGAAGTGAAGGGGGATTTGTTTTTAGGGTGTCTGTGTCATATTGGTATGTAATCATTGATTAGGATATGTTCATATCATTCATGTTGAGAGGGTGCTCAACATCTAGGTCAAAAGGACTTGACCAACCTTATGGGTAGGTGCTCCTTATGAAATAGGTGTTTCACTAATTTTAGGTCAGAAGCACTTGACCATCCTAGGGGAAGGTGATCCTTATAAAGTAGGTGTTTCATTAAATTTTAGTCAAAAGGACTTGACCATCTTAAGGGGCAAGTGTTCCTTGTGAAGCATGTGTTTCTCTAAATTTTGGTCAGAAGGACTTGACCATCTTAGAGGCATGTGATCCTTATAGAACAAGTGTTTCACTAAAGTCTCATGATTGCATACTTCTTATAGGACAAGTAGTCCATTTTTTTTCAATATTGAGAGTGGGTTTTATTCCCCAAGAGGGTTTACCACATAGATCTTATGTTGTGTGTTTGATCTTGCATTATCTATTATTCATTGCTATAAACATCTTGAATGCCTCATGAATGGTTGTATTGAATGATTAAAGTGTTTGAAGGGTTTGGAAATTGAATTTTATTATTTTCCACCACTGATTCACCCCCCCCCCCTCTCAGTGGTTTGTACCACTAACAAGGAGTATTTAAGAAAATACACAAAATACAGAAATAAAGAAACCTTAATGTTTTTTTTGAAGAATGTAAGGTAAAATTATTATTACCAATAATTTCCACTCTTTGTATTTGAGAGAAAAATATAAACACTTCAAAATTATCCCATGATGCAAAAATACTATTTCCAACACCTACCTATTGCTCATTTATTGAATTAGACTCAATATGATCTTTTATGTAAACCTAGGTAGCTATCAATCCAAGATCTTCATTATATATTTTAGTGCATTTTAAAGATTTTGATGAAGCCATTTCCTCTTCATCATTAGATTGCGTACCTAGAACTATAAATGAGTTAAAATTCAACCCATATCAAACTTTCTCCTTCCCATTCAAGAAATATTTAAGGTTTTCCCCCTTTCTTTCCAATTTCTTGAAATTACTATAATTCAGGGCTTTTCCCCTTGCTTTTTAACTTCTTGAAAATATTTTTTTCAATCTTCTTTTTAGCCATTACTCTTACAGTGCAATCCTAAGCCAGATTTCCATGAGCATGGGACATTAAGCATTGGACATAATACTTTCATAGTCATCAACTTGCTCAAACATGTCTCCTTGTGGATATTTTAACGAGACCTTTCTAGGAAGGGGTTTACTCACATCCATTCAATCAAAAATAAATAAATATAGATATATATATATATACACACACACACACACACACACACACACACACACACACACACACACACACACACACACACACACACACACACACACACACACACATATATGTATATATATATATATACATATATACACATATATGTATATACATATACAGATATATATACATATACAGATAGACATATACATATATATGTATATATATATGTATATATATATATATATATATATATATATATATATATATATATATATATATATATATATATATATATATATACATATATATATATACATATATATATATATATATATACATATATATATATATACATATATATATAAGTTTCATTATAAATGTACATCATTTATCCAAGGTAGTAACCAATTTGATGAAGATTGGTTTCTACCCACAAAGGTACAAGAAAATTAAATATCCTTACCCAAACTATAAAAACTTTTGGAACTTCTTGAGTCAAATCAAAATTGGGGTTCTATGGTGTCATGAAAATCCTTGATCTACCAAAGAACCAAGGTCCTTATTTGAATTTTATATATATATATATATTCTTGTACCTTTGTGGGTAGAAACCAATCTTCATCAAATTGGTAACTACCTTGGATAAATGATGTACATTTATACTGAAACTTATATATATATAAAGTTTCATTATAAATGTACATCATTTATCCAAGGTAGTTACCAATTTGATGAAGATTGGTTTCTACCCACAAAGGTACAAGAAATTTAAATATCCTTACCCAAACTATAAAAACTTTTGGAACTTCTTGAGTCAAATCAAAATTGGGGTTCTATGGTGTCATGAAAATCCTTGATCTACCAAAGAACCAATGTCCTTATTTGAATACTTGACCTCAATATTCTTTAGATGTGAAGACAACAATGAAGAATCCTATTGACCCACAATGGATATCCACTTCTCCCTTTATTTTTCAATGCCCTAAAAACAAATGAATAAGATGTAGATTGTTTTTTAAAGTTGTCTTTAAATAAGATTTTTTTTTTATTGAATAAAAATAATTTGAGGGTATTACATATTCATAAGGTTATTTATAAGGCTTTAAAATTTCCAAAAATATTGATAAATTTTTTTTAGACAATGTGTTCCTCCTCTATTAACAAATGTTTTTCATCATTACACACATAATGCCTCCAAATGATTAAATTTAAATTTAAAATATGGATGGTTCGAATATTTTGCTAAATTATAAATGCACTATTGAACTAAGGGAAATCGTGCAAAACTAAACATCCTGGAGATTGAAAGATTTATCTTAAATGAATTTTGAAGGTAAGGATTTATCTGATTGGAAAATATTTTCATCAACCTTAGATTCAGTAGATGACTCTCTCAAAGCAAGAGGAGCATTGAGAACTCAAATATTTAGTGATCGAAGGGGTAAATGAAATCAATGTAGCAGACATTTAATAAATAAATGACATCAAATCCATTGATATCCAATTCATTGAAAATGTTATACATTACATATAATATTGGATGGTTCAAATAGCTGAAAATAACAACAATATCATGATTGGCATTGCTTACACTTGCACCTATTGAATGATGGATTTCAAAGAGATTATTGGGTCTTTTTTCATTAGGATTGTGTTAAGGATGTATTTGAACACTTATTTGAAATCTTGTATCTCATTTCTTATTTTTCATTTAAATAATTTATCATAATAATCTTTATGTTTTTTCTATTACATTTGGTGTATTTCCTCCTCTGCTTGTACTATTATCTTTGGCTAGATTTTTTAATAATACAATTAAACTATATCTCTTATCACAACGATTCAAATAATCTTCCCAATTTTCAAACATAATTTAAAAAATATATATATATATATATATTTTGAATTAGTAAAATATTAATTCAACATATTTTATGTCATCTTATTTATCAAACATGCACATTATAAAATAAACTAGTTTTGATGTCTGTAATCAATGTAGATAAATATTGTTAACTATAACAATTTTCATTAATTTCAACATATCATACACAATAATTACATTTATGTATATATAATTGATTCATAAAATATGTGGATACTCGACTATGGGCTCCACTAACTTATATCCTTTCAAGACAAGGGGTTTTCCACGAATTCCATGCCATAGAACAACATACAAAATGTTGTTTTCAGATATATCCAAGCTCTTATGACTGGCATATAAAACATACAAGAGTATATTCAACAATTCACATGTAATATCCATATGCTACATCCATTGCATACATTACTTCACACTTTAAACATGCTACTACTCCATACATGACTGCAATTGAAATGCTTATATAGAGTTGCAATACCATTGTGAAGGTATTTAACCTTTATGAACAAGTATTTGATTGTGATAGATGAACCTTACACTCTTTTAATATTTTTGATAATCTAATTTTTTTAGGGAATCAAAACATGCAATCAAATTAAATAAACACATCAACAAAGAGAGATAACACATGACATATCCCAAAGAAACTCAATGTGAAAAAACTCTAACAAGAGTGAAGTTATGCTTACTCATCTCCCCTATAATTTGAAGTTTAAAATATTTTTCCTCCTTGGGCTTACTAGGATATCAATCTCATGAGATCCTATACTCATAATATTATCTACAATGTTTAGTGGGAGACTTACATTTTAAGCAAGAAAAACTATTGAACCTAAATATCTTAATTGTGTAGTCTTCAACTCAACCAAATGCATGTAACAATGAGTTGATGAAAGAATAAATGAAGGAATTACTCAATATTCCTCTATGTCAATTCACAGCTGAACTATATAGGTTCATATTTATAAACAAGAACACCCCTTAGGCTAAAACTAAAACACAAAAATACAAAGAGTTGGAAACTAAAACTAAAACACCTCTATGACTTTTCAACTTCTTGTGCTTGTGAAATAAGCACTATATGCTGGTTGAAACTATTGTGAAGGTTGAAAACCACCATTAATGGTTGCAAATTTTTTGTGGTGTAAGACTACCATTATATGTATATCACTAGTTGCACAACCATGAAAAGTCCACTATTTTTAAAAGGCCATAACATTTGTATACAAAATCAAAATCACATGATGCTTCTTTTAAAATTACATAAATTTTGAAGAGGAATAAAATTATGTATTCTAAATGTACTTTTGATGCCAACCATAATTTTTTTTAATCCCATATAATAGAAAATAGATTTTTTTCAAGACTTGGCATGTCATGGATACCCTTATTTGACAGTCAATTGTCTTACCACGTGAATTGATGATCTACATGATCCAAATTATTCAACATACGCCCATAATTTGAATATTTTTGGACCCATAATATATATATAAATATAAGATGAGGATTCACCTTATTTATTCTCAAGTGGGACACCATTTTTTTCATCTTCTTGGATTATACATTATTCCTCTTTCCTGGAGAGTGACTATATTAGTGTAGGTTTTTATTTTTCCCTATTTATTAATTAGGGAAATTGTAATTCTTGTGCATACATGGAGTTTTCCTACATTTGTGGGATAGGCTAGCTTATGTGGAGGTGTGTGTCATAGATGTGTCATATGTGTCATAAGAATGCCATAAGTAACTCCCTAGATGGAAGTTACTTCTCTATTCTTAGCACTTTGTCACCACCTTTCATGGAGGAGTTACTGTCTATTCTTGGGGTGCTTTGTCCACCTTTTTTGGAGGAGTTACTTACTTACTCTCCTATTTGTAGTCCTCACTTTGGCCATCTCATATTAATCAAATTTTGGTTTTCTCCATTTTTTCTTGTGCAATTTATCTTATTATGTTATTTTCAAATTGCTTTAGCATCTATGTGGTGTGCACTTGCTTCAACTTGTGTGATCACATCTCCATTGCACTCGTATTATCCAGATTCTGACAACAACTCCGATATGGTATCAGAGCTAACCTGGTAATCTTGTGTGTGATTATGCTTTTAGCTTATTTTGAAATCAAGAGGAGTGGAGTTCTCTTTATTTTTTAATCTAGATTTGGTCTAAATTTTTTTTAAAAAATGTCTATATCATTTCTGGTTAGTTTCCTTGGGATCCTTGCATTTGGGTGTCTTGGCAGAATACCACTAGCAGACAAGCTGTTTGTAAATAAAAATTTGCAAGTTGATGCACTCAGGCACCATTGTTGAGCAGAAAGCAAGGAGGTAGGCACCAAACTTCTGCTATTATCCTTTAGCTGTACAACATCTAAAACAGCAGTCTGCACCCTCCTTTCCAGCAAGGCGCAGCAGTAGTGTCCTTCCAGCTAGGCTCCTTAAGCCATACGGTGCCCAGGTCTGAAGGTTGGTTTTGTTTTCTACAAAATTTTCAGAATTGTGCCTTTCTTTTGGGACGCCATTTACTGTTTGATGTCTAGAAACAAGCTTCTGCACCAACTTCAGCGATGCCACAGTCAGCTCCAGCATTGCACCCTTATTTTTTGGTCATCTCTGCCACTTCTATCATGCCTCAGACAGGCCGTATGGTCCAGCACAGAGAGTTTTGTATTTTTGGGGGTTTGATTTAAAACTTGTATCTTCAACCTACGAAGACGAAGGGTGAGGCCCGGGTTGGCGGGAGGCCAATTCCCTTCACACAAACCTCCTTTGGATTCCTCATTCTGTGTCGAATCCAACGAGTGGTTGGAAGGCCACTTTCTCTCCCATAACAGGATTTTTTTTAATGTTTTAGTGCTTTTTTTTGCAAAAACACTAGTTTACGAGAAAATTGTACCTTTAATATCTTCCAAAAAGTAGCTTAGTTTTGGGTGCCATTTTTTTCAAAAGTGTTTGTAATTCAATTTCCCACAGTGTAGACTTGTTAATTGTCAAAAATGCACTAGTTTATAAAGTGTCAAAATTTGGGTCTCCTAGGACGCATTTTCGGCTGAGTCCGACACCCTGTTTGCTTTAGTCTTGCACTAATTGCTCTAAGATGCATTCTCGGCTGAGTCTGACATCTTTTGAGGGTGCACTTACATATTTGGGGGGCTTAATATTTCGTGGGGGTGTGATTATTTTTCACTACTTACAAATCTTTACTTTCATTCTCTTTTCTGCATAATTCACAACTTGCAATCAACACAACTTCACCTAAATTTAGCTAAAAAATGGATTCTTTTCAACTTAAACCCCTAACACCCTTTAACTATCATGAATGGAAGGTTAAAATATCAATCATTCTTAAAAGCAAATGGTTGTATAAGATCACCATGGGTAATGAAGTAGAACCCAACACTGATGCTGAAAAGGTCAAGTGGTACAACCATAGTGATGAAGCCTATGGATTACTAAGTTTGTCTATGTCTCCATAACTTCTATTTCATTTAGAATCCTCTCAGACTCCTAATGACATATGGGACACCTTAAAAAAGTTATTTGGGAAGCTTGATGAGATGAGAGGTCATGAGCTTGAAAACGAACTCATAAGTCTAAGTCCTAGCAACTTTGACACCCTATAGGACTTCTTCACTAAGTTTAAGGCCCTTAGATTGCAATTGAAAGAATGCGAGATAGAGAAGAAAAATGATCAACTCATTCTTTCTATTCTCACAAAGTTAGGTCCAAGTTATTCAGTCTTTGTCTCCACTTTCCATGCCACAAAAAGTGCCCTTGGCACTACATGGAAAATGCCTTCTTTGGATTCATTCATTGTCGACTTGACTAAGGAGCAAGATAAGCTAATTCAAATGGGCACAGTGAAGTCTACTCAACCCCAAGCTTTGATAGCTAGAAATGGTAACGATAAGACTTCAACAAAGGAGAAGAAGAAAAAGAACAAGGACCAGGAGAAGAAGAAAGAAAACACCAATCCTGCCAAAAACAACACTGAGACTTCTTCTTCCAATGCTAAACCTAAGAAGGAGAAGGTTAAGTGTGCCTATTATAAAAAGACATGGCATGATAAAAACAAATGCATGAAGAAACAAATAGATCAACTAACTCATCTTCTAGAGAAGAACAACATAGGTGTTCCTGAGTCCATCAAGTAGAATTCATCTACCCAAGATTCTACCAAGGCAAAAGGCAAGGGTAAGGAGAAAGAAAAGGGCAAGGCCCTTGTACCTACAATAACTTCTACATCTTCATGGGTCATTGACTCAGGTGCTTCTCACCACATGGGCTTTTCACTAGTTGAGTTTTCATCTTTAGAGCCTTGTAGCATGACTTCAATTAGTTTAGGTGATGACACATCAGTTTTCATTGCAAGGAGAGGGTCAATTGAAATGGAATGAGGAACATTCAATAATGTTCTAAGTGTTCCTTCTCTTTCAACCAATCTCCTATCAGTGTACCAAATCACTCACATTGGTCGGGGTATGAGAGTTGAGTTTTCACTAGATTCAGTGGCTATCAGGGAGTTGCATAGTGATACTACAGTGACAATGGGTAGGGCAGATCACCAAGCTAGGTTATACACCTTCTCACATTTTGCATCATATTCTTCTCCAACAGCATTGTTGACTCATTCAGATGGAGTTAGCAAATTTTGGCATGAGCAGTTTGGCCACCTTAACTACCGCTACCTTGAGCAACTTTGCAAACATGACATGGTCATTGGCTTGCCTCGTGTCCAATTCTCAAAAGGACTTTGCGAGGGGTGCTCTCTTGGGAAGCATTTTGAAGCAAAATTTGACAAAAGAAAAGCTTGGAGGGCTTCTCAACCTTTAGAGTTAGTCCACAGTGATGTATCGGGACCCTTTCCCAAACCATCTTTCACAAGGGCCAAGTACATCCTCACTTTCATTGATGATTTCTCTAGGTACACTTGGATATATTTTCTCAAACAAAATCTGAAGTGTTTGAAAATTTTCTAGACTTCAAGGCTCTTGTTGAGAAACAGAGTGAGAAATCCATCAAGGTTCTTCAAACTAATAATGGAGGGGAGTATGTCAGCATCAAGTTTGAATAGTTTTGCACCACAAAGGGGATTGATTTACAGTGCACAATCACCTACATTCCTTCATAAAATGGGGTTGCAAAATGCAAAAATAGGTTCTTGAAAGAGATGGGTAGCTGTATGATTCACTCCAAATCTTTAGCACCACAGTACTAGGCCGAAGCCATCAATTGTGTTTGCTACATTCAAAACAGGGTTCCTCACAAAGCTTTGAAAGGGATAACACCCTTTGAAGCTTGGCATAAAAGGAAACCTGATGTTGAGAACCTTAGAGTTTTTAGATCCCCAGCCATGGCCCGCATTTCAAAGAAGAAACGCAAAGCTATGGAACTTTAGTCCAAGCCTTGCATCTTTGTATGATATCTGCATGGTATTAAGGGATATCGCCTTCTAGATCCAGTCACTCATGAGTTGTTCATCGAGAGAAGTGTCCATTTTTAGGAGAGTCCTAGAGACTCAACACTTGACACTCTTCTCCCTCATCAGATCTACTTCTTCATGATGATTCCTCATCAGATTCAGATCAGCCATAGTAGGTTCTTGAGCCAGAGACATCTTCTTCTTCAAGTTCAGACAGTGAGGATAGTGATGCAGAGTCATCCACCTCTAGTCAGTCAGAGGATGAGGAGTTAGCACCTGACTCGCCCACTTCTGGGCCACTTTCGGCCAGACAGACACTTGAGAGTGTTGGCACTTGGGCAAGAGATCTTGTAGATGACAGAGGTACTAGGGGAGATTTTTAGAGAGATCCACATGCCTTATTTGCTTCAGTTTCAGATCCATAGACTTTTTGAGAGGCATCGGGCGTACCTGAATGGGATAATGCTATGGAGGAAGAATATTCTTCCTTAATCAAAAATTACACTTGGGATTTGACATCACTTCCTAAGGGAATAAAGATGGTTTGATGTAAGTGGATATATTGGACCAAGTTTGCAGCAGATGGGTCAGTTGATAAGTACAAGGTGTGATTGGTCACCAAGGGTTTCTCACAGGTGGCAGGCATTGACTACTCAGAGACCTTTGCACCCATTGCAAATATGACTTCTATCCGACTCACCTTGGCTATTGCCGTAGCACATGGTTGGGATGTGCATCAGATGGATGTGAAGAGTGCCTTTTCTTCACAGAGACCTAGAGGAGGAGATCTACATGGAGCAATCACAAGGATTTATTCAGAATTCTTCCTTAGTATGTAGACTTAAGAAATCTATCTATGGCTTCAAACAGGCCCCTCGGGCTTGGTATGCCAAGATGGATTCCTTCCTTCTCACAGCGAGTTTCACTAGGTTCCATTCTGATCCCAATGTCTAATTCTTGTGGTAGGATGATTCGCTCTTGATTTTGGTTTTATATGTTGATGGCCTTTTGATCATAGGGAGTTCTTCATCGGCTATTGCAGTGGTGAAGGCATCTCTTCAAGATAGATTTGACATGACAGACTTGGGTTTGTTGCACTACTTCCTTGGCATCGAGATCTCATAGTTAGATTCAGGGATTTCTCTTACATAGCCTAAGTATGCTCTTGACTTATTAGCTCAATTTCACATGGCTAATTGCAAGCCATCTCTGACTCCCTTTCTATCAAGAGTCAAGCTTGAGGCTGATTGTTCTTCACCGTTGGTTGATGCCACTTGGTATCGACAACTTGCTGGTAGTCTCATCTACTTGACTCACACTAGGCCTGACATATCATATATAGTGGGACTTGTCTCTAGATTCATGCAGGAACCTCATGACTGCATTGGAAAGTAGCTAAGAGGATCTTGCATTAAATACAGGGTTCACATAGATATGGGATTCATTACAAATTTGGCATAGAGGTTGACTTGGTTGGATATATAGATTCAGACTAGGCTGGCGATTCACAGACTCACAAGTCCACTTCTGGTTACAGTTTCTCTCTAGGTTTTCTTCCTATCAGTTGGTCTAGCAAGAAGCAGAATGCTATTGTTATATCATCCATAGAGGCAGAGTACAAGGGAGCTATTAATGCAGCTACTGAGGCTATTTAGCTTTAGGGAATACTTTTTGAGTTTGGCATTCCTATTAGGCAGCCCGCCATCATTTATTGTGACAACTAGAGTACCATTCAAATTTGCAAGAATCCAGTTCAGCACCAGTGAACCAAGCACATAGAGATTCACATGCATTTCATTCGGGAGCTTATTCATAGTCAGGTCATTGACTTGATATTTTGCCAGTCTTTGGAGCAGGTTGCAGAGATCTTCACCAAACCTTTTACTGAGAGCAAGTTCATTCATCTACAAGCTCTTCTTAGGGTGCGGTCCACATCTGCAGTAGCATCATCTTCAGGGGGGGCCTTCTAGCCTCCTTTTTTATTTTATGTCTCTCTTTTGGGGGGGAGTTTTTTTCTACATATTTTCTCCTTTTCTCTATCTTATGGGAGATTGCATTTGTACATGGGTACCTCATCAAGCCTAGTTGCTGGGACCCATTTTCTATTTCCACACTGCCCACCTAAGCTATGCTTATGGGGGGTATTAGTGTAGGTTTTTATTTTTCCCTATTTATTAATTAGGGAAATTGTATTTCTTGTGCATACATGGAGTTTTCCTACATTTGTGGGATAGGCTAGCTTATGTGGAGGTGTGTGTCAAAGATGTGTCATAGGTGTTATAAGAATGTCATAAGTAACTCCCTTGATGGAAGTTACTTCTCTATTCTTAGCACCTTGTCACCACCTTTCATGGAGGAGTTACTGTCTATTCTTGGGGTGCCTTGTCCACCTTTTATGGAGGAGTTACGTACTCTCCTATTTGTAGTCCTCACTTTGGCCATCTCATGTTAATCAGATTTTGGTTTTCTCCATTTTGTCTTGTGCAATTTCTCTTATTGTGTTATTTTTAAATTTCTTTAGCATCTATGTGGTGTGCACTTACTTCAACTTGTGTGATCATGTCTCCATTGCACTCGTATTATCCGGATTCTGGAAACAACTCCGATAGAGTACCCAACTATGAAGCCTACAAATGAAGTTTGATAAAGGATCCATAACTCCTTCTAATCTATGCCAACTGATATTATTTCACACTTTAGTGTTAGGTTAATCCTTATGGCTATTATTCTTAGCCCCTTTACTATGATATTCATGATTTTAGGCCAAGGTGAATTTTTCCATGAGGAGATGCTCATACAACATCCTCCTTGTTGTTTACAATTATTTCAAAAAGTGAAGAAAACACATTGTATTATGTAGGTGGTGTTATAAAAATGCACCATACTTAAAAATTTCCATTATCTTGGGTCTTATAATTGAAAAATGTAGCATAAATGAATTATAAACATACAATTCCATTTACAAATTTTCCCATATGTTATAACTAAAAGTTTTTATCAAACTAAATGTAGCATACATTGAAGGAAACATATTCAATGAAGGAACATGGATGGAAAAACATGCATCCATCATAACCAATATTATTCTTGTGGAGTGCTAGTCACCATCGACACACTTCTCAAATTATATTAATGGTTTGATTCCATGCCACTTCTTCTCCCTTCATGGAATAACCATTACACTCATGAGCATGATAAAATATTCCCACAACATGTGCCATATAAACTAATGTCATACTAAAACCTGTTTTGGATAGATTTTTACAACCTTATTTCATGTGCATATAAAAATTCAAAAGCATGCCATAAACTTGCTACAACTGTCATGTGCATACAAAAACCAACATATGAAAGGTACAATAGTTCTAATTCATGAAAATCAGCTATAACTCCATGTTAAAATCATGTGAGCTCTCAAATAAATGCTACACATGATGTAATTATAAATTTACATGGAGAGGAAAATAAAACCAATATGTTATCACCTTTGTGATAACTTATCCTAAAAATTGTACTTGGAGATTTCTCTCAACATAGAGTGCCTCTTCTACCCATCTTGTCACATCCTATTACAATTTGGGAAGCAAAACATGTCAAGTTGTCAATCAACATGAACATGATAATGCTAAAAATGATACAACCTATTTGATGCAATGGGATGATCATACATATGATTATAAAACTAATTATATGGTTGCTCCATATCCACTCTTAATGAGGGAAATTATTCCATTATTTATAATACAAAATAGGCTAGCTTGCTTGTTTCAACAATGGAACATAACAAGCAATTTTGAGGTGCTTACATATGCATGACAAATAAAATCTCTGCTATGCAAATACTCTATCCATTAATCCAATAATAAATTATTTCCATTACTCACTTGTAATAGTGATGAGGAATACTCTATGGGATTCTCCCTCTTGATGGTTTCTATCTATGATAACTCTTCAATTAGATGAAAATCACAATGTGAGTTTTTCATAGGGTGAGGTTCTAGGTTTGGAGGCTGCCTTATGATGATTATTGTCACACTAGACTTATGCCACTATGTGGAGATCCTTAGGGAAAAGTTTCCAAATTGGTTCTAGCAATTACCCCACCTTTCCATTATCACCCTCTCTCCCTCACACCCCTTGCCCCTAGGTAGATTGAAGAAGGTGAAGAATAAAAAACAAGATGATGGGTGGAAAAAACCTAATATCTCTCCCCTTATGGGGGAGGTTAGGGAGATAAGTCCAATAGCGCACCATTGGAGACTCCTAGTTCTATGGGACTAGTGGCACCTAATGATGGTTGTTTTTCCTTTTATATTATATTTATGATCTCACTATCGTGTTAGTTTAATGTTGGTTTTATTCACTCAATGTTTTTGATATGATCTCGGGGTCTGATTAGACCACTCATTTTTTGATTGAACATGTATTATGTTTATGTTTTAGTAATATATTGCATGTTTCAATAAAAAATATGATTTTTGAAAATATATTTCTAAGAACTAATACCTTACCATGTTTACCTTTTGGAAGTGGTGATGGGTTCTCCTCAATGGGCTGCTCTCCCTTCATGGATTCTTCCTTACATAGGTGGGCTTATACATTTTCTATCTCTTATATTGGAGATGATTGAGAATCTTCTTTATTTGCTACCTCTTTCTTTGTAGGTGCATGAAAAACTTGCCTCTTGTTTGCAATTGCCTCTTCCTTCTTATAAATATCCTTACAATTATTTGGGTAGTTATGGATAAAGCTCCCAACATTTTGCATGTCAATTACCACTCATGTTGCAATGATTATTTATTTTTCTCTTAGATAACATGACCTTCTTTCCCTTCTCCACATTATGATTTAGAGAGTGATCTTTACAAATTGCATCCTTTCTCTTAAACAACATGGGCTTATTTTGGATGGATTTCCTCTTCCAACACATAACCACACAATGGTTATTCATTCCACAAAAAAAATGATATGTAGGCCAATAATGTTTTTCTACATGACCATTTTTATTACATTTGAAGCAAATAATGAATATTTGGTCTTTCCATACCTTCTTGGGTTTCCCTTTGTGTAAGCATGATGAAGTGGTAATGTGTTACCTCCTCCTTTGGAATTTTTATCTCTCTTTGGATATGCTTCGCATTCATCTTTGATGCTCTTCCCATTATTGAAAGGTTATCACCTTCCTAGTTCCAACTTGTATTCACTCACATGGTCATGGAGTGACAATGTGTTATCTCCTTCTTCATGTTGATGTTTCCCTTATTTTGGAGAATATTCTTTATCTCTTTAATGTGTCAAAATGCTACATTCCTTTTCATGGGAGACTTATCCATTCTTTAGAGATATAGTCTCCTCATTATATTTGAAAAAAAATAATTCCATTACCTTATATGAGTTGTTTTTGTTGAGCTAGTGACTTGGGCTCTATATCTTTGGAAGCTTTCCTTGCTTCAGTTGTCTCGGAGTTTTTTGTAACTCCTCAATTTTGAATAACATATCCCAAACCTAAATGTTGAGGCCTTTCTTCAAACTTTATGGGATTAGTCATTTTGTGATAATTTATGTTAGGAACTTTTCCATCATAGCTCATTTTTGGTTAGTAACTGAGAGCTAATTCCATAGAATGATTCCCACATTTACTAGAGGAAGCATATATATCTTAATGGAAATAAATTTAATATGGTGAAGTTCTTAATTTACATCCCTCAGTCATGGTTTATGCATATTTGGTAGAGGAATATCTCCTTTGCATGGTCTATTATACTCTATCCTTCACTCTTTCAACATCATCTTAAAACTTGGCTAGCATCTGTTTCTTAGTTTTCAACTCTTCAATGATATCCATGAGAAATTCTCCATGGCTCAAAAATATCTCTTGTAGCTCTTGATTCTTATATTCTAAGTGACACCATGTTTTTATTAATACAATTTTTTCCTCTCATTTTGTTTGTTTTATATCTTCAATTTCTTGAAGCTTTTCTCTCTTAAAAGCTTTACCCATGGTTGAAATTTTGCAACCAATAAATTTTCACTTACTTGTCAATAAACAAACATGGAAAAATATATAACATAATGCAAATACCAAGGAAAAAGGAAAAATCATTATGATACAATCTGATCCATAAACTAGGTGGATAATCCACTCTAGGCTCCACCAATGTAGATACATTCAAGATAAAGGGTTGACCTCAAATTCTATACCATAAAATAACACCCAATATTTTTTTCAAGATGTGACCCAACTCTTATGACTAACATATACAACATAAAAGAGTATATGCCACCCTTCACATACAATATTCACTTGATACATCCATTGCGTACATGTTCCTTCAAACACTAAACATGCTACTGCTTTGAATATATGACTGCAATTGAAATGCTTCCATAGAAGTGCAATACCAATGCAAATTTATTAACCTTTATGAACGAGTACTATGCTCATGATAGATAAGTCTTGAGATCTCTTAAATGTTTGTGATAATGTAATAGTTTCATTAAAGTGAAACATGCAATCAAAGGAAACAAACACATCAACAAAGAGAGAGAACACAAGACGAACCCTAAAGAAAATCAATGTGATAAAATTCCAGCAAGAGTGAAGTTATTCTTCCTCATCTCCACTATGTTCTACAACTTACAGGTTTTTATATTCTTGGGATTACTAGGACACCAAAATCACAGGCTTATATACTAGTTATGATGTATATAATATTCACTGGGAGACTTGCCTCTTAAGTAAGAAAAACTACTAAACTCAATTATCTTGGTTGTGTAGTCTTCAACTCAGCTAAATGCATGGAACAATGAGTTGATGAAAGAATAAGTAAATGAATTCCTCAAGATTCCTTAGATTTGATTATTTTTTGAACTCTATTGGTTCATATATATACATAATAACACCCCTTAGACTCGTGCAAGAAGCCCCAAATTCAGAAACTGAATCTAAAAACCCTCCATGTCCTTTCAACTTACTGTGCTTGTAAAATTGTCACTATATGCATGTTGAAACCTTCATAGTAGTTGAAAAATTAATATAGTGGTTTTCAAAATGGTTGGGGCAGTTGTAAAACTACCAATATATATAGACTGATACTTTTACAAGCATAAAAATTCTTCTAGTTTTTGGAGGTCATAACTTTTGCATACAAACTCAAAATTGCATGCCATTTTTTGAAATTGCATAATTTTTTAATAGGAATTAAAAATGTAATTTTGATGCCAACCATATTTTATTTAATTTCGTACAAAATAAGCTAGATATTTTCAAGGACTTGGCATGTCATGAATACCCCTGTTTAATAGTTGATTGTCTAGCTATTTTTCATGACTTGGATAATATTCTTGATCCAAATTTATAATCAATAATGTTCAAAAGTTTTGAAAAGTTTCAACATTACATGCTTGATAAAGTGCAACCATGTGTGTGTGTGTGTGTGTACACACACATGCATGTGACACAATAGTGGGATCGCAGACCTATTTCATGGCCGACCAGAATGTTGTTAGTCAACATGACTCAACAACATTAATTGTGAATTTTATATTAATTTTGACTTACATACACAATAGGGATCAACACCATTAACTATGATATTTTTTGTTAATTTTGACACATATACAATGTAGTTCAATATTGTTAACAATGACAGTGTATGTTAATTTTGACATGACATACACAATAATAACATTAAATGTGCGACTAACATGAGTAAATGGTACAATTTGATCCCTTTTTTAATCTCAAAACGTACTTATGTATTTGATCATCCACGACAGAGACTAATCTTAATGATCAACCCTTGCTATCTTGATTTTTTTATGAGAATTATTTATTTAATACCACCCTTCAAATGCTAATATAAAAAAAAGAATAAACCCTTAAAGCTAATATATATATATATATATATATATATATATATATATATAATCCTTTACAGTTCTTGAGTATGTCAAATTTTTTACTTTGCATCTAATACTCTATCTTTAAAAAATTATTGTGTTTTACAACCAAATATATATATATATATATATATATATGTATATATATATATATATATATATATATATATATATATATATATATATATATATATAATCCTTTATAGTTCTTGAGTATGTCAAATTTTTTACTTTGCATCTAATACTCTATCTTTAAAAAATTATTGTATTTTACAACCAAATATATATATACACACACACACACACACACACACACACACACACACACACACACATGGCCATCAAATCTAGTTGTAGAGCCATGATGTTATATGCTTCATGCACTGATTTTTTTTCTTTTGATGAAATATATCTATATATATTAAAAAAATAAATATACAAATAATTCACAAAAAAATAGGTGGTATGGAAGCACGTCTCAATGTCAAACTAGGTAAATCCTAGGAATAGGAAACAACATAAGCAAAAACAACTAGGCCCTGCCTAGGAACAAGTCATTAAAACATCAAAGGAGAAAATATTAAGCTGCTAGAGCAAGACCAAAAGGTGGAGGATCCATATCATCAGGACCCCAGCCAGAGCTTGGCATGTCATTGCCATCTAGAATTGGATCCCAACCAGAAGCCTAAGCAGTGTCTTTATCATCTTCTTGTGTCCGAGTAGGAGAAATGGCTAGAGAGAGCCTAGGGAACTTGTCTAGCACATCTAACTAACCTCTAGGTGCCCCCCCCCACCAAGCATCTAGACATAGAGGAGGAGGAACAACATCCCAATCATCCTACCCAACAGGGGAAAGAAGCAGAGGTTGCCACCCTTGCTACTGCCCATAAGGGGTTATGCACTAATACAAGGTACCACTGTGAGAGTGGTGCCAAGATTGGGTTCGCCCGTGTCCACTTCAAGGTGGTAAGGCAATTTTGTCATCAAGTCTGTGCTCCCTAGGTGGAGACAAAGAAACCTGTGCCATTACACAAGGAGCATCTCCCCAATGAGTGAGAAGGTCCTCGAGATCGCCAAGTTCCATGAAAACTTTGTTTGATTGCACTTGCATCTGCAAAAGAACATTAGAAATAATAGAGGACTTTCTCAAAGTAGAAAAATTACAATCTGAAAAAGTATTATTAAATATTGCGTTATTTCTTTCTTTCCATTACCAAAATAGAATCTCCACTCTAAAAGTATGTTAGACTGGGGTATATTTAAAAAGCAAGGTGGGTTTATCTCCAAGAAGGATATGCTGCCCATGAAATAATTTGGATTGGAAAGCCCTTAAGAGGTCATGAATCCATGTCCAGACCCTTTGAGTTTTGGAGCAGTACCAACAAATATGAGGGAGTGTTTACAGATGACCACATAAAGGGCAAGTGGGAAAATAAACTCCTAAGTGAACAAGCCTTATACCAATAGGTAAGCCATAATATAATATACACCAAGCAAAATGAACTAGCTTAGGCTCCAAGAAAGCCTCCCAAATAGTGTGAAAATAGAAGCACCGGGTATGAACAGAGGAATGCAGACCCCAATGGGAGTTAAACTTGTCCATCATAGGCATGTGGGAAGTAAGCCATCCATAGCCAAGTTGGGGGGTGTAATCATGAAATAGAGTTTCAACATATGACTTCTAGTCCTTCCACCAAGGACAAGTGGAGTGAACAAAAATTTTATGAAACATTGAAGATGGAATAATGTTAAAGATTTCTTGGAAGGATTATCAATCAGTATTGGCTACCCAGAATTTGGTTTTCACCTCTTCCCAAGATAGTCAAGGGTGAGACTGCTTACAAAAAATATATTGGACAGTATGAATGCATATACAAAACAACTAGAGAGCATTGATCCAAGGAACCTCGGCTAGAGGGACTTCATTGAAATTGATAACAGGTGACCACCATAACAAGTGAGAGTTAACAGACAACCCATCTCAGAACCCTAAACTATTCCAAAAAATCCATAGTTTGATCATTTTCCATGCTTTCTAGATATTTTTTGCCACAAAGCACCTAAAATTTGAATGGGAGATTTGAGGATAAGCAGATTGGAGAAGCCGAGCCCTTTCTAGAGTTTCTTGCCTTTAGGCAAGGTCAAAGAGATGCAGTGTCAAAATAACACCTTCCAATATTCCTTGTTGTCAATTGCCTGCAAAATCCATTTGGCACATAAATCAATTCTTTGATGAGCCATGTCAATGAGCCCCATACCTCCAAAATCCTACGTGAGGCAATGGTAATCCCAAGACACCTTGTGGAATCCATGTCCATGAGAAGAATTAGCCCAAATAAAACCCTTAAGAAGTTTTTTTAAGTTTTTGGTAAGAATTCTTTGAAGGCACCTGGCATGAAGAGTAGTAAACATGAGTGGTCGTAAGCACTTTCGTGTAGAGTTTGAACTTGTTAAAAATAAGGGCTTAGTCATCTAATATTCCAACCTTTTAATAACTCTGTCAACAACATAGTGCCCTAACAGGGGCAAAGAGGTATCAAAAGCAAAAGGGATGCCAAGAAACTTGAAGATTTCATCATGTTGGATCTAGGCCCATCCATATTTGGCAGCCCACACTGATGGAGGGAGGTATGATTGCCTGTAGAAATGAGTTTTTTTCCATTGGATGCTTGAGCCAGAGGCAAGGTAGAAGGTGTTGAGACAATGCAAGGCATTGTCCACATTGTCCTCATCTTTAATAAGAGTAAGGAAAGAATCATCCACAAAGTGGCCATTTAGTAATTGCATATCTTCATGAGTGTTTTCTTTATCTAGAGGGAGATAGATTCCATTAAAAAGGCCCTTATCTTGGGCATTGCTAAGAAGATATCCAAAACCCTCAACTGCAAGCACATACAGGGTGGGTTCCAAAGTGCATCCTTGGCAAATAGATCTAAACAAACCAAATTGTTCAGAAGTGACTCCATTAATGGAGAGGACAATTGAGGTGTCTAAAAAAAAACATTTGAATGGTTTGAATGAAATTAGGCCCAAAGCCCAAAGATTTAAGCATGGCCAAGATGAATGGCCACTCAATACGATCATAAGATTTTTCAAAATCAATTTTAATGACCATAGCTTGTTGCTTAGACCTTCTAGTCCAGTCCATTCCTTCCCAAACTACAATGATATTATCTAATATATATCTACTTCTGATGAATCATGTTTGCTTAGGGTGAATGATGTGCGGCAACATATTTTGAAATCAGAGCGCTAGAGCTTTGGCAATGATCTTGTAGGAAACATTCAGGAGGATGATCGGTCACCAATTATAGATCAATTCGTGATCCCCCTACTAAGGTATGAATTTAATGTTTCCTTTATTTATATTCTTCCCTAGAGAATGAGTGTGAAAGGCCTCTTGATAAACATGATGCAAGTCAACACCCACAAGATCCGAAAGGGTTTTGTAGAATTCAAAAGGGAAACCATCAATTCTTGGAGCTTTGTCATTTCCCAGATGAGACCTGCCTCATACAGATCATCCATAGTGAGGATCCTATTGTAAGCTACCCGCTAAGCGAGAGTGAGTTTCCAAGGCACCACTACAAGACACTATTGAAGGGTCATATCATGCTCTATAGAGGAAGCTTGAGATCTGAACACTTGTTGATAATGGAGGATAAAAGCTTGAACAATTTGTGGTGTCTCTGATAATCTCCTGCCAGCATCAGAGATAGCCTAGATTTGTTACTTTGAGTTTTTGGTTCAAAGCATTTCAAATAATTCTTTGGAAGCTTTATCCCATATCTTGAGCCAATGGAGCCTGGCTTTAACTTGAACTCCCTGGGCATTGTAATTATATACTATCTGAATACGATATCACAAAGAAGAGACTCTAATCTACAAGATCTCATTGAAGGGATCTTTTTCTAGGGTTAAAGTTACATGACTAAGCTATGAGGAAGTAGCAAAGTAAGAGTGTCTTCAAATTTTAGAAAGTTGACAGCCATATATTCTCAAAAGTGAGAGGTCCTTCTGATGGTGTCATCCCACCAAAGAATCCAACCAGATTCTTGGGATGGACGAGGATCTAGATTCTAAACTCTATGGATGTGCACCATAGTGGGCCCATGTTTGTGCAAGGAAGTGTTTAGAAAGAATTGCATTTTATGGACCTTGGGTTTCATAAATTTCCATGTCACTTGAAATCGAATGGGGGAGTGATCGAGAATCTTAAAATCTAGCAGCCCCTACACTGAAGGAGAAAAAATGTTATCAAAGGAAAAATATGGTTGGGTGGAAATCATTTCCCTATCTAGGCACTTCAGAATCTAAATGGGGCCCTCTCGGAGATTACTCCAGGTGTACCATACTTCATTTGTAGGCTGACAAATTAAATTAGGGTCATAAATACCTCGTTTAGTGCACATAAAATACCATGCTTCCCTTTCGTCAACCTTTCAATACATTGGTAGGTGGCCCATTTTGTCTTCAAGAGACGTCACCATATTAAAGTCACCACATATGACCCAATGAGCATCGGGGAGATCATCCGCAATCCATCACCATAAATGGGTGCGCTCAATGGCATCATTTGAGGCATAAATATTAATAAGTCCAAAGGAATGGCTTTCAATGCTAAAAAGGGTCCAAACTAATCGGTTGGTGGGGTCCTCGCTAGATTGCACTAAGTGCGAATGCCACCTTGGAGAAATAAATATGATCACCCCTCCACGACTTGCTTCATGATTTCTATGCAAGATAATATTATCGTGCCAGATAGAGTTACTGAGCATTGTCAATAAAAAAATTATTGCTTTTACTTCTTGTAGACAAAGAATGTCTGTCTCAAGAAACTTCCTTCTGAAATCATGCACAACAGACTTGCATTTTGGGTCTGTAAGACCCCAAACATTTCATGAAAAGCAATTCATAAATGACAAGTGTCAAGGGACATATGCTCAGAGTTTCTAAAGCATCATATTGGTTCTGTAAAAAAGGCCCATTGTTGGCGTTTAAAAAATCATCAAATTGTTTCTTCATAGCAAGATCAACTTGATACTCTCATTCCTCCACCTCTTTGTGCCTCCTAGGAGTGTTGCAAGAGCATTTGGGTGCATCCTGCCAAATAGGGAGTGCAAGAATGGTTGGCTGTGAGTCTGAAAAACTAGAAGAACTGGGCAGTGGAGGCTCGAGACCCTGGGATAAAACATTGGTAGCAAGAGGGGCGTTGAAGATCTTGTGTTTTTTAAAACTTTTGGGGCTTCAGCGTGGGAAGGCTCTTTCTCAGTAGGATCCTGGTCTTGCAGGCCATTGCTTATTGAGGGCTTGCCACCTTTAGGATTTCTTGTGCTTGAGCTTGTGGATTTAGTGTGGTTGTTCTTCTTTCCTACTATAGTCCAACCATCCTCAACTAGTTTTTTGCTAGCTTCTGGAGAGGGCTTAAAATGAGAGACTGAGCAGTTGGGTGCATTGTTGCGGGCTAACTAAAGGTAGCAGTCCCGAATCTTATGGTTGGTGGCTTGGTAGTGAAAACAAGGGTTTGTCAAGTTGATATACAGGACTCGTTGAGAGTGTCTCACATTCCCAACTTGAATTTCCACAAACTCCTTGAGGTCCCGGGAAAGGTCTACTTCTACACAAACTCGCTTTTGCAGTCTAGCAGAATAAAAATTGTTTTGTTCATGGCAAACACCCTGACCTATGGAGGAAGCTATCTAGGGAATAAAATGCCAATAGGCGATTAGAAGACCTGGAAATTCAACCTAAATCGGGACTTTGAGAGCAGTGTGCTTCAAGACAACAAAGTTTCGTGTCTGGGGGGAGAGAACCATGAGCGAGTTCTTAACATACCATGTGGTTGACCTATGGAGAATACCTCTTGCATGGGAAGGGTCGGCAAAATGGAACAGAAAAAAACCCTTGGTCATATTATGGACGCTCTCAAGCTTTATGCCATGTGTTGCCCAATGGGTTTGAACCTAGGACCTAAGCATACGTTCAGAGGGAATTCGACCCACAAAATACCCTATCAAACAGACTTGTTCTAGCCATTGACAAGGAGAGTTAAATTCTGGAATGGGCAAAATAACATCAGGGTCTGAAGAGTTACCTCGTGGTAGACCTTCCGGTCAAACTTTCTTGGGCGCTTGTAGGAGGCCATTGCTCGACGCTCCATTATTCTTCTTCGTCGTTGAAACAATGAAAAAAGAATGAGAAAAAATCATTAAATACATTGACCTCGACCGAATACAAATTTATTTAAAAAACAATAAACGCAAGTCCCACGGATAACATAAAAATGACGATATGAAACAAGCTAAAATAATAAAAAATCAAAAACCAATTCAATGACATACATTAAAAAACCCCTAACAAAACCAAAAAAAAAACGAACTTATAAATTTTTCTCATACACTTATTTTCATTCACGCACCATTTTTTAAGAAACCCGAAGCATCCATTTCTTTGTGGTTGCTTTACGAGAGAACATGATGTTAAACGACGGCAATCATTTATTTTGAAAAAAAATTTCCCAAAATGCGCAGGGGCATAATTGAAATATGTTTTATTTTGAAACTTTTTATCTGCTAATATGTTTTTGGGGCCAAAGTTGAGACGTTAAACATAACTTTTCTTGTGTTCTTCGTCGCTGCCAGCAATGAACAGGGAGGGGAAAGTTTATAGAAAATTTGACACCTTTAATAAATCAATGGAGAGAATTGACGTACCTATCTTTAATCCAAAATATGTTGGCGTGGCGTGGCGTGGGGGCAGGGTGTTGTGAAAAAATCTCTATTGTCAAATGCCACCATCAAATTTCAAGTTGCGTGCAGAATTGGGTGCCTGTCTTTCAATGTCTCTGTCAGTCAAATTGGCTGAAAGAATTTAAAACTGAAAATGACACTAGAATTGTCTACGTCTGTTTTTCAATCATGTAAAGAAATCTAGATAATCAGTTTTAATGAACTGAAAAGAAAAGAGTGGGTAATGTCTTTTTCTTTTATTCAATTGGAAATGATTTGACCATGTCCTGTGAAGTGTGGTTTCATCTTCTTTTCCTTGTTAACGGGTAATGTTTGAAAGAAATTTAAAATAAAAATATATATAATTATATGGGCCTATTTTTCAATGCTAATAGATTTGTAATGGACTTAAAATAATTATTCTTAATGAACATAAATTTAATAAATGATATATTTTTCTTCCAGTTCACAAGTCTAATTGTCATGTAAAGTGTAGTTTCGTCAATATTTTTTATTGGAAAATAATTTAAAAATAAAAATATCCTTACATATTTTACAAATAATCACAAGATTGCTTTTTTTAATAAAATTTTATATGAAATAGTGAGTATCTTCTATAAATAATGTCCAACACCTCCCAAAATAATGTTAAATATTGATAGAACTAAATTAAGTACAAAATATGCAGCTTTTTCCACCTTTCATGTTTTTGCAATGCTTATTTAAATAATTGACCAATGAAAAAACTTGAATCATTTAAATTTGTGCTATCTAAAATTTGACCGTTACATAATTTTACATTAAACTTTCCAAAAATTTAATATCTTTTTACTTGGAATAAATGTAATCAAATGTTAAAATGATTAACAGTTTTTAAATTATTTAAGGTAAATAACATTTGTTCCGACTTTAGTATTTTAATTTATAATATTAAAAATTGTTTTTTAATATTTTAAAAATAAATAATATAAAAATATATGTTTTTAATATTTTAAATAATAATTTATTTTATTTTAATAATAATTTTAAAAAAATAAAATTTCTAATATATATTTTAAATTCAAAATTTAATTAAATAAAATAATAATAATTCATAACCTTTCTCATTAAACCCATGCATCTAACTATAATATCAATCCATCATATTAATAATTACTTTTTCATTATTAGTACTTGTTGTAAAGGCATGGTACTATAGTTTTCAGTGTAAGTATTGACTTTTGTCAACGGAAATATGGGGACTAATCTAAAGCCATTGCTATCGAAAAAATTTCTAGTTATATAATGTTTGTAGTTGCCGCTCAATAATTTATCATTTTTATCGTTAAAATTAAACATTCATTAATTTATGTGTTTGTTGTCTAATAAAAAGATTTATGTTGCCTTTATTTTTCAAAATCTCTATGTTTCAATTGCAGACATTAGGGGTAAGATGGTGGCTAGGCTACTTGTAACTTAGTTTTGTAGCCACGTATGGTTGCTCAGGGATCGACTAAGGGACCCTTATTAGTACCTACCGCTTTGGTGTTATTTTGGCCCTTAAAATTAAATAGAAATTATTTTCCTTGTTGTGTGTCCAATTAAAAAAATTAGATTTGTTTTATTTTTCCAAAACTTAAATGTTTGATTGCAACTATTAAGGGCAAAGGCGGTCGCTGTGATAGAAATTTGCTCTGGTAGTTGTGCTAGTTGTAAAATTTTGTTACAACCACGTGTGATTTTCCAAGGAGCAACTAAGGCAATCTCTATTTTAACCGCTTCTTGAAATGGGCATTGTTTCTTCACATTTGAATTATTACTGTTGTGTGATTGTTGCACCTTGCTAGTGGACAATGCTATTACATGTTTTTTAAAATGCCTTATGAGCATAAATTTTAGTTTTTCATTTATTTATTATATGCTTTCTGTAAGAATACAAGATTTTATACATATAAGTAACCCCCTGTTTATGAGTATATAATTTTTTTAACAAAGTTCTCAGAGATTTGTTATTATAATCTCAGGAATGGAATGAAAACTTTATTAAGTTAATTAATAACTATTACAAAGATCTTTATTTGCATGAAAATACTATTTGTGCATGTGCAAATCTTTGTTATGCTATTGCAGTTTTTTTGTGTTATCACAATGTTTGAAATGGTAAAATACAAATTGGCATTGAATGGTTCAAAGCCATGTCTATATCTATTGTAGGAAGCTATATGTGCTTGCTTGATTTGATTATTATATTTATACCTTCGCATGCCTTCTAGTGCAAACCCTGAACATGAATGTACTATAGATTGAAAACCAATCTCCTTTATTGGTTTTCACATACTCACTATCTCCACCTAGATGCATTTATATCGTTCGAATAGCTAGCAACTTATTTTCATTTATTTTAAGTCTAAATGGACCTATTTTACCTCTATGCATCGTGTGAACCAAGGACTCTCTGCATACAAGGATATCCTTTCAATAATTATGACGTTACAACCTTAGAAAGTTGGGTCTATATGTTCTAGATCCCTAAACTAGGAGCTTAGATTGAGCTTTAATTGTGGCCCATGCATTTGATGTATTTATTCTAGCTCTACCTGGGTACTTTTTAATTTTAGTTCATTTGCATTTGCTTGGGTCGATGTCATGTCCCCTTCTAGTTGACATCGACATATCAGCAGGATTAGCCTATTAACGGCTCTCGTAGGCTAACGAGGCATGGTGAGAGAGTCATTTTTTACAGTCACTTGGTGATTACTTGGCTCAGTTTTTGATTGGAGTAAGTTTTTTCCACTATATTTCATTATTATTTCTATTTATGGAAACCTTATTTTATAATTTGATGTTGAGATGCACTTTATTAATAATATAATATTTTAATATTTCATAAAGTGCAAAAAGATTAAATATTCTGGAATCTTCTAGAAGTCAAAGGATAATATTATTTTATTGAGGCCGACCTCTAGAGGAAAAGCATAAATAGACCTTGACGTCTCACCATTTGGGTATCCAGATTTGATGAATTGTTGATTGGTGAATTCTTCTTGAGTATTTGTGGAGCCAAGCGATCTGCAGATAACCAAATTATCTTTGGGAATGAAAACTCCCATAGATAGCAATTTTGAGGGTGTGAAATATCACTTGAATTATTGCAAATTAGAGGTGATATTTCAGTCACTTCACTAGGGCAGAAATTTGTGGCCTAAGGCCAATTTTGAAGACTACAATTTTAGGAGTTAAAGAATAGTATCTTGTGGCATCAAATTTTGAAGAGAAAGGTCAGATCTACATTTGGGCAAAATCTGAAGCAAACAGGGACACCTTTGGAGGAGCATTTCCATTCATCCCAGCTCATAACTAGGTCGATTCCTCTTGGAGATTAGTGCACCTCATTTCTAGGGTTATGCTGATCCTGTTAGAAGTTATTGGAGGCTTGGAGAGTTAGTAGATTATTTTATTTAATTTTTCCAATCAGAACAGGGGCAACTTCTTCAAAAATTCATATGGGCTACATATGGTCATCATCTTCCAGAAACTTCATTGCTTCTTCATTGGGAATGCAAGGTGACTCCTAACCAGGTTCCATTGTTAAATTCCATGCATTTTAGATGTCATTTAGTGGCACAATAAATGGTACGGCTGTAGGTGACTGTTAATTTCAAACTTTGCATTAGTTCATATGTAATTTGCCAAGAGTCTTGGCTGAGTTGAAATCATTATTGTCTTGGAAAGATTATTACATTGAAGGAGTAATAAGTAGTTTTTTTCAATTTCTTGTTGCAAATCAAAGTTTGAAATCAGATTAAGGTTGTAAGCCAATTGTTTGTAAAAATGTCTATTTACTGTAGCTAGTCTTTGCATACCTAGTTTCCCATATATTTTGCATAAAATCCAAAAAGAATCACATTTTTCATATAGATCAGATTGTAGGCATTAAAGGGGTATTTAAATTAGCGTTAGCATCCATTTCTATCAAGTTAATACAAACTAAAACACTACATCAGCAAGCTGTAAGGTTGCATTTAAACTGTTTGACGAAATTACAATCAGCCAACAAGGGCAAATTGTGGACAGTTTTGAGTTAGGCTCATTACAGTCGAAAGCTGCCTCATTGAGTTTCCATCAAAAATGTCTTGGGCTTGCCTTTGTTGATTGGTCATCGATATTGACTTAGACCTGTTGACTCTTTGATCTAAACATGTATCATTATATCTCTCAATATGAGTTAACGTGTACCATCAGACCTTTGGGACCTACTGGCATTGTTCATCCATGCTCTTGCTTCATTAATCTTGATGTATGATTGCATGTTAACCATTGATTTTACCTCAATTTGAATGCCAATGACTATTTTATGAAGCTCAAATTTAACATCGCGTGACTATCATTTGACGTCTATGTGACCATCATTGACATCTGTGTGACCATCAAATTTGAACTTCAATGGTTAATTGATTGAGATTTATTTTGGCATCCATACACCCATGAATGACATCTACACGACTGTCATTGAAATTCACGTGATCGTCATAATTTAAACCCTAATGGTTTAATTAACGAGCTTAATTTTGATGTCTATGCGACTATCAATGACATCCATGTGACTGTCACAATTTGAACTCCAATGTTTTTTATCGTGGCCTAATTTTGATGTTCATACTAATGTCTTACTCTATTAGACCAACTTTGAAAGCTTATATCGGGAAGCAGAAAACTCATGAGGGCACCAAATTTATAGGAGATGATCTCAGCACTAAGGACATTAATTCCATGTGATTTTTTGGGTTTATGAGGCTTCTTGATCATACTTAAGAAATGCACAAGTGGATGAATTTATTCATTTTTATGTGATGGGTAAGATGGCCTGGTCCTTTTACCCTTGCGCATAGGAAATTTTGTTTGATCCTGTAAGCTTCAATGAATTCTTTGAGACTTATGAGAACTCACCCATGAGCTTGAATTGCTCAGACACCATTAAAATTCCTCCCAAACCTATTCCCCAAAGATTAACAGAATGCACTTTAAGTTAGTTTTAAGTGTTTCAAAAGCTTTGCAAGCATTATGATCTTCTCCTTATCATCGGATCCTTCATTCAGTCTAGGACTCTACTTAACTCCCTGCTCTATGCTTGATCTCTAGAACATTGCATTGCATCCAAACAAAAGTTTATATGTGGGCCAAATCTAGCCAACATTTCTCTAATGTCCCTCCACAAAAACTACTTGTTATACTTAAAACCGTTATGTGAATAAAAAAAATGCTATGTGTTTCTCTTGATGCCATGTAGGCTTGAAGACCCCCACACAAGCATATGACTTTGGTGCAAATCCAAGCACCAATAGTTGGGAGTCAAAAAAGAGTAACTGAATCGAACAATATGTTTCAAATGTTTCATTGTTTGTAAGATATCTTATGTTATTAACCAAGTATTTTATAAGTTGGGTTCTAATACTTCATCTTAAAGCATCTTAGCAAATGGATGCTTACTTGTGATTATTATTAGTTTCAGAATTAAAAGTTATTTTTTTTATTAAAATCATTATCGCTGAAGACATGATGTAAATTCACATCTTCGGCCAGAAGGAGTAATATATAAATATTTATAGCATTATAAATTATTTCTCTATTTTGAATTTTACCTTAGCTATGAAATTAATTTTTGTTGTTTGCTATTTGTTTCTTGCTATTACAAGCATTAATTAATGTTACATAGATTGTCATATTACAAATATTTATCTTCTGGCCAATATAAATATTTGACAGATTTGTATATATATAATGAATATGTACATGTTAACTATTGTTAATGCTTATCTACTTTTACTTGTTATTATATCAATTGAAAAATACATTTGGGCCATGTGTAGTCTTTATTGAATGTGATATTGTGTGTTATATTTTAAGAAATAATAATGAGGTCCAAGTGATTTGTATATTGAAGATACTATATTTACCTTCTCGATTGATGTATTTGAAAAGATACTTACATTTCTTTTTGAAAGTATTTAGAATAAATAGATTTGAAAAAAAAATGAAATGTTATAAACTATTTTCTAGGAAATTTACTTATTTTAAAAAACAAAATAAAATTTAGCTTCTTTTATGATTGCCTTCATTATTTACTTATTTGAAAAGGTGCTTGCATTTTTTCTTTGATTTGAGAGTATTTAGAACAATTAAATTCACCTATCTGTTGAGGTATTGGAGTTTATTTTATTTTATTTTTAGCTATCTGGATTCATTGAATTAGAGTGAATGATTTATTGCTACATCAAAAGCTTTATATATAATTCAATTAATTGTAGAGAAATAGTGAATTTAGTTTTAACTGTTAGTGGATTAAAATATTGATATTTGGTGAATGAAAATGCCATTTTTGTCATCACTAATGCAATTGCACTTTTATGCAATAGGGAAACCATGTAAACTGAAAAAGGGAAACCCAAAACTAGATCAAACAAAATGTTAATAGATGTTGAAACATATAAACAACAACCAAAGATGTTGTTTTCGAACATTGATGATGTGCTAAAAGATAGTCACCTTTTTTGAATAAATTCATTTAAATACAATGTAGGTGACTATATTTTTTATGTAATTCAAGTTTACTAAATTTTCATTACACATCAAATGAATTATGAAATGGAATGATTGATTATTTCATAATATGCTTAAAAAATAGAAATGTAGATGCAATATGGTCATACGAATATGAAATACATTTTGATGCGCTTTACGATTTGCATGGAATATGTGATAAAGAAACATATTTATGCAGAATGAAGTTTTCTGCAAAGAACAATACAAATATAACCAAAATTGGCTTATGGGGTGATACATTTTGTATCCAATGGATATCTAAATGGTTGAACATATCAATTTACTTATGGTCACTTATATATAAAAAGAAAGTATTTAAACTTTAATAGATAATCATCAATATTAGAATATTCAATATCATTCCATAACAACAATCCTGCATGTGGCCACTTTGAGCCTTTGTTATGCAAAAGAACAAATATTGAAACTACCAAAACTAGTGAAATTGAACAATTGAAACTATCAAATACATGTTCAAATCTTCAATTTGAATGGGATGCTATTTCATATGAAATGGACAATTATGGCCTTTATCTAGCATCACCAATTACTAATAGTTGTGGCAAAATTGTATTCAATGCAATAAGCTTATTAACAGAAAATAAATTTGATATTCAATCTCTTAGATGTTATATGGCACAAATATTTTGCAATGTAGTTTTCACAATGGATAAATATGCAATGTATTGCTTGTAGTTATCCTAACTAGGATTATAAAAAAATGAAAATAGAAACATTTTGAACTGGAAAGAATATATCAATATGATTGGAATGCCTTATTGTTAGGATCTTATAGCACAATTGATTACTTTTATATAATCAACTAAACACGAAATTAAATCAGAAATAATAAGTAACTAGAAATCAAAAACAACAAAGAATAGGAGATACAAGAAACAACCAATCTTGTATTAACACTCTTCCAGAAGGAAATACAATGAAGAAATCTCTCTCTCTTCTCACACCTCTCAGATGTACAGATCTCTTTCCCTCAAAAGTTCTCTCTCTCTCTCTCTCTCTCTCTCTCTCTCTCTCTCTCTCTCTCTCTCTCTCTCTCTCTCTCTCTCTCTCTATTACAACCAATTAAATCCTTGAATTGTCTACCTTTTTCTTACAATGCTATGAGGATCTAACCCTATTATATAGAACTAGGATTCATGAGCCATGCATTCTCCACCGTTAGATGCACCTCTTAATCAAAGGTTCAAATCTGTCCTACCAAAAATAGAAAAGCGGACTCAAGACTAACAGTTAATCTTTACATGCAAATTGACTGTTCTCCTCAAAATTAGAATTCTAGAAACGCACAAATAACCGACATCGATCTCTATCTGTCTGCATATGACTGATGTCAGTCGATCCATAACCGACATCGGTCGGTCCTGACCTATGTCGGTGACTGTGTAACTCCAGCAACCTCTGCATTTGCTCATCTGGTGAAGCTTTTAGCTCCATAACTCAACAATCTCCCACTTGGAGATAAATAGCTGCACCTGTACCTATACAACAACATCCTCTAGCTTGTTTCACCATCTTCAAGTTCAATCTTGAAGACCAACAAAATTTGAATGAAGATTCAACTTCTCCTTTGTTACCGGCTTTGTTGACATATCCACAGGGTTCTCATCCATATGGATCTTTTCCAACTTCAACTGTCCATCCTCCAATACCTATATAATGAAGTGGTACTTAAGCTGTATATGTTTGGTTCTTGAATGAAAGGCTGAATTCTTTGCCAAATGAATTGCACTTTGACTATCACTACACAATCTACAACTCTTTTGCTCATTTCCCAACTCTTCCATGAACCGAGTCATCCAAATCATTTTCTTGCTAGCCTCTGTGACTGTAATGTATTCTGCCTCTGTAGTAGACAAGGCAACAACCTTCTACAACTTTGAAATCCAGCTAACGGCCGTTCCACCAACAGTGAACACTTATCCTGTGGTGCTTCTCCTGCCATCTAAGTCACCTACCATATCCGAATCTACATACCCATGTAGAGAAGTGTTTGACCCTCCATAGCAGAAATGCCTACTGCTGGTCCCTCTCAGATATCTGAGAATCCACTAAACTGCTTTTCAGTGTTCTTTTCCTAGATTAGCCATAAACTTGTTGACAACTCCCACTACTTGGGCAATATCAGGTATAGTACATACCATTACATACATCAAGCTCCCAACTACTAAAGCATATGGAACTCTACTCATGTATTCAACCTCATCATGTGATTTAGGACACTATTCTTTGCTCAACTTGAAGTGTCCAGCCATAGGTGTGCTTACCGATTTTGCATCCTGCATATTGAACCTCTCCAGCACCTTATTCACATAATCCTCTTGAGACAAAATCAAACTATGATTTTTCCTGTCTCTCTTAATACTCATGCCAAGGATTTTTTTTGCTGCTCCTAAATCCTTCATGGCAAATGTGTGAGCTAATTTTACCTTAAGCTCAGTAATATCCTGCATGTGTGAACCTGCAAAAAGCATATCATCTACATATAGTAATAGGATAATATAACTACCATTATCCAATCTATTAAAATAAACACAATGGTCAGATTGACATTTACTAAAGCCATGCTCTGTCATAAACCTGTCAAACCTCAAATACCATTGTCTTGGAGCTTGCTTAAGACCATATAAGCTTTTCTTCAACCTACACACAAGTTTCTCCTTACCTTTGACCTCAAAACCTTTCGGTTGATCCATATATATCTCTTCATCCAAATCTCCATGAAGAAATATTGTCTTAACATCAAGCTGCTTAAGATGCAAATCTTCAATAGCAACTAAAGACAATACAGTCCGAATAGAAGTCATTTTTACTACAGGAGAAAAAATTTCACCAAAATCAATACTTGGTTTCTGTGCAAATCCCTTTACTACCAACCTGGCCTTATGTCTCATTTGTCCATTCTCTCCTTCCTTTAACCTATAAACCCATTTGTTTTTTAGTGCTTTCTTTCCGACTGGCAACTCAACCAAATCCCACATATGGTTCTCTTCCAAGGAATCAATTTTTTCATTCATGCCATGCTCCCACTGTTTCTTGGATTCTATCTGCATTGCCTCATCAAAACTTTCTAGTTCTCCACTATCAGTGAGCAACAAGTAGTATAAAGAAGGGGAATAATGAATTGGAGGTTTACTTACCCTTTCAAACCTCCTCATGGGTGTTTGAGACTCATTCACAGCTTGTTTTCCACCCAAATTTCTTTCTGTCAGCGACCGATCTCGATCATATCTGGTCAATGTCGATCTGAAATTGACCGACGTCGATTCCACCTGACTGACGTCAATTTCTTTCTGACTGATGTCGGTTTTTGTCTAATCGATGTCGGTTCTTGCCTAACCGATGTCGGTATCTGTGTTTTCTTGTGAGTGATGATTTTTACTCACGAGCTCATTTTGGATCATAACCTCATCCAAATCACAATTGCCCTACTCAGAATTATTCAACCTCTTGAGTTGATCACTGTACATCACCTTCTCATTGAAAACTACATCACGGCTTCTAATAATTTTGTTAGTTTTTAAATTCCACAACTGAAATCTGAAATCTCTGGAACCATAACCAATGAAAGTGCATTGCATAAATTTAGCATCTAGCTTCTTTCTATTTTCTTTATCAATGTGCACAAAAGCTTCAGAACCAAAAACTCTAAGAAATGAAAGATCTACCTTTTTACCTGTCCACGCCTCTTCTCAAATTCCACCATCCAGTGCAGTAGAAGGTCCTCTATTAATTAGGTAAACTACAGTATTTATAGCTTCTACCCAAAACTGTAAGGGCAAACTAGCATGCAACCTCATACTCCGTGCACACTCCATTATTGTTCTATTCATCCTTTTAGCAACTCCATTTTGCTAAGGTGTCCTTGGAACCATCCTTTCCCTGCATATTCCATTCATAGAACAGTAACTATTGAATTTATTGTTGCAGTACTCACCACCATTGTCAAATCTAAGGCACTTCAATCTCAAACCTATTTCATTCTCAACCAAATCTTTCCATTTCTTAAATGTGTCAAAAACATCAGATTTTCTCTTTATGCAATAAACCCATACCTTTCTTGTAGCATCATCAATGAAAGAAACATAATACCGTGATCCTTCAATAGAACCTACCTGAGTTGGTCCCCACACGTCTGTGTGAACAAGCTCCAACTTGTGCTTCTTCTTTGTTGACCTAGTTTTGAGAAACCTCACTTTCTTCTATTTTCTAAAAATACAATGCTCACAGAAATCTAGATCTATGCTTTTCAAATCTAAAAGCTTACATTTTGACTTAAGAACATTCATTCCCTTCTCACTCATGTGACCAAGCCTACAGTGCCACAACTTTGCATCTACATCTGAAGTAGATAAAATAGAAGGAGAATGATCAGTAATACGAGTAGATAGATAAAGTGTACCTACTCTCTTACCTCTGGCTAATACAAGTGCACCCTTGGAAACTTTTCAAGATTCATCTGTGAGAGTTACTATGCAACCCTCATCACCCAACTTTCTTGTAGAAATTAGATTCCTCTTCAGGATGGGTACATGTATGACATCCTTCAACACCCATGTGTTGTCATTCTGCAATTTCAACTACACTTTTCCTTTGCCAAAAATTTGACAAGGCTCATCATCCCCTAAATAAACTTTTCCAAAATCTCCATGGACATAATCATTGAAAAATTCTCTATTTAGGGTTGCATGGAAAGAGGCACCAGAATCTAAAACCCAAGATTCTACTTTATTATCCAAAGAAAATATAAGAGCATCCTGTGCAACAATACCTACAACTTTTGCTTCTTCTTTATTACCTTCATTCTGATTTTCTTTGTTATCCTTCAACCAACAATTTTTCTTTGCATGCCCTTTCTTTCCACAATTCCAGCAGGTTATTCTTCCATTTTTGGATTTGGATCTACCTCTCATCTTTGACTTTGACCTTGATCTCCTTTGCTTTCCCTTCTCTCTTTGCCTTCCCCTGCTTTCAATACTTAAAGCATTACCTGATGTTTCTTCTGTGCTTTTCCTGCAAATTTTTTCATTCAAGATTACACTAACAACATCAACAACTTTCAAGATATTTGAAGCAGATGCAGTATTACTAACTGCCATTACCAAACTATGCCAACTTTCAGGTAAAGAGCATAAGATTAAGAGATCCTTAATTTCATCATCAAAAACTATTTTGACTGAATTTAATTGATTTACAATTGCATGGAAATCATTAAGATGACTAGATACCGATCCACCTTCCTGCATTTGCAAATTAAATAATTGCTTCATAAGATATACTTTATTCGAAGCTGAGGTATTTTCATATAAATTTGCCAAAGTATCCATTAACTCTACCATTGTCTTTGCATGTGATAAGTTGGAAATCACAAAAGATGCCAGGCTCAACCTTATAGATCCAAGAGCCTTTCTATCAAGAACATTCCATTCTTCATCTTGCATATCTATGGGCTTTCTTGAAACCCCACGCAATGGTAAGTACATATCTTTTTGATACAGATAATCTTCAATCTGCATCCTCCATAATTGATAATTATTGCCATTGTATTTCTCCATTTTTAGTTTACTTTCTTCTGCCATTGCTTTACTCCCACTCAATCAGAAACCCTTGAGAGTGAACCTGTAATCAACAAACACTAACCCACTCTGATGAACCTTGTTAGTGAACCTGGCTCTAATACTACTTGTTAGGATCTTACAGCACAATTGATTACTTTTGTATAAGCAACTAAACACAGAATTAAACCAAAAATAATAAGTAACTAGAAATTATAAATAGCAAAGAATAGGAGATACAAGAAACAACCAATCTTGTATTAACACTCTTCCAAAAAGATATACAATGAAGAAATCTCTCTCTCTTCTCACACCTCTCAGATGTACAGATCTCTTTCCCTCAAGAGTTCTCTCTCTCTCAATTACAACCAATTCAATCCTTGAATTATCTACCTTTTTCTTAAAATGCTATGAGGATCTAACCCTATTATATAGAACTAGGATTCATGAGCCATGCATTCTCCACTGTTAGATGCACCTCTTAATCAAAGGTTTAAATCTGTCCTGCCAAAAATAGAAAAGCAGACTCAAGACTAATAGTTAATATTTACATGCAAACTGACTGTTCTCCTCAAAATTAAAATTTTGGGAATGCACAGATGACTGGTGTCGGTCTCTGTCTGTCTGCATATGACCGATGTTAGCCGATTCATAACCGACGTCGGTCGGTCCTGACCGATGTCGGCGACTATGTAACTCCAGCAACCTCTACATTTGCTCATCTGGTGAAGCTTTTAGCTCCATAACTCAACACTTATGAAAAAGGAAACATAGAGGGTGGCCATTTATGCTTTTTATGGCTTTCAAATATTTTGCCAATTGAAATTTAGAACTGGTCAACAAGAATCAAAAGAATCATTAACATATACAAAAATTTATTATAGCCAAAAGAAATATACAACATATTTTCATTTGAAATAGACACAGTGCATATTCTTTATGAACCTTTATGAAAGGTATCAATTATAAAAAATTTGTCTCATGCGCCTATACATATAGTAGATGAAGAAATGTGCTTTTAAAATTTAAATGTAAAAGACAAATCCAATCACATGTCTCCTAAAACAAGTGCAAAATAAATTGGCATCCCGATCTTATCACCATGTACAAAAGAAACAATGATTAAAAAAAAAAAAGATAAACAATTACCTGGACTAAAAGAGGGGAAAAAATGTGCTTGTTAAAACAAACAAATTCATGAAAAAACAACAATGGCAAACATCTTAGAACAAAACAATGAAAAAAATGTTGAAATAGACAGTGATAAAGTTCCAATGGTTATAGGAATAGAACAAAAAAAATATGTGAGTGAAAAATAGATGTCATTGAAATGTGATACAAAGAAACATATATCATTGCATTGTTTAAAAACAAAATACGCAAAAAAATAAATAATGAACATGCAATGCAAATAGAAAATTAAAAAATGGAAAAAGCAATCCAAGTATACTCATGAGAGATTAAAGATATGCCTAATATTGCTTGTTCATTTTATGAATATTTAAATTTTTAAAAAGACGTAATTAACATTAGCAAGGATATCACTAACTTTTGGTGTTCAATTACTATTTATTTTGAATTTGAACAAAAGAAGATAAGGCAACAACTATGTAAACAATGCAAAAATTCAATTGAAAATGAAAAGATGCCTATGTTTGCTTGTCTTTTTCAAATAAGAAGAAACAAACCAAGAGAGGCAATTCAAAAACTAAGCTCACTAGAAGAAATATTAGTTGCTATGCACATGACACAAATAAGATTTTTCAAAACAATTATAAATATACCTGTTGATTTTGACTGTAATCAAAAGGCATTGCCTCAAAAACCTATAAATGACATTCAAATAATTATAGTTAAAGTAAAGCGTAAATTGAAATATGAAAATATTAATGTAAGAGGGAACATCAAGCCAACATGTGTCATGGATGCATTGACTGAGCTATGCAAAATGCCATTGTACATGCAAGAAAGAGTTGTAATTGAAAAAGAATGGTATGCCACACTTGAAAACAAAATTAGGCAATCAACAAAGAACATAGACAATGTAGAAGACATTGACAACAATGCAATTGAAAATGACATAGAGCCAACCATAGAATCAGTTATACATGGATTTGAAACTGCACATTCAATAAAAGATTTAGAAATAAAAATTATCAAAATTGCACCATCTAAAGGCATAAACCATTAGGTATTTTCCAAGACAAGTTTTTAGAAGAAATGAACTTACAACTTTATACTATGACTACAACCGACCTGATAATATTACAAAAACATTTTCATACCAAAAAATAGCAAGATGGAAACTTTTACATGAAAATAATGATATTACAACTCATATTACAAACCTTTTTTTCAAAGCAATTAAAATTATCATACAAAAAGTTTATAGGTGTGCATGGATATGCATATGAAAAGGTGAATTGAAAGGGAAAAAATTTTAAATAAAAGATAGAGAAAATGTTAAAATCTCTAATAGCATTCGAATCTGTAAAAAGCATTCGAATATCACCTGACTATTTAGAAAATACAAAGAAAAATATTTTGCAATGATAAGACAATTAGGACCGCCTACTTTTTTCATTACTTTAACAAGTGGCGAACAATTTTGGAGGCCATTATGCAAATCATTAGCAAATATAACCAAAAAAAACCACCACACCATAATGAAAACATATTTGAAAATGATATTGATATAATAATAAGAAGAAACACAACAATTTGTAGTCATTATTTCAATCATAGAGTAAATGCATTCAAGAAAATGATGATGCAAAATAAGCAATTATTTGGTCAAATTACAAACTACTTCTTTATCACATAATTTCAAAATAGAGGAAATGAACATGTTCATTTTATGCTTTTGATACATGATGCCCCTATATATGGCCATTGTGAAAATGTGGAGATCAAAAAATTCATTGACGAGTATGTGTCTTGCAATTCACTACTACTTGATGACAATTTAACAAAAATGCAAACACATCATTATACACACACTTGTAAAAAATACAATAAATCATACTTTAGATTCACTTTTTCATTGCCTTCAATGGATAGGATAATTATAATACAACCTTTAGAAAACAATGATGATGAAACTAAAAATTGTGCCAAATTTCTTTTGAAAGAACTTCAAAATAGAGAATATGACAGAAGCGTAACATTTGAAATGTTTTTAATAAATAAAAATTTGATTAAGGAGATATATTTGACATTATTGCAATCGTTAATTGCCCATCTTGTTATAATGCTAAAAAGAAAACCAGTGGACATGTGGACAAATGATATTGCAATTCATGTTCCCAACAATTTGATATATAAACACAGATACACAATTTATTCTTGATGCATATTCTGTAGCAACATATTGCACATCATACATGACTAATCTAGATCAAACACTGATAGGTGATTTTTTCAAAGTACGTGATGAACTATCGAAAACAAATAAAAACAAATTTGAATTTATATGAAATCTTGGTAACATTCTCCTTAATTATCAACAAATGTCTAGTCGTCAGGGTGTACACATTGTCCTATCTTTATTTTTGCATTATGCTTCAAGAAATATAACCTTATAAACACATCTCCATTGTCAAATAGAACATACATTTTAAAAATCCCAAAAATATTAGCATGAGAACATGATGATTCTAAAAACATAATTTGTGCTTTTGTCATTAACAAATACAATGGAAGGCCTAAATCTTTAGAGCATATATGCCTAGCAGAATACATAGCATACTATATGGGAACATCTAAAAATATCAAAAGATGAAAAAAGCATAAATAATATGCCATGTCAAATACAATGAATATATCAATCTTGAAAACTATTATATAGAAAAAATGATGTTATTTATACCATATCAAGACCTTGAAGAGTCATTGAAAAAAAAAATCAAATGTGGTCATTGGCTTATGCTATGCATAAAGAAAACATAGAAAATATATAGCGTAATTTTAATGCATAATTATAATTAAAGTGGGGGAACATTAACATTGTCATTGCAGATGTCCAAGGAAAACAAAATACAATATTTGACATCGACAATGAAAATGAACTTGAAAAATGCTTTGCGATAGTTAGAAAATATGATATCAATGCTGACATAAATCATATCACAAATAAAATAATAATAGATACCAAAATAAGAAACATGCTTGAAATAAGCAAACAACCAATCCTCATAAGCAAAAAAACTATTTCAACTCACAAAATTAGTTCAATCATTAGTAACAACATATTGTAAAAGATATCATAATGAAGAAAATATTGTCTCCTAATGAGCCATTGTATTTGTTCTTAACAGGTGGATCATGAATAGGAAAAATATATACAACAAAAGTAATATACTAAATAATATGTCAATTTTACAATAAACAACTTGATAGTGATCCTCTTAAACCAAAAGGTATTATTGTTGCATTTACTGGCAAAGCTGCATATAATGCAAATGGTGCAACTGCCCACTCTATTTTCCAATTACCCCATAGAATGTCTATAAAGTTCCCATTGGATTCAAACACTTCGGATACAATGACTAAAAGATATGAATTACTACACATAATGCTTATTGATGAGGTATCTATAATAAGAACCCATATGATTTATAACATAGACAAGAGGCTTCTTCAAATTATGCATACACCTACAATTCCTTTTGGAAAAATAAAAGTAATTTTTTGTGGTGACTTTTAACAAATGTAACCCACCTAAGACAATTAGATATTTAAAAATCCAAAAGTGCATGGTGAAATAATACCATATGCATTTTAGACCAATAATGTCAAATACTTTGAACTAGAAAAAGTTATGAGACAACGAGATAGCAAATTTGTTTCAATCTTAAATCATATAAGAATATGCAAACAAACAAAAAATGACAATGAATACTTAAATGACCATCACTATAGACCTTCTCCATTTGATCTAACATTTCCATATTTGTTTTCGATGAGCTTAACCAACACACACCAACTCGCAGTGTGTGTTGGTCATCGGTGAATAGTCATCACCATAGTCGGTGAGTAGAGTCAGAGTCATAAACATAAACCTAACCCATCAAATAAACCTAACTACTCACCAAACCATAGTTGTTCATCATGATTAGCATTTTTAATTAATCAGCCACTCACCATTAGTATTTTAATTAATTAACTTGTGCAGTCAATGGTTACCTGGGTGAGAAACTACGGTTGGGTAGGAATATTGAATTTATCCCATTTCATTCAACATTTCATTTTCATGCCTATTGATACCTATGCCCATTTCATTCCATAAAACTGGTTCAAGATTAAACCATTTTATTCATGTGCCCATTGTAACCTGGTTTGAGATTACCCCATTTGATTATGTGATGACTTGGTTCGAGATTACCTATTAGTTGGACATCCGTTGTAGTTGTCGTTGCAGTTGCTTCACATATCTTGCCTTCATTGAACCCTTCTGCCCATTTTTGTTTGGCACTTCTTAACTAGCATATTAGGTATCTTTGATAGACAACAAGCAATTCTTGCTTCACATATGGGGGATTTTGTTTATGTTAATAAGTTATGGATTCAATCTTTTCACATTTATAAAAATCTTTGGGATTTCTTTCTATGTTCACGTATTCAATGTCCAATTTCCCTTCTATGATCACAAATATGCCCCAATCTGTATAAAATACTATAGATACTCCTATACACCCTATTCTTCCTCTAAATTCATAGTGCATATGACCCTGCATATATGAGCTTACATGGTCTGATCATTATCCAGTAGACCTATCTTGTTGTGTGCATGTGGAACACGAAAGAAGATTACATGGTTGGGTGTTGTTCCAGGAATGCATTAGTTAAGAGTTTGAGAACATCCTTTATATAGATTTGCATTTTATATTTTGAAATCATTCTCTTCTTTGAGGACATCATTCAAATAATGCACATTCCTTTTGTAGCCTAGAATTTGGCAAAAATCTCAATCATGGCAATCAAAATTAAAACATTTGATAAAAATGCACTTTAAGTTATTTTTTGGTCGATCTCTATACACTATTCAAATATAACCTAGCAGATATATTATTATTTCAAGTTTATTATTTCAAGGACACCTAATTCACCCTTTAAGTGAGTATTGAGAGTAATGTTTTGTGCATCACACACTTTGTAAGTGTTTTTAACATGTATCTCAAATGTTTGAGGCATCGCTCCTTTCTTCCAACTTGTTTTAATGACTCTCCATGCTTCAAATTGAGTGAAGGAACCTTAATTATAACAAAATAAATCATTAATCTTGTAATATTAACATCACTAATAAACTAAATGCACGAACAATAATAATAATGGTCTCACCTGCACCACCATTAGCAATGGTAACCACAAGTAAGTGACCCCCTTTCATATTGAACAAGATAAAACAGAACAAGAGAATCCCAGTCTACAAGTATTTCATGTTTCCAATGTTAAATACATCCTTGCTATAGCTTTGCAATGTATATTTTAAAATCATTTTTTTCTTTGAGGACATCATTTCAACAATGCACATTCCTTTTGTAGCATAGAATTTGGTAGAAATATCAATCATGACAATCAAAACTAAGACATTTGATGAAAAAGTGCTTTAAGTAATTTTTTGGTCGATCTCTATACTCTACTCAAATATAACCTAGAAGATATATTATTATTTCAAGTTTAAGTTTGTAGTGTGAAATAGTATAAGAGTTTCTAGGAATGAATTGCATGGATAACTCTGACATTTTGGGTTTCTCTGCAAAACCCATCATCAAGGATAGGTTTGAAGCCAATGATGATGGTTCCTGTAGACAACCCTGAAATGTGTGTTTGTAGATATAATTTGGTACATATACTGTTTCAATGGTGGACCCAACATAGGTAGAAAGTACCAGAGTGTTTTATTGATTAGAAGTCCTCTCACATTTATTGCTAGATGAACATGTTTATATTTCCTTAAATCATTCATCTTCTTTTGTGTGACATATTTTTTTGTTACCCCAATATTTTAGACCTGAGGCATGCAAGATTTGTTAAGAACTGTTTTATGTCATGAGTCCTAAATGCTATTATAAAACAAAGCTTCAATATTAACTCATGAAGCCAATATCATGTCTAGCTCTTAAAACACTGACACTAGTTATAAGATTATGAAGCCATATTGGAGAAGAGAGATTATGTAAGGGTTATACTACACTTAGTACACTTGAGAGATGATACTCACACTAGTTTTAGGATGCCAAATAAAAATTGTTATCTTACAAAATTTAGTGTCACACACACACACACACACACACACACACACACACACACACACACACACACACACACACACACACACACTTACTTGGTATTTCATCATTTATATTCTCATCAAACCCTATTATAAGCTTTGACTCTTATGCTTATTTTATCATGTATTATCAAGAGGTCTTGACATTTAATCAGAAGATTTATCCATTGATTTAATTTTTCCCTTATATTTCTAGTGTCAAGTGCTTGTATCAAATTAAGGTTATAATAAGAGCGTGTAGTTGCATTGAATTATCTAGGATATGAGGTGAATCCCTTTATCTCATGGTTGAGATTCCACTCACATGCACGTTATGGCTCCATCTCAATATGGAGGCCCATAAAATACTTATAAAGTGCTAGTGTTGAATTCTAATTTGATATTTCACATATTGGCTATTTGTGTGTTTGTTTGCATTATGTTGGTGTTTTCAGAACCCCTCTCTAGTTGGCATTCCAATCACATATGGAATTCCCTAATCCAAATCAGAGATGTAACAAGAAGAGACTTAGATCAAATTATTGAATGAAATTTTTAGTCAGCCACCACCTTTTTGGGCTACTCATGCAAATCACATTGCCATGATTTGGTGGAGTACTAATAATAATTTTACTTTGGAGTTGTTAAAAGGCAATTGGTCATGTCAACAAATGGAAATGTTGGATATTATTTTTAAGTATATATCTTATTGGAATTAATTATTTTGTAGCATGAAATATCATTGAATCCCATGATGAAAAGTTGGTTTGACATGTACTTTGATAGAACTAGTTATGCAACATTATTTCCAAAGAGATTATTTCATATATATCACCTTGTGATTAGATTTTAACTTTCAACACAGATGATCTTCATAATAATTGTGTACAATTTTGAAATTCTCTAGATTTAAATCTTGAATTAGATCCCAAACACGTGTTGGATGACCTTACATACCAAGAAGCAATATGGCGAAGAAGCCACTTTCCAACACCATCAGAAAAATTTGAGGATGATAAAAATTCCTGTGATCATGATGGATACTACTCAAATTAGTTGTAAACAATTGACATTGGATGGTGTTATAATTTTGTATATGTAATGAAGAAAAAGCTTTTTGATCATGACAACTTTTTGTATAATTTTGTACATGTAATGAAGAAGAAGCTTTCATTTTGTTTCATAATTGTGTTCTGTCTTCTCATGGGCCTCCCTAAATTTAGTGGCCAAAAATTATGGTCTGGTATGTGGAAATTATGGTAGTGGTGGTCTATGAAGAAACCATTTAAATAAAATTGGTGGCCTATTTTGCTACACCAAAGCTCTAATAACTCAATATGGTTTATGCCCTAACCTTACTGTGGGTGATAAGGCAACCTACCATTACAATTGAATGGGATAAATTGTATCCTATATGGGCTCATATAATTTGTAATTATTTTATTCTTTTTGGAAATTAAGTGTTTAATTCCTAAGTAAATAAAGGTCTAAGTAAATGTAAATCAGTAAATAAATGTGTCTCAATTAGCTTACTAATTTGTGTAAATAGATATGTATTTTTACCTTTTCTAAAAATAGTAAGAAGTGTGAAGAAATCAACTTAGCTTATTCTAGGCTTAAACGAATGATGTAGGGTCTAGAAATTGTTGTATAGAGATAGTAGACTATCATAAATAAGACCTAAAACTCTATTTCTAGATTGTATATTAGCACCAAACTTAGGACACCCTTCTACTTAGTGTTTTAGTCTGCTTTTGGCACTATTGTCTACTTTCGGTGCTATTGTCTTGGTGGTCTAGATTTTTTGGGTTCTACTTGGTAGGCCTATGACACCCTGGTAGTGAAATATTGAAGCTTGGGTTTGTGTGGAGCTCACTGTGTGTCTAATTCAATCTTCAAAACCCTTAGGAGCTCCTGGTACTTGACATTGAGTAGAAACCTTAGGAAAGACAGGAGGGGTTATTGTGTAAAGGATATGCTAGATGCACTTCACACCTCATGTGTGGGCACACTGCCTATATACCAATACTCTGAAGAGGGATCAATCTAATGTATTTATCCTATTTAAAGTGCTTGGTGCAATTGTGTGATGTATAAAACTAGATGCAAAATTATAATGTACTCTGGATGACTAGGGACTAGCATGAGTGCTTAAATAGGCTTGAATTGGTCTTGGAAGGTTGTATGCAGAGAATAGGGAAGAGTGCTTGAGTGTTCTTACTTGTATTCTTGATTTTTTCCTATGAATGAGTGCCAACCCTTCTAAATATAAATTGAATTGCCTTATATAGAGAAACTAATGATCATGGGTTAGATGAGCTTGTATTAGGTTGATAGGGGAAAAGATAAGGATTCAAAAAAATCTGACTATTTAAGGCTAAAGTGAACTTGGACAAAAGCACCAAAAATAGGACACCCTTGAGTTATGGTGCTCCCATCTAAATTGGGTGCTATTGTCCTACAAGGATGAGACTGAAGGGGATGGATTTGGGTCTGAGAGGGATACTTAGGTCTAAAAAAGCTAAGTTTGGGAAGCTACGGGTGACTGGGAATCAGTGAAAGTCTAACTGAGAAGGGTTGAGTGAGTAAGAAAGAGGACCTATATGTTGGGTGATATTAGCCATGCCTAAGTCATCCAAATTCTCATTTTATATGTTACATTTTCCCCTTGATTTATTCTAGTGATGCAGCAAATCAAAATACTAGGATAAAAGAAAAATAGAAAGCATACCTGAACTTACTTGTAAGGGAAAATCTCATGAGGTTGTGTGATGTTGGATCTACATAGAGAGATAATGTTATGATGTGTGAATCTACAAATAAAAACATGAAGTATATCAGATCTTACTAAATATGTTATATCTAAAATAAGAATGTACAAAAGATGAGTAAAGGAAGAGAGAGGAATGAACACATCTCACCAGGTATGTAAACTAATACAAAACCTGTTGTGATGCTAGATTGTGTTGAATCAAGATTAATATCATGAACAGAGCTGAGTTCTCAATTCTCCAAAAAGTGGCTTAATAATGCAAAGGCTATCCCTTTGGCTCCATCATCGCTAACTATGTGAAGCTAATGAATCATGTGTGTGTTAATCGATGTTTATATTGTGTGTATAATCCCTCTGAATAGGTGGCTGAAGAATACAAAGGCTAGCCCTTTGACTCCATCATTGCCCCATGAAGTGAAGCTATGAAGTGATATCAATATAGAATAGATGTCATATGAGATGGCTCATGGATCCCATGAATGTGTTACAAATCTGACATTGTGGCATGGATAGTTGAATGTGTGCTGAAAACTAGGCCACTCTTGGCCATTTTGAAAGATGGAGATTAAGCTTGTATGAAATCCACTCCAAAACTGATGTACTAGGCTTACATGAAAGCCAACTTAGGAACTCAGGTACTCAAAAATTTAAACTTATATGAAATTTTAACTTGAATGTGATGCCAACCACCTATAGATGGAGTAAGACACATAATTGTTGAGAATGCCTGGAATAAACTAAACTCAAAAATAAAAGAAGATCAATGTGTCATGCACATTGCCCCCAATCACTGATGTCTGGAACATGGATTCTGATCTGGAAGTTATGCCAACTACCCAATCTAAACTAAAACTGAGAACCATCATTTCATGCATGATAACCCCTTGTATCTAAGAAAATTGTGCTAAAACTACTAAATCTGAAGGATCTAAAAGTGCAAAGACTATCCATGAACTGAAATTTTTACCTATTTTTGGAGATCTTAAGTATTTTTGCCTGGATAGGAGTGCCAAACTATGGACACCCCTATTTTTGGTGCTACTATCCATTTTTGGTGCTACTGTCCATTTTTGGCACTATTGTCTAGTGTGAAAACTTATTTTGAGCTCCATTGACCTATTGGCCTTTCTCGCATCATTGACCTCCTTAAGTACAAATGAACTTGAGCCATAGATCTTTTGCCACTTTAAATAGTCATTAGTCATTTTTAAAATATTTTTTGATACATATTTTTGATATTTTAATAATTATATTTAATAATTGATCAATAAAATTATTTTTTGAGTCAAAGGCATTTTTTTTATAATTTATAATTTAGTTTTAATTTCTTATCAATATTATTTGATATTTTAAGTCATTTATCATTTAATGAATTATCTAACATTACTATTTAGTATATTATTAATTACAATGTTATGACAATCTATCTTATTATTATACTTCACATTTTTATTTATATAATAATAACACACGGTCATATTTCGATAGTATTATTAATATTAATAGTATATTATCAATTAGAATAATTTAATTTAATATTAAAATTTATATTTATATTTACGTATTATAATATACTATATTATATATTAAAATATATTATATTATGCCATTATAGTATAAAAATATTATTAAATATTTAGTTTTAAAAATATCATATATACATTAATATATATTAAAATAAAAATATAATACAATATTATGATAATAATATATATTAATATCATATAACAATATATAATATAATATAACAATATATAGTCTAACATCTTATAATAATATGATTAGTGTTTTATATTCTAGAATAATATTAATAAAAATCATATGCTCTCCATCCAATAGGCTTTACATGTGTTCTATGCACAAAGGGAACTTATGAATAACCATTTTAAAAGGAACTGACAATTCTTTATTTTTCAATGTGAAAAAATTAAATTTTGAAATTTATTTATATAATATTAAAATAATAATATATCCATAACATATAACATAATATTATGACAATAATATAATAAAATATTAATAACAAATTAATATCATATAACAATATATATAATATGATACAATATCTTACAATACTAAAATAATATGAGTATACTAAATATTATTAGAATTTATATATTTAAAATAAATATTACATTATTATTTTGCAATAGTTTGTCTATGAAAAATTGAGATGGTGACAATAATCATGCATTTTGATTGAAATACAAGTTTCAATTTATAGTCTTTCACTTTACATAATATTGTTTTGACAAAAGACAATGCATTTTGAAAATGATATTAATAGTTGCAATAATTTTATAGAGAAATTTATAATTACAATGAACCATTGCTTTTTGATCTTCACAAATATATTACCTTGAAAAAAAATCATATAAATCATAGAATGTAATTATTTTTTCCCTATTAGAATTTAATTTTATTAAATCTCATAAAAAAGGACAACTACATTTACAAATAAACACAAAAAACCTTAGTCCAAAAACTTTAGTCTAAGTTCTAGACCTGACAGAGCCATGTCTATATTTGTTGCATGTGGTTGTATGTCCTTGCTTGATTTGACTATTATATTTATACCTTGGCATGTATTTTAGTGAAAATCATAAACATGGATGTATTATACATTAAAAACCAATCTCCTTTATTGGTTTTCACATAGTCACTATCTCCACTTGGATGCATTTATATCGTTCAAATAGCTAGTAGCTTGTTTTCCTTTATGTTAGGTCCAAATGGACCTATTTTACCTTTGTGCATCATGAAAATCAAGGACTCTATGCATATGAGGTTCTCCTTTAAATAATGATGACATTGCAACCTTAGAAAGTTAGGTATATCTGTTCTAGATCCCTAAACCAAGAACTTAGATTGAGCTTTAATGGTAGCCCATGCATTTGATGTATTTATTGTGGCTCTACCTAGATCGTATATGATCTTGGTTTGTTTGCATTTTCTTGGGTCAAAATCTTCCTTCATCCTTGATCTCACTCTATTTATCTTGATGTATGATTACATGCTGACCATTGATTTTGCCTCCATTTGAACACCAACGGTTATTTTACAAGGCTCAAATTTGATGTTCGCAGGACCATCATTTGAATTCCATGTGACTGTCATTGACGTCTACACAACTGTCAAATTTGAACTCCAATGGTTAATTATTAGAAATTATTTTTGGCATCCATGCAATCATCATTGACGTCTACATGACCATCATAATTTTAACCCTAATGGTTTAATTGCTGAGCTTTATTTTGGCATCCACACAACTATCATTGACGTTTGTGCAAATGTCAATGATGTCCACATGACCATCACAATTTAAACCTCAATCATTAATTAGCACAAGATTTATTTTGACATTTGTGCCACTGTCAATGACGTCCACATGACCGTCAATGATGTCCATGTGATCATCATAATTTAAACCCCAATGGTTTAATTGCTAAGTTTTATTTTGACATCTGCATGACTATCATTGACATCCACATGACCACTAATGACATTCACATGATCGTCATAATTTGAACCTCAATGGATAATTGACAAGAGCTTTATTTTGACATTCATATAATTGTCAATGACGTCTGCATGATCATTAATGACGTTCATGTGACATCTATGTAACCATCACACTTTCAAGTTAAAATTAAATAAATCAAAGAAGTTTTGATGGCATGCCTTTGCTCAGACTCAGTTGATCGATAGTGCATAAGCAAAGTTCAAATGATAAAGGTTTTAAGATCAATGCGAGAGTGACACTTGTCACCATCTCAGTGAGAAGATTGAAAATCTAACATAAATTGTGAGTCAAAAAGTCAAGAACCTCAGGACAAGCATGCATTTGCCAAGTGGCATGATCCCGAAGCTCAAATGTAATATCCAACGGGGAACGATCAAAGCTTGGGTAAAGAACATCCGATGGAGCACATCAACTTGGACAATAATGATCTAATGGTGCAGGGCAAAGTCAACATTTTTGTGTTCAAGATCTCATCAATTAAAAAATTAAATCAATGGTTTATGCTTAATCCTAGCTTTAAAAGATCGATGGAGCAAAATTGATCCGTGCAAGTAGGATCAATGGTCTGAGATGAACATTGGCATTTCAAAAAGGCACAAAGATCCTTGAGCAGCCACCACATGGCATAAAAATGTTTGAGCTATGAAATTTGATTTTAAGGTACACAGAAAGCCCCGTGGAGCTACCAAATGCCACACAAACATCCAATCAAGCAAAAGTAAGATTGACGAAGCATGATTTATTCATGCAATCAAGATCAATAGTGCAAGATCAACATACACTTTTCAAAGCTCCTGAAATAAGCAAAAAGCCACTACGTAAAGGCGTAAAAAATAAGTTCTTCTACTTTACAAAAAGGCAAGTACTCTAATTGCAACACAACTCATATTATTGTAAACAAAAGTTAAACGACCACCATCATCTTGTTATTGAAATAATTCATAAACACCTTTTTTAATATAGATTTATTATTTTTAAAATTATACATAAAATGAAATATAAATATTACGATGTATTAGTTTTAAAATTAAACACGAGTAAAATATAAATATTAAACATTGCAAAATAAAACATAGATTAATTATGATGAAAATATAATGTGTTCGACTATAGTCTTAGTGATAGCAAAAGTTAAAAGTGTATATGGTAAAACTCTATAAAAATATAAGGGAGGAACTGATTCATATAGCAAACATGCAAGAGCACTGTGCAAAGGTAGTGGAAAGAGGAGATGACAAGATTTTGATATTAATTCAATCAAAATATTATTTATTATATTAAATTAATTAAAATAAAAATATATTAATGAAATCTAATATTTATTTAAAGAATATGTTTAATATAATAATGTAATAATAAAGTAATATTTATAAGAATAGTTCTTTAATTAAATGTAAATTAAAATATGAATATATTTTTTAAAGGATTTATCGTGTTTACTTTTTGGAAGTGGTAATGGGTTCTTTTTAATGGGTTGCTTTTTTTTCATGATTTTTTCATTAAATAGGTGAATTTATACAATTTCTATCTTTTCTATTGGAGATGATTGAGAATCTTTTTCATTTATTACCTTTTACTTTTTAGGTAGATGAACAACTTGCCTCTTGTTTGTATATGTTTTTTCCTCCTTAGAATCTCCCTTAAAATTATTTGAGTGAAGTTGTGGATGAAGCTTCCATCATTCTGCATGCCAATTCCTGTTCATATTGTAATCATATTGTAATGAGTGAAATTATACTTTTCTATTCTATTTGGAAACATGCCCTTTTTTCCTTTAGCCATATTATGATTTGGAGATTGGTCTTTACAACTTGCATCTTTTCTTTTGAAAGACATGGGCTTATTTTGGATAAATTTCATCTTCCGACACATAGCCACACAATGGTTATTCATTTCAAGAAAAACATGTATATGTACACCAATAATGTTTTGTTACATGACCATTTTTATTATATTTAAAACAAATAATGATTGTTTTTTCTTTCCATATTTTCTTGGGTTTCCATTTGTACAAAGATGATGAAGTGATAATGTGTTACCTTCTTCTTCAGGATTTTCATTTCTCTTTGGAGAGGCTTTGAATTCTTCTTTGATGTTCTTTACATTATTAAAAGGTTATCACCTTTCTAATTTCAACTTACGTTCACTCACATAGTCATGGAATGACAATGTGCTATCTCTTCCTCCTCATAAGAGTTGTCCTCCTTTAGAATATCCTTTGACTCTTTAAAGTGTCAAAATGTTACATTCTTTTTCATAAGAGTCCTACCCATTATCTAAAGAAATAAACTCTTCAATAAATTTAAAATAAATAAATAAATAATACCATTATCTTATATGAGATGTTTTTGTTACACTAATAACTTTGAATCTATGATTTTAGAAGCTTTCTTTACTTCAACTATCTTGGAGTTTTCTCAAACTCCTTATTTTTCACTAACATATCCCATACTTACATAGTGAAACCTTTCCTCAACGTATATTGGATTTTTCATTCCATTGGCCATTTATGCTAAGACATTTTCCATCATACACCATCTCAGTTAAATTAGAGACAATTCGATAGTATACTCAAATTATTTTGCTGTCTATTAAATTTTTTGCCGTGTATCTAATACTCTCTTTAAAAAGTTATTGTATTTTACAACAAAAATATATAAATACGGCTATACGGCCATCAAATCTAGTAATAGAGCCACGGGGTTTTATGATTCATGCACTGATTTTCATTCACGCACTGATTTTAACAAACCCGAAGCACGATGGCAATCATTTCTTTTGAGAAAATGATGTTAAACGATGGCAATCATTTATTTTCGGAAAAAAAATTGCCAAAATACGAGCAGGGGCATAATTGAAATGTGTTGTATTTTGAAACTTTTTATCTGCTTGTTTTTGGGGCCAAAGTTGAGATGTTAAACATAGTTTTTCTTATGTTCTTCGTCGCTGCCAGCAATGAACAGGGGAAAGTTTATAGAAAATTTGACACTTTTAATAAATCAATGGAGGAATTGACCTACCTATCTTTAATATTGCAGAGGACAAAATAAAATCCAAAATTTGTTGGCGTGGGGGCAGGGCGTTGTGTAAAATTCTTTAATGTTGTGGCCCATCACTTACGTTTTATTGACGGAATCTTTGTACATTCAAATGTCACCATTAAATTTCAAGTTGCGTGCAGAATTGGGTGCCTGTCTTTTGCTTTTATTCATAAGCTGGCCCACCTTTCATGTTTTTGCTTTGCTTATCTAAATAGTTATGTCGATTAATGTGTGAACTTGGGTGGGCAATTGAGGAGTGTAACTTTGTTAATGAATAAATTTATTTGTAATGTCGAGCTGTCCATGTGTTTTAAGACTATTTTGTGTTATATACTTTGATCAAAGTTAGGCTCGAGCTAGACAGGTTATTGGTATTTTCCATCCATTTTTGACAATTTTTTGTACCGCCATCCCACCTGACTTAACAATAAAAAGGAGACAATCTTTAGGCGGAAATAGATGAGATTGTATAAGATTATATGAGGGACAAAAAATAAATTTTACGAGTTTAGGAATTGAATATAGGGGTATATTTCGTTCAAATGATCTTTCTTTGAAGGATATGAATTAGAAGTTTTCTTAAAGGTGTAAGTTATATGGGAATGATGTAATTATTATATTTTGGTAAAGTGAAAGAGTGTAAATTAGTATTCATACTTTACTTGAAACCTATGATTGTTGATCCCATCTTATCTATTGTGCACAAACGTTAAGCAACAATAATATGATGTTTTTAGTGGAGGTGACAATGGAAAATGAAGTGTTGTGTTCTTTCATATGATGTGGTAATGAGTTGTGTGGGGAGGATACATTCCATTTCATGCCGAACTTGAGCAATAGGGAAGTGATGGGGAAGGGATAGGCCATACAAAACATGAAATCGGTGAAAGATTTCAATGTGAGTAAGGTGGTGATTGTAAGGGGCGGTGACTAAGTATTTCAAGTGATGGACTCGAAGAAGCTTAGCAATATATATGTGTAAATTTCAGTGACATGTCATATCTATCAAATAAATCTATAACTTTCATCATATTATTTCAATTACCCAACACATGATTGAAATAGGTGTCATCTCAATGAAAATAAGTGTTAAATATCCAACAATTTCTCTAAAAACATAGAGAAGGCACCACATGACAATATAGACGAGTCTAATACTCATTAGACAAAGATTATGACTAGTTTAACTATATCAAACCAAATAAGATGGATTTAAAACCTATTAGATGAAAAATGGAAACGTTATACCACACATCATATTCTAGACTTTGTGTGCATCTGCATCCATCATAATCTCCAATTTCCACCTCCTCCTTAACAAAAGATATATTCTAAGTAATGGTATATACAAGAATTAATTTACCTTCTCATACATAGTTCTAAAAGCATTCAAAAATATGTTTATTAGTATTTACTATTGGGGTATTGATTGCAGTGGAGGAGGTACACCACTGAAAACCTTATCATGTGTCTGAATGGACCTCATGACTTTCTTATGAAACCAAGACACTAGATTCTACGTTTTAGGTGATTTTCCAGTGCCCTATTATGGAAATTTGGCCCATTTTTCTCCCCTAGTTTTTGGAAGGATGTGAGTCTCCTACAAATATTGCTAGTAGCCCCTAGAATGATGATATGGGTTGTCTCAAATGGCTTGATATATTTCAACTAATATGTGTTTAGATGAAAATGTGACACTAGTTTACCAATGAAAAAAATAATAATAATAATAATTTGTGTTATAGAAAATATGGGCATCTTCATATATTTATAATAAACGTTCTAGAGATTTAGTATCCTTTTATTTGGAATAAATGTTATCAACTTTAAATTTCAATGTTAAAATGATTAGCACTCCTAAAATTATTTTAGGTGGATAACATTTTTTCCAACCATAGAACTTATATTATTAAAAATTGATTTCAAACGCTTTAAAAATAAATAAATAGTATAAAAATGTACATTACCAATGCTTTAAATTATAATTAACTTCATTATATTAACAATTCTTTAAAAAATGGATTTTTGATGTGCATTTTAGGTTCAACTTTTAATTAGATAAAATACAAAATAAATAAGTGACAACTCTTGACCTTTCTTATTAAACCCATGCATGTGGCTGAAAATTGTATAGAATAGGCAATACATGTGTACAATGGTTTAGTTTGGCCATATCTTATTGGAGACATTTAAATGGTGAGATTCATTCGCTTTCTTTTTTCCTAGTTTACCTAAGTCTCAACATATTATGGGATGAATTGCAATATGCAGAGGACTATAGTACTGGTATCTACAAAGCTCAAGAAATTGGGGAAAATACAATGCCTTTTGTTAATAAATTGAAAAGATAAGCCAAAGTGAAGATGAAAATGGTATGTACAAAGCTCAAGAAATTGAGGAAAATACAATGCCTTTTGTTAATAAATTGAAAACATAAGCCAAAGTGAAGATGAAAATTCCATTGGAGACAAGAAAATATACATAAGTGAAATAATAATATTAAACCAAGAAGAATAAGCTACGTCATTGGGGACTCACACCCACCTCAACACAACAATTTAACTAGTATTGGGTAAAAGCAATTCATAGAGTAGTTTACCTGTTGAATTAGGATCCCACCAAAGATCTCAATGGTATTAATCCATAAGAAACATGGACTGTGATAAAGCCTTTAATATCACATCTATGTGTAATTGGATCTAAATCATATATGAATTTCCATTAAAAATAAATAAATAAAATAGATAAGAAATCATTAGCATGTATTTTTCTTGGCTACAGTGAAGATTCAAAGGCCTACAGACCCATGGATAAATAAATTAGGAAGATACATGTTAGTATGAAAGTTATATTTGATGAGAAAGATGAATATAAACCACCCTCCAATCATTCCCCTAATATATGGATTAGACCTATACACATTTATGATATTGATAATGATACTGAGAATGAGGATAATGATTATGGCTAGCGATGTCCTCAACCACCCAATAATATTGTTCAATGTATGCCCAAGTGGTATATAAGAACAATTACGATGTAAAATTGAATGGAGTCCCATATAGGTAAGTGCAAGGAACTGGTGGACAATAAGGGAGTTACACGTCGACATTTTTTCTGAAAAATGAGAAATATTAACTTTTATAGAATATTTGAGATTGATACACTCAAAATTAGAAGATGGTATAAGAACATGAATTGTAAAATTTTGAATCTAGTCTCTAAAAAACTAATGTTTTTTTAAAATATTCAAGTATAAAGAGGTCAAACATCCAAAATTCAAAGAGAAACTCTTTTTGTAAGAAAAATAGAGTAGATAACCAACTATGCACCCCCTCATTCTTTAATCATCTTTAGTATTTCTTGAAACCCTTTGGTGGAAATTTAGTTAAGATAATCTAGTTTGCAACCTATATATTTTTTTAAAAATAATGAACAACTTTTATTATTAATTTTACAAGTAAATAGATCCCAAAAAATGGATAGTCGACTGTACATTCCCCTCCTCCGCCCTTAGGCCTAGTCTGCAACTATATAAGGTTTTTTTTTTTTTTTTTTTCATTTGGATCAATAAAAGAAACAAGATACATGAACAAATATAGACATGTAGTTGTGGCATATAGTGGCATAAAAAGACATACTTAAAAATTAATATATATGAAAACCTTAGAATATTCAAATTTTTTCAAAAATCATATATTTGGAAGAGGAAAGTGTGATAGACATTGTAATAATATTTTTAATAAATGTCTCACTGAAATTCATAGTGTTTATGATGGTGGGAGCTATATTTTGTTTTTCATTCAAAAGCATGGATTCGACTACATGTTTGCATGTCCAAGCCTTAGGCTCAGAAATCCAAGCCATTTCTAACATTAAAGGCATGTTTATAAATTCACACATAACAAAAGTGTTTATGAGCTATAATGCAAATGCATAACTATAAATTTACATTTACATTTTTATTACTTATACTTTAAATCTATATTAGTAAATATAATAAATTAGGGTCACTTTATATCTTCTAAAATTGACCTCACAACTGCATGACTTATGGTTTGGGAGATAGTTTTTCAAAATTCAATATGGTTAGTACAAAGTCATTTTTTAGAATTTTAGTATTGAACCTAAAGATTTCAGAGCATAACTTTTTTAATTGATGTCCATTTTGGAAAAACATATAGTTATTTTTTAGGTTTTGGGGCCTTCCATATTACTTGTTGGCATTTATAGGAGTTCTTGGTTTGTCAAAATTAAAGTTTATAAACCAAAGCACACCCAACCACTATTTTATGCTAATTTTACTTAAGATTATGTCCCTTATATGCCAAAAAGTGACATAACAACACCATAATCATTTACGACTAGGGTAAATAAGGAAACTTTGAGGAACATTTAGGTGTGATCAACGTAATTCAATCTAAGTTCATGCCAAAGTGACGTGAATGAGGAAACATAGGTTTTATTGGTGATGCATGCACACCCAACCACCCCTTCATGCTAATTTTATTTGTGATTAGGTCCATATAGGATAAAAGTGACACAAAAGCACAATATTCACTTATGACAAAGGTAAATATAAATAAGTTTAGGCACATTTATGCATGACCAACCCATTTCTATCCAAATTCAATAAAAAATGTGTGATTGTGGAGAAGTAAGTGTTGGTGTAGGATATTCATTATTGCATTTACTTATTAAATGGATAATCCCTACACTTGTAGCTTCAGCGTACTTAGGTATGATAAGAGGTTAAGTGGGTAAGAGGGTGAGTTCCACCTAGAGTTCCACTTGGATTTCAACTGAGTACCACTATGAATTCTCTTATGAGTTCCATAGTAAGTTACACTTAGTCCCATAGTGAGTTCTCTTATGAGTTAACTCTGTCTACTTATTTATATTCCTCTTCACCAAGATATTGTAATTTAGCAGAGCAAATAATTTGTAAGCAAGGTAGTTCAATACATTAGGCAATTGTTGCCAATCTTCTTGCATGTTTCTGAATATAAGTAGGGTCATTAATACAAAATACTTTATGTGTTCACTCTACCAGAAGATCACCTACTAGGCTATTTTGACATGGTATCAGAGTAGATAATTGGTAAGCAAGATAATCTAATACATAAGGCAATTATTGCACATCTTCTTGCATGTTTTTTAATACAAGCATGGTCATTATTGTTGCAAAATACTTGTGTGCTCACTGTCCCAAATCACCTACTGGCCTATTCTAACATGGTATCACCTGCATAAGAACCAATCAAAAAGCCTAAAACTCTCTTGGGTGACTCCATTCAACTATTAAAATCTGCTCTCTCTCTCTCTCTCTCTCTCTCTCTCTCTCTCTCTCTCTCTCTCTCTCTCTCTCTCTCTCTCTCTCTCTCTCTCTCTCTCTCTCTCTCCTCTCTCTCTCTCTCTCTCACACACACACACACACACACACACACATGTTGTAGATCTACAAAATACTAGAGTAATAGATTGCGGTAACCTAGGATAATTCATAGTCATGTTCATGCATGCTAATGTCAGTACCCAAACTTCTCTTTTTGTAAACATGGTTCTCCTATCATGGTGCTATATAGTTTCATTTCTTTTGCAAAATTTAATAAGCAAAACCCAATTCAATGTCCAAGTATCTAAGTCCAAAACCTAAAATATGCCTTAAAAGAATTAAAAATTAAATCATGTTTTTAATTTTATTTAAATAAAGTTGTATATTTTTAATTTAAATCCCCTCAAAGAGGCTTTTTTAGAAAAGTACAAGTAGGGGTACATGGGCCATGTGGTTTTTCAATTTTATTGACTTAAGGAGGTCCATTGTTTGGTGCCAATTCCAATGAGTGATTGGAAGGCTACCTTTGACTAAATTTGGTCAAACTAAATTTAAAATTTTAAGTGCAATTTAATTAAATAAGCCATTAACGACATAAAATATATTTTTCTATAACCTTTGACTAGTAACTTGGAATTGAGTGCCACTTTTTTCAAAAGTGCATATTTTTTCATCCTCTTTCTAATGGTATACTTTATTTTTTTTAAATCACTAAAGATATAAAATGTCATATTCAGGGGGGTTATGGGTCCTACTACTTTCTGCAGTGTACTTCATGCATTGATTGCTCTCATCTATGTGGACTCATTTTTGACCCGGTTCAAAGTCAATATATAGAGAGTACACCATTGTTTTTCCTTACTCCAGCATTGATTACTCACTTGGATGCATTCTCAGTTGTGCCCAATATCCCAATTCATGAGTGTGTTTCAGGGGTTCATTGTAGAATTTTTATGTAGTGCACTTTCTTAGTGTTTTATCTCGATCATGTCAACCCCATTTGAGAGACTCTAGATGAAGAGAGTTGTTTCATCTCTAGTGATCCTTCTTGGGAAGGACAATTATGATTCATGGCATGCTTACATGGAACACTTACTCATACATAAGAATCATATTTCATTCCTATATGGATAGATTCCTACACTCACTAATCCTATTTGATTCAATAAGTGGGCTTATACTTGTGACAAGGTTTTTTTCACTCTATTACTAAAGTTTTCCATGTATCTTCATTGCCATGTGGAATATATAGAGTGTCCCTACATTGTTTAGAACATCCTATAGTCTTTTTTCAGAGATCATGCTGAGATTTATGTCACATCTCTTCCTTCACTTCTTAGTATCTCTTATGAGACTATTGTACTCTCTTCTCCTACTTGTATTTCTTGTGATGATACATCTATGGTGGATAGTTTTCTTCCTTCTATTGAGCCCCTATTACAGGATGAGATTTTACTATACCTTAGTTGTCTCATTACAGATTATACATCTGTTCCTATACAAATTGTTGCTCTTTCAGAGCCTTCACAGACTTGCATTTTAGAGGACTTTTCTAGTAAAAGTATACACATTGAGAATATTGATGACTCATATGTTCCTGTGTACATTCATTTTGTAGAGCTGAGTGCTTCATTTGTAGACTAGTCTTCAGTTTCAACAGTTGTTGAGCCTTACTTTCCTCTTCCCATGGACATTATTGTCATGTCCCCTTCTAGTTGACATCTTTTCGAGCGGATGATTAGCCTATTATGCGACCCTCGTAGGCTAATGGGATGGATAGAGGGTCTTGATGGAGCTAGGCTTGGCTTTCATTCGGGCTCTTTCGGACATGAATTAAGGGAGATATTAATATTTGATTGATTTAATCAAATATTAATTATTTGGTCTAATTTTAATTAAATATTAATTAATTATTAATTATTAATATTTTGGTCTAATTTAAAAAACCCTAATTCTAATTTAAGAAACCCTAAGTCTAATTTAAGGAAATATAATTTTAGCAAGCACACCTTTGGAGGGTATAAGAGTTTCTCATGGGAGAGAGTTTATATTCATGATTGATTATTGATATTGATTCTTGTTAAGAATTATTCTGTGAAGACTGAGCCAAGGGTTCCAGGATTCCATTTGCATTGAAGAACATCATCTCTTCATTGTGTGTGATTCAGAGGTTGTGAGAGATCAGTCGATCTATTGCCAAATTGAGAGATAACTTCATACAAAAGTTATTACAGGGTTTTACAAGTTTGAGAGATAACTTCATACAGAAGCTATCACAAGGGTTCACAGGTATTGCTTTATTTTTGGTTTTGATTCAAGAATTATCCAGATATAGATCTTTTGTATTAGCCCATAGTTCTTCAGATCAGGATCAAGCATACAGGTTGTGTTATATTGGCAGTCGTATGAAGTCCATACAGATCCGTGAAAATTTGTACGCATCAACGAAAAGATCAGACACCGACATCGGCAGGCAGAGACCGACATCGGCCGACCTATCACCAACATCGGCAAGTTAACGACCCCAGTCGACTGATGACGATAGTATAACCGACGTCGGCGACTGTGTTTTTGACACAGCATGCTGAGACGTACCAGATCCAAATTTTCTTTCCCATTTTGTGGAAAACTCAGGCTATTAAGGCCGTATTTTCAATATTCTTTGTATACTTGACAGAGGACCTCTATTGTAAGCATATGAGAAAATAAATAAGAGATTATATTATGATTTATTTATCTATTTGAAGATATTTTGTAGAAATACAGATAAGCAATTCAGAGCTTTTGTCTTTCAATAGTCCCTATTGGTTGGGGATATTACAGTGGTATTAGAGCTTTTTGTGTTTCTATATTCCCTATTGAGTGGGGATATTACAGTGGTATCAGAGTTTTTTGTGTTTCTATATTCCCTATTGAGTGGGGATATTACAGTGGTATCAAATCTTTTTGTCTTTCAATAGTCCCTACTAGTTGGGGATATTACAGTGGTATCACAGCTTTTTGTTTGTCTAGATATCCCTATTGGAAGGGGATATTATAGTGGTATCAGAGCTAAATCCTGCCATCCTGAGGGTTTGACAATCTTATGCAGCCACAAGAGTTAGGACCACACAGGTACAACATGCATAGTAGAGCCTTGCTTGAAGGTACCCAGGTGTTAGATCAGCCATCGATCATCATGAGTGACAGACGTGAGGTTAGCCCACCCAGGGGCCACAGGTATGATGTTGATCAGGACACCAGAGAATTCCACCATGCTATGATGACAAGCCAATAGCAGATGAATCACACAATACAGAGACTCACTACTATGATAGAGAGGATGAACACACCTATTAGACAGAATGGGGAACAAGGAGATAACAGAAGTGCTATTGTTAATCAGAGACCATAGCAGGCCCACTCTAGAATAGCTGATAGACCTACACATCCTACATTTGTTCAAGAGGAACCAGAGGCTCCAGCAGAGGAGGAGGTAGGAGATCCCCCATTTACAGATGTTTTCATGGCTGTAAATGATGAGTGGGACTTATTAGCTCCTCATGTTCGAGAGAGGATGTCCTTTGATCATTTTTTTAATCTGAGGAGAGAGCATTGTAGATTGGTTAGACAAGACAGGAGACCTAGACACCAGAACAATGATCTAAAGCATGCTACGAGTAGGCTCACATTCACGATGTTCAACGGTAGTGGTAAGGTCACAGTGCAGACCTGGGTTAGTAAGCTAGACACCTTTCTCACATTGCGTCTGATGGCTGAGGAAGATGCTATCAGATATGCGACACTACATCTTGAGGGAGTAGCTCACGATTGGTGGCACCACGGGATGGTGACACTCTATCATGATCGGATCACATCTTATCAGGAGTTTGTGGATAGGTTGGTGGAGCGTTTTGACAAGAAGGACCCAGAATCCTATTTTAGAGAGTTAGCTCAGTTGCGCCAGAGTGGGAGTCTAGAGGCATACATTGGTGACTTCCAGAAGTTATCAGTAATGGTTCCTGACATTACAAAGAGGCGACTAGTAGTGCTCTTCATGGAGGGATTGATAGAGCCATTGAGAGGTTGGATCAAAGGATTTGATCCTCCTTCATTACAGGAAGCTATGAAGAAGGCACGTAGTATGGAGATGGCAGCCCCATCAAGTAAATTTAACTCCAGAGGTACTTCTTCATCTAGGGACAGTAAGGGCTTGAACAGGAATAGAGAAAGACCAGGTTTCAACATAGATAAATCAGGTGTTAAGAATGAATCAAAGGCCAACCCAGCAGCACCACATTTGGATAGAGAGGCTCTTAATGATTTACGTAGGAAGAAGCTTTGTTTCTACTGCAAAGGTCCTTATGATGCAAATCACGATTGTCCTTTGAGGCCTAAGGGCAAGGAAAATCGAGTGATGTGGGCTTATTATGAGGATGCAGAATCAAAAGATTCTGAACATCAAGAGAATTTTGAGGAGTCAGAGGCTGAGGCTTCAAAGCCTAAGGTAGAGGCAGAGTTAGAGCTCTAGATTTAGGAGGCACGCCTATCTAGCATCTAGCATGAGGGCTCATTCAAACTCCGTGGAGTTTTGGCAGGACAGAGGGTCATCACCCTTCTTGACATGAGAGCCACACATAATTTTATTGATACTAGATTTGTGGAGAAGCTGGACTCACCACAAAAGAGTTTGAGGGCATTAGAGTTAAGGTGGCTAATGGTTACACCCTTAGGTGTGAGCGGATGATTAGAGATATCCCATTGCGCTTGAACAACTATGAGTTCAAGGCTAATTATTATGTGGTAAACATGGGGGATATAGATTTGGTTTTGGGCATGAAGTGGCTTCATTCCCTTGAGGTAGTCACTCTTTGTCTTAAGGATATGGAGATCCGTTTTGATGTTGATGGGAAGACACACATTCTTAAGGCAATATGGGATGGCAACATCAAAACTATTTCTTTTCATCTGATGGAGAGGCTCATGAGACACGACATGGTAGAGTGGGCTGCCGAGTGCACATTGGCACCAATACAGGAGGGACAGCAGAAGACTGAGTATCATCCTGACATTCAGCAGTTGAGAGTCAAGCATGATAAGGTATTTAGTGATATTCCACCAGGGAGACCTCCAGACAGGGGCATTGAGCACATTATTGAGCTTGAGGAGGGTGCTAAGCCCATTATGATTACTCCTTATCGACATCCCAAGCAATTGAAAGATGAGATCGAGAAAACAATTAAGGAGTTACTGGCTATGGGTCACATTCGGCCTAGCAAATCATCGTTTGCTTCTTCAATTGTTCTGGTGAAGAAGAAGGATGGCACCTTACACATGTGCATTGACTACAGAGCACTAAATAAGAGAACTATTAAGAACAGGTATCTAATACCTCGTATCGATGAGCTTATTGATGAGCTCCATGGTGCACACTACTTCACGAAGATATACTTAAGGTCAGGATATCACCAAATTAGGGTTCGTGAGCAGGACGTTGAGAAGACAGCTTTTCATTGTCATTGTGGACACTATGAGTTTGTAGTGATGCCATTTGGGCTCACTAATGTGCCAGCGACATTTCAGTCCACCATGAATAGAGTCTTCCATTCACTGCTGAGGAGGTTTGTACTTATTTTTTTTTATGACATTCTTATATACAGCAAAACTTGGCAGGAACATTTGGCTCATCTGGAGATTGTACTCAGCATCTTAGAGAGGGAGTCCTTATACGCCTAGGAGTCCAAATGTGACTTGGGGATGACTAAATTGTTATACTTGGGTGATATTATTAGTGCAGGGGGAGTGCGGATGGATCCTGAAAAGATCTGCGCTATCATAGACTGGCCTATTTCGGCAAACCTAACACAGCTAAGGGGATTTCTAGGTTTGGGTGGATTTTATCATAGATTCGTGAATGGTTATTCACGACATGTGGCCCCTATGATGGATCTGATGAAAAAGGGTGCTTTTTGTTAGACACCTGAAGCATAGGAGTGTTTCATGAGGTTTAAGGAGTTGATGACTACGTGCCCAGTATTAGCACTACCTAATTTTTTGAAGCCATTGGAGCTTCAGTACGATGCTTCAGGCGAGGGCATTGGAGCGGTGCTTATGCAAGACAAGCACCCCATAGCATATGAGAGCCATAAGCTCAGAGGACTAGAGAGACTGTACAGCATTTATGATAAGGAGATGCTTGCTATCATGCATGCCTTGGCAAAATTTAGGCAATATCTCATGGGCAGCAAATTTTGCATCAAAATGGACCACAACAGTTTGAGACATTTCTTGGGGTAGCAAGACCTCAATGATCGTTAGCAGAAGTGGGTGAGTAAATTACAGGCATATGACTTTGACATCTCTTTCATCAAGGGCACCCAGAATGTTGTGGCCGATGTTCTTTCACGCAGGCCATATTTGAGTACTATGGTCCACATTACAGAGGATTGGCGACATATGATTATGGCAGAGTATGCCAAGGATACATGGACATCCAGTATTGTTGAGGGATCGATGGTTGACACCAGGTATACTCTTGTGAATGACTTGATCATTTACAAGAATAGGGTTTATTTGATCCCAGGATCATCGGTGAAGAACATTATCATGCGAGCCTTTCATGATGTACCTACTGCAGGACATCCCAGATATTTTAAGACTTATAGACAGATTAGGGAGAGATTCACTTGGAAAGGTCTCAAGGCAGATGTTTTTTAGTATGTGCGTGAGTGCCCTATTTGTCAGTAGAACAAGCAGGAGAACACGTACCCAGCAGGATTATTGCGGCCACTTCCAATTCCTGACAGAAAGTGGGAGTGTTTGTCGATGGATTTCATTATGGGCTTGCCTAAAGCCCAAGGATGAGATTGCATATATGTAGTTGTGGATTGGTTAACGAAGTATGCCCACTTCTTTTCGATTACCACCACACACACAACTACACAGGTAGCAGAGGTTTTCTTCCGAGAGGTATTTCGACTGCATGGGTTGCCTCAGAGTATAGTAAGCGACAGGGATAGTTAGTTCTTGAGTCACTTCTAGCAGGAGGTGTTTAGACTTTGTGGGACTGAGCTTACATCGAGTACCAGTTACCACCTGCAGACCGATGGACAGACAGAGATAGTGAACAAATGGGTGGAGGGCTACCTCAGGAACTACATTACAGGGCAGCAAAAAGCTTGGGTCAAGTGGATTCATTTGTGTGAGTATTGCTATAACATGACTTTCCACATGACCATTCAGATGTCTCCTTTTATGGCCTTGTACGGGTATGAAGCACCGAGTTTTCTAGATTTGCTACTGAGCGATAGCAGAGTGTCGAGTGCTAGAGACTTATTGCAGGAGAGTCAAGATACTATGAGGACTCTCAAGGAAAATATTGCTAAGGTGCAGAATTAGCATAAGAAGTATGTAGATCAGCGGAGGATAGAGATATCTTTTGATGTGGGTGACATGGTCTATCTTATGTTGCAGCCTTATCGTCAGTCTACTCTTACGAAGAGTGGAGCAGAGAAGCTGAAGACACATTATTACAGACCTTTCAAGATCTTGAGGCGTGTTGGAGAGCTGGCTTATGAGCTAGAGCTCTCGATAGAGAGTAAGGTACACAATGTCTTTCATGTATCACACCTCAAAAAGGCGTTAGGACACCGTGTGATACCTTCTACAGTTTTACCTCCCTTAGATGATGAGGGAAAGTTGATTTTAGTACCTGAGTCTATCTTAGAGTATAGAGAGAGACAGTTGCATAGGAGGACTATCAGGGAATATTTGGTGAAGTGGAGAGATTTTACAGTGGAGGATGCGACATGGGAAAGTGAGGATATTCTATAGCATCCAGAGTTGAGATTGCTTGAGGACAAGCAATTTCAGGAGGGGCAGACTGTCATGTCCCCTTCTAGTTGACATCTTTCCGAGTGGATGATTAGCCTATTATGCGACCCTCGTAGGCTGATGGGATGGATAGAGGGTCTTAATGGAGTTGGGCTTGGCTTTCGTTTGGGCTCTTTCGGACATGAATTAAGGGAGATATTAATATTTGATTGATTTAATCAAATATTAACTATTTGGTCTAATTTTAATTAAATATTAATTAATTATTAATATTTTGGTCTAATTTAAAAAACCCTAATTCTAATTTAAGAAACCCTAAGTCTAATTTAAGGAAATCTAATTTTAGCAAGCACACCTTTGGAGGGTATAAGAGTTTCTCATGGGAGAGAGTTTGTATTCATGATTGATTATTGATATTGATTCTTGTTAAGAATTCTTCTGTGAAGACTGAGCCAAGGGTTCCAGGATTTCATTTACATTGAAGAACGTCAACTCTTCATTGTGTGCGATTCAAAGGTTGTGAGAGATCAGCCGATCTATTGCCAATTTGAGAGATAACTTCATACAAAAGTTAGTACAGGGTTTTACAAGTTTGAGAGATAACTTCATACAGAAGCTATCACAAGGGTTCACAGGTATTGCTTTATTTTTGGTTTTGATTCAAGAATTATCTAGATATAGATCTTTTGTATTAGCCCATAGTTCTTTAGATCAGGATCAAGCATATAGGTTGTGTTATATTGGCGGCCGTATGAAGTCCGTATAGATCTGTGAAAATCTGTACGCATCAGTGAAAAGATCAGACACCAACATCGATAGGCAGAGACCTACAGAGACCGACATCAGCCGACCTATCACCGACGTCGGCAGGTTAACGACCCCAGTCGACCGACGATGGTAGTATAACTGACATCGGTGACTGTGTTTTTGACACAGTAGGCTGAGACGTACCAGATCTAGATTTTCTTTCCCAGTTTGCGAAAAACTCAAGCTATTAAGGCCATATTTTCAATATTCTTTGTATACTTGACAGAGGACCTCTATTGTAAGCATATGAGCAAATAAATAAGAGATTATATTATGATTTATTTATCTATTTGAAGATATTTTGCAGAAATATAGATAAGCAATTCAGAGCTTTTGTCTTTCAATAGTCCCTATTGGTTGGGGATATTACAATTATTTTAGCAAATTTTTCATGCCATTATAATTCTCTTTCTATTCTCTCCCCTTCATTATATGCTTCTTCATTACCATCTTATACAATTAGTAATATGATATCTAATCAAATTTTGGCATATTTGAGCATTAGCAAGGAGACATTTGAGCATTTTTTATTGCTCTACATCATGATTTCTATCTATATTCCACTTGAGTGACAATTCAATAGTTTTATAGCTCATGGTTTATTTCTTTTGAAATGAAGATACATCATTTGTTTTAGATGGACCTACTACAAAATTTGTCATGCAATATTTTGTGCATACCTTCTCTCTCTTCTTTATGGAGGCACACATCCTTCATATTTTTAAGGATACTAGGATCATCACTATGTACTTGGGTACCTCATTAGGCCTCATTATTGGGACCTAATTTTATATACCACCCAAGTTATGCTTCATGGGGGTGTTGGAGTGGGCTTTCTAGTCCTACCTTGTTTTCTTTGTCTCTCTTTTTTTTAAGCGGGGGAGTTTTTTTCCCACTGGGTTTTCTCCTTTTACTCCACATTTTGAGAGTTGCATTATATGTGGGTACCTCATCAAGACTTGTTTATGTAACCCATATTTTATTTTTTGCCCACTTAAGCTATAATTAAGGGGGGTGTTGGTGTAGGATATTCATTATTCCATTTACTTATTAAATGAATAATCCATACACATGTATCTTCAACTTCCACTATGAGTTCAACTAAGTACCACTATGAGTTCTCTTATGAGTTCCAAAGTGAGTTACACTCAGTTCCACAGTGAGTTCTCTTGTGAGTTAACTCCCCATACTCCTTTATATTCCTCTTCACCAAGCTATTATAATTGAGTAGAGTAGATAATTGGTAAGCAATATAGTTTAATACATCAAGGAATTCTTACACATCTTCTTGTATGTTTTTGAATACAAGCAGGGTCATTAATGCAAAATCCTTTATGTTCTCACTCTACCAGAAGATCACTTATTGGCCTATTCTAACATTAAGTTGCATTGAAACCCTTACACATCCAACCACAAATTTATGTTTATTTTTCTTTATATTAGCTCCATTATTTACAAAAGTGACACAACAACACCATCTCAACTTCCAACCATGGAAATGAAAATAATTTCTAGCACATGTATGTACAATAACCCTAATTCACTTTGAATTCAAATCAAAATGGTGTTATTGGAGTAACATAGGTCACATCACTGACCCACACACACCAAAACACTACTTTATGTCATTTTTACTTTCAATTTGATGTTTTATAGGCTAAAAAAAACACAACACCATATCAACTTGTGAGGAGGGAAAATAGAAACAATTTGGGACACATTTATACATGATCAACTCAATTCACTTTGAATTAAGGCCAAATCGATGTGATTAGGATAATGTAGGTCCCATTGGTAATTGACATACACCCAACCACTCCTTTATGTTGATTTTACTTACAATTAGGTCCCTTATAAGCTAAAAGTTACATAAAACACCATATCCATGTCTCCATGGGAAACACAAATAATTTTGAGCACATTTTTATATGATCACCACAATCCTCTTTGAATTCATGCCAATGTGGTGTAATTGGGGAAATTTAGGCTTCATTGGTGATCTTCATGAACCCACTCACCCCTTTATGTCGATTTTACTTTTGACAAAAGTGACACAACAACACTATATCCACTTAAGACTAGGGAAAATCATGAAAATTTTGGACACATTTATGCATTATCACCCTAATTCACTTCAAATAATATCCAAGGTGGTGTTAATGGGGTAAATTAGGTTTTGGTTTTGTGTGTGTGGGTCACCATTGTGATTAAGGTCATCATATGCCAAAATCTGCACAAAATCACCATATTCATTTTTCACCAAGATAAACATATATTATTTTGGGTACATATATGTGTGATCACCTAAATTCACTTTCAAATCAAGCTAAAGTGGTATTATTAGGGCAATTTGGGTCGTATTAGTGACCTACACATATCTAACCACCCCTTTATGTCATTATTACTTAAGATTATGTAGATTTTAGGCCAAAATCAACACAACACCATTATATTGATTCTCATCTAAACTATGGGGATGTGATATTTTTAAACTATGCTACAACAATTGACTTGAGACATTGAACCCCCTCTATCTATATGGCACTACACTATAGGTAGTATGCATCTATCATGTCACATGTAGCCTTTATCATGTCACGTGTATATATGAGATACACATGCATGAGATGAGTTGTCTAAGAGTCATGAGCCATGGTTATTATCTTGAGATATGATGAAAACTATCATATATAGTTTTATTTAATGGTATCACAACATTTAATGGGCCCGCTACATCAATGCAACTTATTTGTAGTGAATCTAATTCAATGACACCAAGTGGTGGAAATAAACTATTGTATCAATAGAGCATGAATTATCCATCACAACATGTTACCCACACCCATTCCATTATCGATCACATCAACACCATGTTATGTATAGATATGGCATTAGTCTATTTTATGATATGGATATGTACTTCATCACACAAATCATTCATTTCATGTTGGGAATTACACATTTGGTTAGTTTGGTCATACCATACATATTATGTTGGCAATGTAGTAGCAATTAATAGACTTTTTCAATAATTTATAGATTCTTTCTATAGATAGAGTGAATTAGATATAGTTGATAGCATTGATATACCTTGGTCCCTATCTCTATTCACTATAAATCTATATCTAAACCCATATGTGGGGGTGGGGGTGCTAATATATATTGTGCTAACTAAACTATATATTGTGTTAATGCCATTGAAAATCTAAATATATACAATGTGGGAGTGGTCACATGATAGTGTCATTGTTCATTGACAAAATATGGTGCTGCCATATCATTCATTCTTATTTGTTACAATGAAATTATTTGATCATATTATGTATGTAATATATTTCACATTGATTCATTCAGTTTATGGGGACCTACCCTATATAGATATCGGATATGGATATGGCATTGATTCATTGTGATCATATCCATATTTGATAAATTGGGGTAGAGTAGTTGTTTATTTTTTTAGACCCGTAACCTAAAGACTCCAAGTATAAACCCTGTGCACCCCTCACCCTCCTTATATATAGATAGGGATAGGAGAGTGCCCATATATATATAGGGGCCCTCTATTAAGATAATAAATTAATCGATTATTTTTATATAAATAGGGGGCCTCATCCTCCCTAGATAGAGATAGGGGTGGTTGAGTGGCCATATATACATTGGAGCCCTTGATTGGTTTACAAATTGAGTGATCGATTGACTATAAATATATAATGGCACCCCTTCCCCTATAGATTTATTAATATCAAATATATAACATCAGTCATTAGCGATTGATGTGTGAGTGATGGGCAAATAATTACCCTTCTGCCCTTTTATCTATTTATGATATGAATAAAGCATGTATAATAGAGTGGACATACTAGTGGGTGGTGGATATCCCTTCTCTCCATATATATGGGGCACCCTTGTGTGTGTGTGTGTGTGTGTGTGTGTATAACCATCTATAGTTAAGGTCTAGAGAGAGGTCCCATAAGATATGAGGGGCACTCTATTGATGATTGACCCTATATATCTAACTAATGAGGGCCCCACATAAAGATCGCGGGGGGTGGGGGTTGCAGGGGGCTTATTTGACATATCTATATATAGGGTAAATTGAGGGCATTATATTTAGTGGCATGTAAATTTTCCAATCTATTTATATAAGGCATAGATAATATATTGAGGGCATTATATTGAGTGGCATGTAAATTTTCCAATTTGTTTATATAGGGCATAGATAATATATTGATGAATTTAGGGATGGGACAACACTCAATTGGTACCCTAAATTTAGGGATAACAATCGATAGAGAAGGGTGATAATGTGATAGATAAATTATTAATGAGAACACATACCCATTTCAAGGAATAAAGGATTTGTTAGGTTGTATTGTATTGTATTACATAACTTCAATATATTATATCAAACACTCTATTCTATGTTGGAATAACACCAATGATTGTTGAGAAGAAAACTAATGATTATATGAAATAACAAGGAAGTGACGTATAAACCATTTGTTTAATGTGGAATATACAGACCCTTCTCAAACAACTCAATGCCTCTATATAAATAAGGGAGGGGATCAATTGATCTAGATTGTAATTTATATTGAAATGAGGGGGGTAAAGGTAGAATAGTCAAGATCTAATAATGATGCACAAACCATACCATCAATGTCCTCAATAAAAATTAGCATGATATATCTACAAGTTATAAAGATAGTGTTATTGGTACTCAATTGAAAATGGGTAAAGGTGCCAGTGTGACTAGGGAGAATGCATGAATGTGCTTGTGCATGAATGTTTTTGGTCACAAATGGATATAATGTTGATATATTTCTTCTAGCCTAGATAATCCTCATAATCTCAAGTAAAAATGATATAAAGGGTGGTTGGATATGCACATCACCAATGCAACTCACGTTTCCCCAATCATAACACTTTGGCTTGATTTCAAAGCAAATTTGGGGATCACACACATGTATATGCCCCTCATCATCTATATTTATCTTGGTCATAAGTGGATATGGTGTTGATGTGTGGATTTTAACATATGAAGGAATTAATCGTAAGTGAAATCAACATAAAGTGGTGGTTTGATGTGTGTGGGTCATCAATGCGACCTATATTACCCCAATCACACTGGTTTGGATTGAATTCAAAGTGAATTAGGGTGATCATGCATATGTGTGCCTTAAATTGTTCACATTTTCATGGTATAAGTGGATATGGTGTTGTTGTGTCACTTTTTCCAAATAATGGAGCAAATTACAAGTAAAATCAACATAAATTACTGGTTGGATGTGCAAGGGTCATAAAATGACTTAGTGTGGGATATGGGTTCATGGAAGTCAAAACTAATTAGGTGTGATTTAGTGTAGGTATGGGCTGGTGAAAAATGCCCAAAACATAATGTTAAATTCAAGTTAGTAATGTGTTATTATTTTTCCACCTCAAATAGGGTACATGCATAACATGGACTAAGCACTATTAAATAAAGTTTAAATGTCCCATGTTTGGCTGCCACTAATACATTTTTCTCAATTTTAATTATCACCTATCATTTGGACTTTTAAAAGGCTCTATAATGACACTTTGCACACTAATCATTGTGTTTCCACCATATTGACATGTCACACCCTTAAAATATATAATTAAATAGTCAACACTCTAAACTAACTATGGGTGTAAATTTTAGTGTTGACATGGCACCATTTAGATGCCATGTGGGTGCCAATAAAAGTTGAACCACTTCTTGTGCCTCTCCCTTGTTACAATTTTACCTTGAATTTGATATAATTTTACAAAATAATTATGTTTTCTAATTTACTAAAAGAATTTTGAAGTTTGGCATTAACCCTATTAATTAAATTTGATTAAACAAGAACCCAAATATGTATATGCTCAATTATATATTCCCAAATTCTGATAAAATAAGACTTGATAAAATGTACCTTTTCAGTGTTACAAAACATGATATAGAATATATTGTTGTATGTGGATCAAGTTCATAATTATCTTAATTCCCAACATGTGTTTATTAAAATCAAATATGAAATAATCCACCCCTTGCCATTGGGAGTGGGGATTTCTCATGGTGAGTACCAAGTACGAGCTTTTTTTTTATTATTTAATTTATAGTTTGGCATTAAAAAGTAAAACCATGCCCGGTCTGTCATTTTGAAACACAAAATGAATGTTTTCAAGGGAGAGACCCTATAAGTTGAGTAAAGTTCAATACATGAGAGGGTATTTGGGGATATGGGGGTCCAAATCTTGTACATTTTAACTATCAAAAGTTGATGAAATTTCATTGTAGATGAAATTTTATTGTAGATGAAAATTGATTGTATTTTATAGCTATTAAACTTAAATAACCATATGGCCATCAATTTTAGGACTTTATAGTATCGATTGTGTGGAAATTAAATTGTGTATCATGTTCAAGGAGTTGTGGTCTAATAGGCATGGAGCATTTGTAAAAGATAAAATTGATATCTTATAAATGAATTATAAGAGCTAGAATTTATATCTTACATTTTGAAAATAATGAAAAAAGAGAGTAAACTCTAGAAAAAATAAAATACAACTTTGTTAGAAGTCAAACAACTTTTCTATGCATAACATTTGGTAGAAGGGTAACATTTTTTTATTGAGTTGAGTTATTTGTGTGTTTGGAGGGGGGGCATGGGGCACTTGTAAGAGCTAAAACTGATATCGATGCATAATATTTGGTAAAATATTAACATTTATTTATTAAGAAGATATATATATATATATATATATATATATATATATATATATATATATATATATATATATATATATACATACATATATATATATATACATATATATATATATATATATACATATATATATATATATACATACATATATATATATACATATATATATACATATATATATATATATATATAAATACATATATATATATACATATATATATACATATATATATATATACATATATACATATATATATATATATATATATCTTCTTAATAAGTAAATAACACATTTGGTAGGTAATAAATTATAGAAAAACTCTGTAATTTATACAATATTTATTTCAAATTTTTATAATTTATATAAATATAACTTATTAAAATTAAAATGAAACATTGTATAAATTACAAAAAAATGAAATAAAACATTATATAAATTGCATAGGTCTTATGCAGTTTGTTTTCCTACTAAATGTGTTATTTACTTATTAAAAAGATGTGGGGGGTAGGAAGCAGGGGAGGCAGGGAGCGAGGAGGGGTGGGGCAAGTTGAGGGGAGCAGGAAGGGAGGAGTATGATGGGGGTGGGGATTGGGGATGGGTGGCAAGGCGAGGGATACTAGCTTATTCCAATTAAAGTAAAATATTGTATAAATTACAAAACATTGAAATAAAATAGTGTGGAAAATATAAATAAATGTTTCTAGAAAAAACTGTATAAAATTAGATTAAAAATTTTGCACACAATTTTTTTGAGAAACTTTCATCAATATTTTATGGACTATATAAATATGATCTCTTTGATTGTATAAATTATAGAGCTCTTCTGCAATTTTCTTACCTATCAAATGTGTTGTTTTCTTATTGCCAAATGTAGATGGTCATTGAAAAATGTTGGTGTACTCAATGAAATGCCTTGAAAATTATAGCAATATTCACTAGAAAGAAAGATATGAGAATAAGAATAAATAATAAAAATTCTTTATGTAGGCAACCTAAAATTCAAATTTCAAAAATTTTATGATCTGTGAACTTGCATCCCTTTAATTCATTTAAACTTGTTTGGATTGGTTTTTTTTGTACTTAGTTAAATTAAGAAGAATAATTTAATTTATATTATAATTTTTTGTTCAAAAGTTTTTAAATTGTATTTAATATTTTGGTAAGCCTTACATATGTGTTTAGGTACTTTTTATGGAGTGTTAATGAAGGTCTAAGGAACAACAATTAACAAATATTTAGAGTTAATGTTTTGTCATAACATCCATATTTTTATAACTTTTGAAATTAAAAATTACAATAAAATTTGATGTATATTTGCATATTAAATATTGTGAATATGAGTAAGTACACGGAGTTGGAGGACAGTCTTATGAACATTTTAGGTAATGTGATTGCATTAATAAATAATAAGATCATATTATTCAATTAATGTGATTATGTTATTTAAATTATGGCTCAATAATTATTGATCCATAATGTGATTGTGTTAATGTATAATGCAATCACGTTATTGTAAAAATAACAATGCATACAGGTTAGTCAGTTGCTTTACACATTAAAATAATATTTTGAAATCAAATTCAAATAATGTGTACACATTATATAACTTATTATACAATGCATACATGTTATATAACACGTACATGTTTTTTGTTACATTTATTTTCTTATACTTTAAATTTATTTTAGTAAATATAATAAATTAGGGTCACTCAGCATCTGATAGAGTTAGTCTCATAGATGCATGCCTTATAATGTGGAAAATAGTTTTTTAAAATCCAATCTAGTTAGTACTTAGGTATATTCAAGGTTTAGGTATTAAACTTAGGGATTTTAGTACAAAAATTTTGCAATTGATATCCATTTTTGGTAAACATATAATAAATTTTTAGGTTTTTGTGCCTTTTAGATTGATTTTTGGCATTTATAAGAGTCATAGGTTTGTCAAAATTGAAGTTTGAAAATTACTCACTTGAACTTGATCCAAAGTGGTGTGATTGGTGTAGTGTAGGTCATATTGATGACCTATACACATCAAATGACCACTTTGTATTAATTTCACTTATTCATCATCCCTCCTTCATCTTTGATCACTTCCTACTCATCCCTTATTACCCCTAATCACTCTCTCATCATTCCTCATTATCCATAATCACTCTCTCATCAACCCTCACTATCCCTAATCATCTATAATCATTCCCTTATCATTCATAATCACTCATCTATTGACCCTCCCCATCCTTCATAATCCCTAATCACTCTTTCCTCATCCCTCATCATACCTAATCACTTCCTTATCCCTATTCACTCCCTCCTCATCCCTCTTCATCCTTAATCAATCCCTTATTGACCTTCATTATCTCTCATCATCTCTAATCACTCAAGGTTATCATCCCTAATCACTCTTTCATTTATTATCACCATCCCTCCTCATCCCTCATAATCCCTAATCAATCATTCTTCATCCCTCATCATTATTGATCACTCCCTCATTGACCTTCACCATCCCTCATCACTCCATCATTGACCCTCACCATCCCTCATCACTCCATCATTAACCCTCACCATCCTTTACCATCCCTAGTCTCTCCCTAATCATCTGATATAAGTATATAATCTAAAGATATCTTTGATTCCAATCATATGTTATTTAATCCATTATAATAGAAATTAACTATTTTCTAGGACTTGTGTTGTCAATACCCATTTGTGATGGTCAATTTTATTACTGAATGAATTGAATGATCTTCCAAATTTATAGTCAAGTAATATAAGTACTAACACAAAATAGAGTCTAAATTTTAGTTCATCAAATTATCTTTGTTGTGTAGCTGAATAAATGAAACTTTATTTGGTTTCACCTTTGGTAGTTTGGTTCAAAACATAAAAATTAAACACAAATCTCTTGTATAATTTTCTAATTCTAAGAAGATTTGAATCAGATGTAAAGTTATTTAGTGTTTCCCATTCTTGTATGACTTGAATCTTAGTTAGGTTCACACATGCACTCCTTGTGTGTGTAATGTGTCCCAAATATTTTATCTCTTGCATGAAAAATGAACATTTATTCATGTTATCATAAAAATATGCTTCTGCAAAATGTGAAACACTAGTTCAGCGTGGTGTAGATGTTCATCCCATGTTTTCTAAGGATTAAGATGTCATCAAGGTAGATTTTAAAAATGACATAAATAGAGGGCTTGAGGATGTTGTTCAACATCTTGAAATGAATGAATTTGTTACATGGTTTAACCTAAAAGGCATAACCAACTAGTCAATCAATCCTTCTTTTGTTTTTAAGACTACATTCTAAATGTTTAAAGGTTTAACATGAATATGATGATACACAAACTTAAGATCAATTTTGAAAAAAAATTCTACAATATGGATATAGCATAAAAATGCCTTAATATTTAAATAAGGAGAATAGTTCTTCACTTTAATCTCGTTAATATTTTTTTAATTGATTCACAACTTTGGCACAAACATAATTGGCTTTTGTAAGGCAATGATTTGGTCATGATGTGTCCATTATCCATGATTTCATAGATCCATCACTTGATCTATTCATTCTTTAGAATGATATGTTGTATAAAGAGTTTTGAGGTGGAAGGAGTTAAGGGATCAAATCAATAGTATTGTTTAGTATACAGTATGTAGGAACTTAATTAGGTGACTAAAAGATATCCTTGTATTCATCTAGTTTATGGTTCAATTATTTTATCATTGTTATTGTTGGATAAACCACACTATGATATGGTGACATAAGGATGTTATTACATTTAATTCTTACCATTAAGATTATACTTCTTACTAGAACTGACAAGATTCTTGCACTTTTTGGCACTAACGACTACAAGCTTATGAACTAACTACGATATATGGTATTTCGAGATGTGCAAGTAGAAAGCTCATAGTGTGACACTCTTCATTGGATTGAATATTGAAGTTATGAATTAAGCACCACTTTCCAATCTTGGACAACTTGTTCTAATCATTCAAAAATTATTTTCCACTCTCTAGAATGATGACTCAATCAGTAGACATACAAATATAAGGCCTTTAGTGTAATTATTTGGATCATAAAATGTCCTCATATGGAAATTAATTGATTGGTTTTAGGAAATCACATAACTTGGTGATCCTTATGTATTTACTACCCATTTTTGGTGCTATGATGGTTTTACTTGCTTCTCTTTTTCTAGAAAATTTTCAATTGTGAATTACATCATTTCTAATATGACCATATTTTTTCATAGGTGTTAAATATTTATCTTTCAAATTTGCTTCCAAATAATTTTGATCACTAAGTCTTATATTTTATGCTAGCACTCAACTCTCCACTTGTAGCTCCTAAAAATGTTAAAACCCAATAAAATACAACCATCAATGTATTGGATGGATTGATTAAGGATGAGGAGAGATGAGGAGGAATTGAGTAGAGATGATGAGGGAATCAATAGGGATGATGAGGGATGGTGAAGGTCAATGAGGGAGTGATTAGGGATGATGAGTTATGGTGAGGATTAATGAGGGAGTGATATGGGTGATGATATATGAGGAATGAGTGATTAGAGATGATGAGGTATGATGAAGTAGTGATTAAGGATGATGAGGTGATGTAAGAGCATCACTACCCAATGCAAATAATAATCTAGTTTACATGTTTTGAGTCTTTATAAAGTGTTCAAGGTCATAATAAGTTTGTAGGAGTCTTTCTCAGTTTCTAGTTTTGTGCCAATTTTGAATTAGAGTTGTATTGGGTTTTCGGCCAAATCTTTCATTTGAAATTTTGAACTTTCATAGAGACTTCAATCTTGTTTCAAGAAGTCCAAAATTGAATTTGGTGTGGTTAGATTCTAATGAGGAGTTTATGATGTTACAACACATATACCTAAACTCATATTTTATAAATATGTTAGTATTTGAGTTATTTGAGGACACCTTAACATACAAAAGAAGTTAAAATTCTGTTAGGATGGTTATTTGGTAATAAGAGTCTTGTCCATGTCTTGTTTTGTATTTAGAGTTAGATTCAAGAGAGTTGGATGGGGTATAATTATAAAGGATGAATGTAAATAACCCCAAAAAAGTGAATAAAGACAAGTTTTGATTATTTTTAGACAAGAAATCAAACAGACCCTGCATCTTCTTGAATATGTGTAAAGATAGTTGACAATGTTCATGATCAATGGTGAAACATAATTAGTAAAAAGTTCTTTGTGATCTTGGTGTGAGTGGTAAGTTTAAAATACATTTTATTTTATGGTGATTATATCATTTGTCATTTGAGTTTCAAATATTTTGAATGTTCAAATAACAAATTGTATACCCTGTGCTTTTACAAACTATGCCTTAAAATTTGAGTGAAGGTTAGAGTCTTGTGGAAAAGGAGATTCTATTTTGTGGGATTTTGGAAAGTATGAGTAATTAGTAACTTGACATAAAAAATACTTAATATTATTTAAATATTGTATGTTGTTATTATTCTAAGGACATTATGTGTTGAACAACACAACCCTGTTTTCTATGAGAAAAAGTTTTGAGTATACATTTGTGTGAGAAGGTATATGCATGTATTGGAGTGAACATTAAAATGTATATGTTGGTGAGTTTATTATAATATTATCATGAATTATTATAGTATTTCAATTATATTTCATATATTTGGATGAGCAAAAATAAAACTAACACAACCCTACATTCATCAAGAAACTTAACACAGTCAAAGTGGTATCTCATGGAAAATGGCAAATAGAGTATTATGAACAGAAGGCATTGATTGTTTAAAGTGTGTAAACATTTTGCAAAGGAGTTTCAACATTCATGTTGGTTTAGGAACCTTTAAGGAATGAATTAGAACAAATAATCTCCTCTTGGATTACTATAGACTTATGACTAAGTACACAGTCTATTCAAATTTGGTTAAGTCAATCTACTATAACTTATAAATGGAAATATAACACTTGGAAAACATGAATAGGGTCAAATAAAACATAATAAAATAGTAAAAGTCATTATAAATTATTTTGGAAGATTAAAATCTCAATTTAACCCTTCTCGGGTCTGTAAAACTAGTCCAAACCCAGTATTAGGGATTCTACTTTGAAAGTGAGTTTTTAGGAGTTGTAAGCATCAATAATTCATGAAATTTAGTGACAAGTTTGAGTTCAACATTTACAAAGAGGATATAGTGTTTTTAAGTTTTGTAATCATGGATGGGGAAGGGTCGTGTGGTAGACAAGGTAGAAGGAAACCGAAAGACCTAATATGAGAGCAAAAAGAGCCAAAAAAAGTTATCAAATAGTTGAACCAAAGCCTAGAACTTTGTGAAGATATGGGAGATGTTGAAGGGTATCCATAAATGAGTTTTATTTGATGATTTTATTATGTACAGGATTGTACCAAGGAAATTACCCCAAAAAAAGGCTACAATAAGAGTCTATGACAAAGTAAGAGGTAGTGTATGATATAGGGATTGTGTTGAGAAGTTAAGTAGGGTTTAGATGAAGTTAGAGAGGACTCAAAGAAGTGGAATTAATTTTTTTATATCCTTATTAAATCCTAAGAAACCATAGATGAGATTTGATCTAAGTTGTTATAAATCATAAAGACTAGTGAGGGGGATAGTCTCAAAGTAAGAGAGACTGAATGCATTGAGTAAGGAAAATAGAATGAAGAGTTTAGTGAGACCATCTAGAGAATCATGGAAAATAAATGAAATAAATAAAATTTAGATGTGAATTTCAAATGTATGTAGGGTCCAAAGACAAAGATCAATCAAGAAAAGACAAAGTGAAAGCTAGGTGGATATTGGCAGAGAGCTTGAATAAGCAAAGTATGTAATAGGGATTTGCAACATGAGGGATGGTGAGGGGAAATGAGGGATTGATTAGGGATGATGAGGGAGAGGTTATAAATTATGAGGAATGGTGAGGGTTAATAAGGGAGTGATTAGGGACAATGAGGGATGAGGAGCGAGTGATTAGGGATGATGAAGTAATGATTAGGGATGGTGAGAGCCAATGAGAGAGTGATTAGGGATGATAAGGGATGGTGAGAGCTAATGAGAGAGTGATTATGGATGATAAGGGATGGTAAGATCCAATGAGGGAGTGATTAGGGATCATTAAGGAGTGATTAAAGATGATGAGGGATGGTGAGGGTCAATAAGGGAGTGATGAGGGACAAGGAATGAATGATTAGGGATGATGAGGGATAGTGAGGGTCAATGAAGGAGTAATCATGGATCATGAGGGAGTGGTTAGAGATGACTAGGGATAGTGATATTTAATGAGAGAGTGATTAGGGACAATGAAGAATGATGAGAGAGTGATTAGGGGTGATGAGGCATGAGTGGGAAGTGATCAGGGATGAGGGAGAGATAATGAACAATATAAATTAACACAAAGTGGTCATTTGATATGTGCAGGTCATCAATGTGACTTATGTTATCCCAATGACAACAATTTGCATCAATTTCAAAGTGAGTGGTTTGCAAACTTTAATTTTGACAAACCTAAGACTCATAGAAATGCTAGGAATCAATCTAGAATGCATAAATTTACCTTAAAAATGATTATACTTTTACCAAAAATGGACATCAATTGTAAAAATTATGTCCTAAAATCTTTAGGTTTAATACTTAGACCCTAAAAATGCCTAAGTACTGACTAAATTGGATTTTGAAAAAATATTTTCCATATCATAAAATGTGTTTTTGTGAGACCAACTCTATCAGATGTTGAGTGACCCTAATTTATTATATTTACTAAAATAAATTTAAAGTATTTATGAAATTTATTTTCTTATACTTAACAATTAGAGTATTAAATATAAGATTTTGGCCAAATTTTTCTTCACGTGCAACTCCCACATGCTTCTAGAGATGATTGCATACGCATTACATAGTGTGCACATGTTACATAGCATGTACGTGTTACATAATATGTACGTTCTATTTGAATTTAAATTCAAAACTAAGCCTTTAAGATTGAAAATGGCTTAAATTTTTGAGCCAAAGGCTTGTGACTATGCAACTACAGCTAAGACCGAGAGCTTTTATAAAAACCAACAAATTTCTACTTTAATCATCAAATACACTATGGATTTCAACATAAAAATTCAAAAAAATATAAATGTCATGACAAGCACATTATCCTCTTTCTAAATATATTATTTTAATAATTTTTGGCCTATTTTAAGGGTTCAAACTATATTTATTTCTATCTAGACCTTTTTTAAGCCACTACATGCCACACCTATACATGCATATTCATGTTTATGAAATTTGTTTTTCATTGATCCAAGTGAAAAAAATTATATGGTAACAAACTAGGCCTAATTCTACACAAATTCAAAAAAAAATCATTTTTTAAGTAGTTAGGGTGGGCCGCATGGTCGACTATCCATTTTTTTGTCAGTTTTCAGGATCTACTTAATTACAAAATTAATAAAAAAAATATTCATTGAAAAAATTTATAAAAAAAAGTGTAACACACAAGAAGATCCTATCTAATATTCACCAAAGGGTTTTAAACAATATTTAATGATGCTCAAAAAATGGTGGGTTGCACGACCATCTATCTACTATGTTTTCTTAAAAAAATAGGTCATCTTAAAATTTTAGATGTTTAACCTATTTATACTTAACCATTTTTCAAAAAAAAATAGTTTTTTAAAAACTAGACTCGAAATGCTACAATTTATGTTTTTATACCATCTTCAAATTTTGAGTGTAGCCATCTCAAATTATCTACAAAAGATGAAATTTTTGAAATTTCAGAAAAATCATGTCAATGAGTAGGCCCTTTTTTGTCCCCCAGTTTTGTGCACTTACCCATATGACAACTGAATTTTCATGTGTGCATATTATTTTAAATTTTTGTAAGTTGATAGGGTTTTGAATTTTTATTGTAAGTGAAGGATATAATTTATTTGACAAGTTATATGAAAATCCATATGAATGAATCTAATATTAGTATTAATTCTTTAAAATTTTAAATTGATGTGTATGGTTAAGATGAAGTGTAGTAACAATAATAGTGTACATGTTTAAGCCCAAATCCACTGCCCAACAAATGGTAGACCTTAAGGATAATGGGCAATCCTATATTTCATAACCTACCTGGATGGTGCAGTATAAATGGCACTGGCTTTAACATGATGAAACATTTAAATTTTAGGGAATCCCCTTTGTCTTTCAGGGATCCCCCTCTTGGCTTAAGCAATACATGTTCAACCATGTTGAGAAAAAACTCTTGTATTGGATCACCAAGATGCTTTCCTTCGCTGATAAATTCCAAATCTACTCCAAAGTGCTTTCTGCCACCCATGTGTATTACTCCTCGTGTTGGGTCATCAAACAGGTCATCAACAAGCTTGAAAAGTTGTTGAGGGACTTCATCTAGGCAAATCCCTCCTCCAATAAGTGTTTTCATAGAGTTGCCTAGGATTATTGTTGTCTCTTGCGGGAGGCTAGTGATATGGGCCTCATTGATATCTCTTGACAAGCCTCTGCTCTATGCGCTAAGTGGATTGTTTGCATAGTGAATGGTAAAGAATCCTTGAATATTCTTGTTAGGAATTACATTGTTTAAGGGTCCCCCTATAGCCACGTGACTTGGAAAGGGCTTTGTTTTCCCAATCTCCTTACTCTAGTTTCCCCATCAAAGTGGTGAGAACCTTTGTTATTAAGAGTATTTGGAAAACCTGGGAAGAAATCAAACCTTGGTTGTTATGGAGCGATTTAGGATTTAGGGATGGTCTATCCATCAACCAGCATTCACTTTGGTGGTCATTGATTATAAACATGTAAGCGGTGCCTTTGGTAGAAGTGTCTTAGATTCATGCACTTAGATTTTGCCGTAGAGGTATTTGCATCGTGCAAGACATTTTCTATAAAGAATATCAATTTTGGATCCCCTAGAATGCCTTCCAAGCTAAATACAAATTTTCTCTGACTGATAGAGAGTCTTATGATGAGATTGTGGCATCAGTGCCAATGGAATTCCTTCACAAGATCTCTATCAATTATGCTCGCCCTTGGTGGAAGGATTAGAAATGGTACAAAGAGATTACTTTCTAAAATTATACTACTAGAAAAGGATATGAATGGCTCTCTCCACACATGCCTATGGTGGATAAACTCAACCAGAGGTGGAATATACATTCCTCCACTTCTTTCTGGGAGAAATGATTTTGCACTATTTGGTATGTTTGTACTGAGCCCAAAATTGTTCACTTCAATTGGTGTTTGATTTATCAAGGCCTGCCTATTGGCAGAAGGCTGGTCTAATTAGGGATTCCTCTTCTAAAATGTCCTTTTTGTGGCCACCTTGAAACCATAATACACCTTTTCTGGTATTGCCCAAATGCCCGACATCCATGGTTATGGATTCATGATTTTTTCAACCACTTCGCTCCGTTCCCTTTAGCTGGTGCCATATTATCTTTGGGGATAACCTGAGTCTACCTCCTTAGTTCACCCAAGTTTGGCATGCTTTTAGAGTGGAAATTCTATTTTAGCTATGGAAAGAACGTAATTCAATGACATTTTTTAATAATTCTACTAACTTTATGTTTTCTACTTATGGCAAAGCTACCATTGTCTCTAATATGATTCTATAGATACAAGTGTGAATAAATAAAGTGTTTATAGAACCTGATTACCTGCAATGACTCCTCCATTACTAGGGTGGTGTGCCTTGCACTATAGCTTGTGTGTTGCCTTCCTATCCTAGGGACACCTTGCCTCACAATAGGGGTGGTCCTCCTAGGGGTGGATCTCACCATCATTCTCGAGCTTCCGGTTCCTCGCAACAGTGTCACTCTCCCCCTTTTGTGTAGCAGGGTGGTTGGGGTTTCTCCTTATTGATCGTTGTGATGGCTAGGACTCTCTGCCTCTGCCACCTCAACATAGTTAGAGGTGGGACTCCCTGCCTCTAGTGGCCCAACCTTGGGGGAGGCTGTAATCTGATAGTTTCTAGGATAGTTCTTTTCAACCTTTTGATAAAAGTTTCCCATGACTTAATTTAGCCATTTCACCCTCGCATGCTTCTGAAGAAAAAGATAATATTGATCAAGGGGACACTAATGTTGAATAGGACCCAATGGATGATGAGAAATATATTCCAGGCTCTAGATGGGGTGGTCCTCCTAACAATGACCTAGCCCCAACTGATTTATTTGTTTTTGCTACTTAAGTTGCCCTCTTTTTTGATGTACTGGAGTTTTATCTAGGTGTGGCCTAATTTTTTTTTTTTTTTTTTTGTGGCCTTGAGATTTTTGTATCCTAGATATGAACTAGTTTAACTTTAATAGGGTGCCCTCTAATTATTATTTTTTGTGAATAATCTTATACATATTATATGTATAATAAAATTATAAACTTTATTTCATCAAACAAAAATTATATATAGATTAATCTAAAATATCAATACACTAAAATGAGATATACATATCACTGATTAAATAAAATTTCATTCAAATCGTAATAAAAACATACACTCACATCCTAAACACCCTCGCATGTATCTCAACTTGTCTATCTCCCTTACGACAGGGAACATGAAAGACTAAATATTGCTTTATTCTAAATGTAAGAATTTTTGGCAAATACTATGTGAATTTCAATCTTTAAAAATTAATAATAATAATAACTTAAATGTGGTCACCGTCATACAATTGTTGCATTTAAACAGAGGATGAGACCTGAGAGTGTTTAATGTTCTGAAGGTGAGTGCACATGGTGATAAAAACTACCAGAAACATAATAACTTAAATGTGGTCACCATCATACAATTGTTGCATTTAAATAAAGGATGAGTCTTGACAGTGTTTGATGTTTTGAAGGTGAGCGCACATGGTGATAAAAACTACCGGGTCAGGGCACATTGAAGCGCAGTTAACGAGACAACCTGTTCAGGGGAGTGAGCATTTTAGCCCCTCTTATGTATATAAATTTTAAATTAAATAAAATTCACTTTATATTCATTGACCTTGGATAACATCCCTGTTGTCGCAAGGTATGTATGGATGGGTTTGCTTGCGTTCTATGTTGTGTATATACAAGGAAAAGGCATCCCTGAACATGCTCAAGAGCACAAGTGAGCCCGTCGTATCGTCCATCGCAGCAGCAGGTACTGCTGCCTAGGCCCAGCAAAGACTCGATAAATTTCTAGTACTTTCTTGATCATTTTCACCGTCAATAAATAAAATGGTGCCACAGTAACAAGAATCTATACATTTGAATAAGCACTTAACAGCAATTGAATCAAGAAAGCTCTCAACATATGCACAAGAGGGATAGAATGTGTGCTCTTCTGTATGATACTATACTCGACTGAACGCGCTTACCTCCTGTGCGCAGCACTACACTCGGGTGCTTTTTCCCTGCATGTGCGCGGACTGTGAGAATCTTCGGAGGAATGTGCGTACGAAAGCGCCTACGCTGGAAGACGACGTCGAATCAATAGAAAAGCTCTGAAATTGTGAATGGAAAAGTTCGGTCGTTGGCAGCTCCCAGAATGTTCAATCAATAGAAAAGTTGTGAAGGAGAATCGATGGTTGTCACATCCGGATTACTGTTGGAATACTTAGCCTTGGATTATTTTAGGCTGGAAAATTCGGTGAAGCGGACCATTACCTGGGCTACTCTGCTAGGTAGTGTCTTGTGTATCTTACAGCTTTTTTTATTTTAACGTTGCTAATTTGTGGGTTAAATGCTTGTCAAGTGTTGCCCGAGGAGAAAGGATATACTTACCTACATCTATTGTTTCCGATCGATCGAGTGGTGGTATTAAGCATGGTAACTGGAAACTTCAGACCCTAATGGTTTCTAACAGTTAGTTAATGATTTTGCTGAATTAATGTTGTATTTTGCTTTCCCATTAAGGAGTCGACAGCTTCAGCAGGGCGTGCTGAACTCATCCGTCGTTCAAATAAAGCTTTCAAATCTACTAAAATTTTATTCTATCGAATATCGGAGTACAATTTTAAACATATAGATTTTCATTGTCTACACTCACATATCTCTACACCACTCTCAGAAATAAATCTGGGAAAAACATTCAAAAAGTTTATAGGTATTGGGATTTACTTCCAGGCAGCCCCAACAGCCAAGATTTATACCACCCACCCACACACACAAAACTATTTGTAATAAGAAACAAACAAAGACTTACAAAAACCCCTTCTTCAAGGAGACGCCTCGAATCGCCATTTAGTCCACTTTGCTTGCGAGATGGAGCGAGGGTTAGGTTTAGGTACATCGTGAGCCAACTGAATAAAGCAAGGGCACAACTGTCTCCACCTTGTATTGCAAAATTCGTAGGAAATTAAATCCATATGTCTAAGCAGTGTGCATCCCCTGAACTTGCAGTTGATCTGTCGCCCACCATTATGCAGTGACAGAAACCAGACAACATCTTCTTCCTCACTGCCACAAACAACACCCATATTCGTATTCATATTCATATTCATATTCAGCCCTCCTGTTGTGGACAATTTTACCCATCTATCGCGACGCAAATCCAGCCTACAAAGCCCCTCGGTGGTGACGCCCACAATTCCCAATCTGCGAACACCAATTCCGTACACCCAATCAGGAAAACACACAGTTTTTCTTTTCACACGATCCGTCTGAATGTCGAAGAATACCAAGTAAGACGAATCAGCAGTAATCAACCAGCATAAAACGCTCTTGTAAACCACGCCACTACTTCTGTACACTGCACCGCTGCCGGAAGGAATAAGCGGCCCTGCAACGTCAACCCTCTTCCACTTTTGCACACCAGAATTATATACAAAAAAACTTGTGAGCATTCTGGTTGTAAACAGAATAACTTTATAAGAAGCCTCTAAAGTTACCATCTCGATGCACAGGTTGCCACAATTTAATAACACCGGAGGGTTAGGCAGCCTCCTGCTCTTTCTGGTAAGGGGATTGACCACCACGAGCTCAGGACCCTTGAGCTGTTGCCTATCTTGACAGATTGTGTCACTTACTAAAACGTGTTCAAAACAAGTGCTTTTTATAACGGCTAAAAAGAGAATAAGGCCGCCTGATGCAGAGATCATCCTCGGATTAAGGAGGGCGTGGTCTCCGCATATATCTGGAATTGGCATGGGTCTCCAGACGTTGGATAAAGTGTTGTAAAACAGTAAGGCGGGCTCGTATTCGGCCCCGGCGCTGTCTACTACGATCCAGCTGTGTTGCGGGGCGTAAGCCTTGTGGAAGTTGGCAGAATTGATTATCCTATGGAGGGAAGAGCATGATTTTGATGCAGCAGAGAGAGATTCCAAAGAGAGGCTGCACAGGATCAGAGTCAATATGTCATCTGGTAGATCGATGAAATTGGTAGCGAGGGTGCCCGCTTCTGCTTCTGTTGCCATTGTCAATGTGCTCAGTCTCCTGAGGATAATTTTTTTTCAATGGATACGTCTGGGTTGCATAGATACCGGCATTTCTATTTTATGTACTGGATTAGGGTCTGTTGTTGAGGGCTGAACCTAATCGGCACTCATAAATTTTGTGGGGTCTATATTCTCCAAACATAATTTATATTAAAAAATGTTAAATATTAAAAAATTGCGATTGGTTCCTACATAAAGTCAATAAATTGGTGAGTATGTCTCGATTGATTCTCTCATCTTGATGATGGTTTATGGAGTGTGAACTGAAACGTTGATTAAATTTTTTTGAAATAGTTTTAACTAGAATTCCAAACATACTCAACACATAGACTGTGGAAATAACATTGCTTTAAATTGGTGAGTGCTGGGTAAATATGTCTCTTGTTGAGTAAAAATACATTTAGGTCGAATCTAGTAATCATGTTAAATATTCATTTTTTATTACACATGTTTGTAAAATGAATCAACTTTATAAATTCTATATATTCTTGTGACTTTTATACAAGTAAAGAACTGACTTTGTCCTTGCAATCCACAAATCTCATAACTTGAGTTAGTGGTGAGAAACAAGTAGTATGTAATTAGTGATCCAGGGTCTATTTCTATTAAGTTCATTAGACACTTAAGTGGTTATGGGAACACCTTGAAGTAGAGGTCACATTTTTCTATGTGAACAAAATGGATCACACCTCAGATATTACAGGTCCAAGCTCACCCTCATGTCCCACTTTGAAAGGTACTCCTCAATTAATCTAAACATCTACAAATGATGTCAAATTTTAGAGTCCAAGGGCTTGGGCTAGTAGTGGCAAACAAGTAATTTGTAATCATTGACCAAGATTCCATTCCCATTAGGTTCATTGGACACTTTCAATAACTGGCCATGGAGACACCTTGAGGTAGGGGTCGCACTTCTCCATGCGAACCAAGCAGATCACACCCTAGATATTATGGAACCAACCCATTGCCATGTCCTAATTTGAAAAGTGCCCCTCAATTAATTCAAACATCTATAAAAGATTTCAAATTTTGGGCCCAAGGGCTTGGGCTAGTTGTGAGAAATAAGTAGTTTGTAATCACTGACTTAGGTCCCATTCCCATTGGACCCATTGGACATTTTAAATAAGTGTTCATGAGAACAACTTGAGGTATAGGTCACACTTTTCCATGTGAACCAAGTGAATCAGCTTCAAATATTACAAACCTAAGCCCACCTTTGTGTCCCACTTTGAGAGGTGCTCCTAAATTAATCCAAACATCTATAAATGATGTCAATATTTGGGCCCAAGGGCTTGGGCTAGTTGTGAGAAATAAGTAGTTTGTAATCACCAACCTAGGTCCCATTCTCATTGGATCCATTGGACACTTTCAAAAAGTGGTCATGGGACACCTTGAGGTATTGGTCACACTTCTCCATGTGAACCAAGTGGATCACACCTCAAATATCATGAAACTAAGCCCACCTTTATGTCCCACTGTGAGAGGTGTTCCTCAATTAATCTAAACATCTATAAATGATGTCAATATTTAGGCCCACGGCTTGGGCTAGTGATAAGAAACAAGTAGTTTGTAATCATTGACCTAGGTTACATTCCTATTGGGCACATTAGACACTTTCAATAAGTGAAGCTATGGAGACACTTTGAGGTAAGGGTTGTACTTCTCTCTGTAAACCAAGCGGATCACATCTTGGATATTACAGACCCAAGTCTACCCCCATGTTCCAATTTGAGACGTGTTCCAAACATCTATAAATGATGTCAAAAATTTGCCCCCAGGGTTGTGGTGTAATAATGAAAGTGAACATATTTGTTTCAAATGACCCAAGTTCAAATCTCACTAGCAATTAAACTACTCACAACAGGGAACATAAAACAACAGATTGAACAAGTAGAGATATAAAAACTAGAAACCCCACTTGTATTTCAAACAGGATGTGGACCTACTAATCCCACAATTAAACATATCAAAAATAAATATACTCATGATATATTTTCAATTATTTATTTGAAATTCCAATCAACTCTTTAAACTTGGAATACTATGCCTTTGCATAAAGTAAACAAATTTTCCTATACTTCACATGGAGACAGTTTCATGGAGGGACTACCACTCACTCTTATTTGGTGGGTATATGAGATGGGTTACAATCTTTGGTTAATGCTTAGTGAATATGTAATTTGAAAAATAGGAGGAAAAAATTATTCGTCAATGGTCAATAAAGTTAAATTAATATTTACATATATTATAATTTTTATAATTAGGATTTTTTAAAATTAAGTATAAAATGTGTTAAATATATGTTTGTAATGCATGCATGGCACAATGGGATGTTGTAGGTGAGGTAGGCAATTGTTTGCTAGTTGAGCCCATGCAATGACAATCAACATTATTTCACTATTTTTTTGTGTGTGATGCAGTTCAAATGAGCTTGTGTATTTGATAAGCACAACTCAACTTTTTAGCTCCCACTTAGAGAGGATTATATTGAAGGAAATTATAAATTTAAAAATTTAGTAATGGTTGTCACATTTGTTAGGATTTTATTCTTAATAGTGCTTCGGGCACTGAAGTATAGCCCCAACAAGCTAGCACGATGGCCCTTTCATGCAAGACTATGGTCTTACGCACTCACTCAAAGCGTGTAGTTAGAGACCGGTTCCCATAGGTTATGTTGCATAGTAACATCAACTAGTTATATTCTTTGCGTTAAACATATATTTAATTAGATATTACATAGAAGAAAATATAAACTACTTTGATCCTTGGATTACTAAGCTCAGCCACCATAACTATGTAGATTAATGCCATTGTAGTTCTCATTTGTTACTTAGAAAAAGCAAAAGTTAGCATAGATTCCATATTAACAACCAGAAACAAGTGCTCAACTTGAACCTACCAAAGATACACAACTACTAACTTAACTAGAACGTGAACATTTGAATGATTATAATATCCACAATTCATAAATTATGCTTCAACAAAATGTTATCCAAAAATCCCCCTTTACTATGTTTTACAATAGGTGTACTTATACTTGTTTATCCCTGACCAAGTATTTACAACATTAAAGACAAGAGAGACATGGGCAACAAATTCTCTATGAACTGAGAGTTATGGTGGTCTATAAACTAATATCTTCTAAGGACCCGGGCCTTTACGCCCAATATATACTCACTCTATGCTAGATCTTTGTTGCCATGTGTCTATCTCTTTATGGGTTAGTGCAAAACTCTGATGGATAAGGTTTGGGTGACCCTCGAGAATCTCTCCTTAACCATCTCCCAATTTCCATGCACTCCCCAAGTCTTCCATTATTGTTCCTCTCAAGTTCTTTGTGATTAATTCTCCTCTTTGACTGGGTCCTCTCATGCTAGTGCATCTATACCCTTATCCTTTCATGCCCTATGGATTCATCACCACGATGCTTCTACACCATTCAAATTTCATTCCATAGACTTGATGTGTTATGCTCCTTCCACGTTGTGCTAGTTCTACACCAAAATATCAAAATACTTATCCAAAATTTGGGGCCCAACATCACCCCACACTATGCTCTTAGTCCATCCTGAACTAAGTCTCACTAGCGGCCTCTACCAAAAATTCAGGCCCTATTTGCTTGATCTACTTCTTGACATTATCCCAATGTGATAATGTGTCGAGCAGTTTAGAAGTTATTACTTCAGTGGCCTCTTTGGACTTTTCATCTCCTTGGGTTGGTCAAAATTCTCATTGGCCTTCTTGACCAAATCATCTAGGGACGTGTTGGTATCCTTCTAGACATCTTCTAATGTTGAGAATTCTTCGATAACCTGTCTTCAGAGGGTTGCAAAACTAGCATTCAATTGCTAGTGATGTGCATTGTTATTTTCTTCCATTTTTTCCACATCCTTGAATGCCTTTGCATGCTTGGCACAATCCCTTATTAGGAGGGTAACATCAACCATTTGTTGCCTTTGAGTTTCTTCTGATTGGATCTGAACCTTCAAGATCTTATTTGTGAATGCTAACCATTCAAAAATTCTATCCAAGATGGGGATGACTTCCCCAACTCTTTTGAGGGTGAGCTTGCATACTTCAATTGCTTTGGTGAATTGCTCCGCTATTACCAGTCCCTTGTTCCTTGACACAGTTTGCTCTTTGTAGTGCTTCAAAAGGAGGTTCACCAAGGTATCTAGTTTATTTATGGCATCCCCATTGAGAGGCATGCCATCTACTAGTGTTGTCTCCTGGCCCAAAATTGTCTTACATAAATTCAACATTTTAACTTTGGCCCTTATGGCCTCCTTTACTTGTTGCTTCAAAGTAGCCACTTCCTCTGCAAGTACCCTTTCTTCATACATACCCACCACTTTGGCATGTTTCATCTCTGCATCATGTGCATCAGAGTCTGATAATATATTCTAATGTGTGACTTCTAAAGCCATCTTCAAGAATGTCACATTGGCTTGCAAAGGGGTGATCTTTTGGGGGTCAACCCATAATGGTTTGAGCAGTGCAGGAGCATCACGACCTAAGAGAAGGTTGTCTTGGGGGATCTTAAAGGCATGCTCCTCATTGTACATGTCTAATAAGAAGGACACATATCGCCTTGTTTCCAAAGTTGCATCTCAAGGAAGGAAGTGTGGCCATAGATACAACATCTTGTTAAGGACACCCTATTGATATCGGTCATACAAATTGGTAGATGCATCAATGGTAGGTTCTTCTGTAGACTTAGTCACTTCCTTTCATTTATTTGGGTCATGTTCTAATATTTTGACCTCTACTTCGGTAGTTAAGGAAGTGCTATCGATAGCCATTCTGTTCATTTGATAGTCTTCACCATCCTCCTCTTCACCATAAGCGCCCCCAATGTCTAATGGTGAGTCTTCAAAGGTGGAATTCTCCTCATGCATTGAGGAGGGTGTCTTCTCAGAATCAAAGTCTAATTCTTCCTTCTACACTGCAGGGACTTCCTACTCAATCTCGTATTCTATGGCTTGTTGTGGTACAACCCTTGATTGTGAAGGTACCTATAAAGTTTTGGGAGGCAAGGGTAGAGGTGGAAGAACATGCAGGGAAGAAGGTTGAGGTGGAGGGAATATGGAGGTGGAACTTTGGGTGGAGAGGGTCGGGAGAAGAAGGTCAAGGTGGAGAAGGGTGAGGAGGAGAAGGGTGAGGTGGAGAAGGTTGAGGAGGAGAAGGGCATGGTAGAGAAGGTCGGGGAGGTAAAGGTCTTAGTGGTGAGGGGCTTGGCTATGGTGCTTGGGTAGTCCACCATTTTTGAAGAACCTGTTGATTGCTTGTGTCACCATCATGCCCATCCTACTTATTCTTCAAGGGAGGTACTAGTGGGAGCTTTTCCCTCATATATTTTGTGCCCTTTGAACTCTTATACCTAGGTTACAACATGTAGAACATATTATGTACCTATTCTCCCACTAGTATTGGCTTGACATTTATGTCTATCTAGTTTATCTCCTTCTTCTACCTATAGGCCTTCTTGCCTAAATAGACATACATCTTCCAAAGAGTGTGAATCTCCAAGTCGATCTTGTTTACCTGTAAGGCAATAGGCTGTATATAATAAATCCAGTTCATGGAGTCGATGAAGTACCATGTCAAAAAGGCATATAATAACTTTAGCCACATAAATATTTCTCTGAAAGGGACCATCCTGATGTGCATTAGAGATAAGTGTTGCTTCACATCAAACTGTGCTTGCTCACTAGCTAAGGTGGGCAAATCCTTCAAGATGTGTCATTCATTCCCGAATGACTCATTCATCCCATCGAACCAATACTTCATTTTTATTTTGTAGGAGGGGGTGACATGCCTCGAGCATGTGAATGCATTATAACGTTTAATATGGGACTTATTCTCAGGTAGGTATTCCCACTTCAGTGCTCCCATTATATAATCTGGTACACCAATCTCATCAAACACCATCAAAAGCAAAAAAACTCCCCATGGAAACTTGTGATTGGATATCCTATGGGTCTTCTCCACATCCTTAATAATTTTATGGCTAAAATACATATCCTAATTATATTTCAAGCCCTGAGTAACTTGGTGGGCGATGTAGAGGTGAGCCATGTCTACCTCCTTCCAATGGTCGGTCCCACAGATCTTGGTCAAGATGATCCATGATGCAACCTAGAGGGTAGGATCCTGTAGGTTCTTAATGTGCATGGCATGGCCCTGTTTTTGATACATCAATGTATTAAATTATGAAAACTTAATTTCAATCCTATCAGACCATGTAAAAATGAAAATAATAAATATGACTTGGGTGTTGGTTGTCTTTCTTTGACCCCTAATAAGTATGGAATACAAAATTTTATGCCAAAATCAGTTACTCAGAAATAGAAATTTGGTTTTAAACCTCAATGTAAGCAATATAATGTTGATTCTTGTCTAAAACCTAATGTGAATAAAATGTTAAAATACTTGTGTCCCTACTCTCTCTTTTACTGTAAATGATGTTAATGATGAAAATGATTGTATTCCTAATCTTTTCTTGAATGAAAATGTTGAAAAAATCTTGTGTTCCTACTCTTTTTGAAAATACAAAAGTTTAAAATAATTGGCTTCCTCCCTTAAATATGCATGTTGAAAATGACTCTTTGGATGAAAATGTTGAAAATGATTTTCTTCATTCTCCTTTTTTAATTGCTCATAATGATGAATTTATTGAAAATCTTAAGGAACATATCCTATAAAATCCTTCTTCCTTTGCTAGTGTCAAATACTCTTGTGTGATTAATGTTGCTCCTATGCTTGATAGAGGTTTTTTCCTTCTACTTCTACTTCTAGTCTACCTATTGCTCATATGTTTGAAACTAATAACCCAATTAGACCCTTAAATGAATTATTTCATAGTTGGGTGGTGCCAAGCCATGAGATTGTTACTATGATGCATTCAATAAGTGAACTACGAAGACAAGTATAAACTATATTTCTAAATTTTGTTTCATCTTATTATTAAGATAATTATAATGATATATATAGCCAACCTATAGTACACAAGATTCTTGATTATCCTCTGGCACATGGTTTTATTATGCCTAAGTTTTATTTATATTAGAGGTATGGAAATCCTTATGTACATCCTAAGTATTTTTTGTGCTTCTCTTGAGAAATATGGAACTAATGATACAATATTGATTGACACAATTATTTGGAAGTTAATGACTCATGCTTTAGATTGGTTTCACACTCCATCTAGTGGTTCATTGCATACTTACCTTAAAACAGAAGAGACTTTCTTATCACTATTTATCATTGATATGGGACCATGTGCACATTTGAGCGTATTTCATACCTTCACCAAGGCAATTATGAGCCTATTCATAATTATATTCTAAAGTTCAAGGGTAACATCCATAATTTGATATATCAACCAACAGATTTAGAGAAAAAAATATATTTTTAGTATAATTCTTTTGTCCCTCTCAAGGACAAATTAATTTTCCATGTTTAAAAATATTTCAACTATCATTGCCAGGAGGTCTTATCACTTGAAGATGATTATTTTAAGATCACAACGTTATGACACTCATGCTTTGAATTCTATTTCTATTCATTATACTTCAAGTCTCAATAATAGTTATGTGTCAATCAAGAAAAATCCTATACCAGTGGATAATCATAGAATGACACCTACAATAAGTCCTACACCTTCTTTTAGTGGATCATGACAATTTTAAAAACTTGAAAACAATCAAAGTGCAATATTGAAAAAAGTTTCTTGATAAGAACATCATTGTTTTACCTTCTATTAGGTGTTATGATTGAATTCATGTCATAAAACATTCAATTCAATTTTATTTTATTTTATCCTAGAAAAATGGCCATAAAATGGATGAGTGTCTTGATTTAAAACATAAGATCCAAGATCTTATTGATAGTGTCAAAATTTCATCTCATATATCTATTACAAAACTAAAATTTACAAGTACACCTTCAATTGTATAACCACCTTTAAAAAATGATGTTTTGTCTTTTGAATTATAAAATCCAACTCTTAATGTCGTATCACCTAAGCATGACACTATGCCAAACATGGTTCCTAATGATCCTAGAGAGACTCTTCTTTCACACCCAAAAGCCTTTGGTAATCAATGTTTATAGTGAAGGACAACAAAAATAAGGACTTATGATATATGAAAAAACTCTATTCAATATGTGTAGCCTTTCTCTAAGGCATTTGGATTTGATATCAAAAATCTAACTCAAGTATCACCTTCTTTAATTGAACACGTAACATTGAGATGTATTAAATTACGTATATATATTGGTCCCCAAACATATCCTAAATTATTTTAAGTCATGTCATATTTGTTTCACTCTAATGCTATATTAGAATTTATGTGGTTATAAATGATGAACGAAACAATTGATAGTAAAAATGGACATATTACATTCGGATATCAAGGCGACAAATTTACAAGTCAACAAGATAAAAAAAAATGTAAAGAAAAATTTAAATCATCCCCAAAGTGGATCATATTACATCCCAAAAACAATGCAAGTAGGTACCTAATCAAAAAAATTACAAATTTAACAAGAAAATGAACAATAATATACTTATGCATCTCCAAGGCAAACTAATTTCAATTATACATATCCATGCATCAAAGACACTAGTTCACAACACAATGATTTATTTTTTAAATGCATCAAATGTGTCTCAATGTATTGTCCATTTTGACACTTTCGAACTTATGGTATCATTGGTTATAACTTTACTTACATACTTTGTACTTCAACACTTCACCCTTTATTTACTTAATTAATATGAGCCTTAATCTATATATATAGTCATGGGTTCACAACTAACTCTAGGGACATTGTGCTAACATTTTATTGAATTGATTTCTATTTTGTTGACTAGTCATTTTTCTTTGACCTTATGACTTTTCATGACTGTAAATTTGCGACTTGGCTTTGGTTGTTCCTTCTTATTGCTCCTTTCAGGAGTTTACCTTTTTGACATTTTATTTATTTATTTTTGCTCTATGTGTGCACACTAGATCTTGATTCTCATCTTCTTTGTTTGGTTTCCACATTTCCTTGGATCCTTTATTATTGATGATCCACATGGTCCATATCTTTCCTTATATTACCACTTTATACATCACACATACATAAGCGATATGTGACTCGGATGCTTACATTTGACTATTCCCTATCTACATCTGGGACATAATATTCTATTCATATTGACCATATCGTTACCACATAAGAGAAATAATTTTCTATAAAATCATAAAATGCAAAAAAGTGAGAAAATATAAAAAAACTTCATCTTTATTTTTATTGATTACATAGTGACACATTAATACATATCATGTTTATTTACCTCTGCTAGAGGTTCAAATATATATGTTGCACACATGATTATTATGGTATTCTTTGAGAGGATACAATTTAGGATATACAATTTACATATGATCATGGATTTATAGATACTTTGCAATTTCATTATGCCCACACTTGAGTGGCATTATCACATTGGGGGCATGCCTATACTGGGGCCATATTTTCAATGGGTCTTAGTTTATATCCTTCATACTTTCCATTTATCATATAAATATTTATATTTTGGTTTATACATATCTCATAAATTCTCCTGTTGAGTATACAAAAGTAGCAAAAAGTGGGCTTTATCAGGCACAAGGAAGAGCAACATGTTAGTGAAATTCCCAAGTCATCAAGATCACATGCATGTCAGATGTGACTTGTGTGGTAGCCAATGTTGGGGGTTGTGAAAACCCTCATGGAAATCAAAGTTAGAACTTAGAGGATATTAATAAGCCCATGCATGCATTGTGTTCTAAGTTTCACTAGCTAAAAAAAAGTGTGTGTGTGTGTGTGTGTGTGTGTGTGTGTGTGTGTGTGTGTGTGTTGTTTTGCTATATATGAATGTTACATAGTTTCATTGTATGTTTTCTTGTGTCCCATATAATTAATCAATTGTCTACATGTGTGTGTTTCCCTTCACTATTTTATCCATTGAAGATCCTCTAATTGTCATGTCTTGTAATTGATTTTTTGTGTGTTATATTTATTATTCGATGGTTACAATTACTATGTGTAATTACGTGAATGGGTGTGATTATCTTGCATATATTATGTAATATCTTATGTTTGGTGCCATTAGTCATATCATGCATGGTAATACTTGCAGTGTACTATGCTTGATGCATACGTTGTCATAGTCTCTGCCATACAACTATTGAGTATGATATTATTGTGTGTATTTTCATTCTTATATCTTGCCCTACTAGGTGCACATTACTACATTGGAGCATATCCTTTGTCCCTCTCCTTATTGACCTTGTCACTTATATTGTGCCATTTGGGATGACACATTAACCCTTCTACATCACAAATTATTATGATATTTATCATTTATAAACTTTACTATCTATACCGGGTAGATGCAGGATAATTGGGGATAAAATGGGGAGTATAAAGCGACACTTTTTTTCTAAAAACAACAATAGTTGAACTTGGAGAGAATGCTAAAGACACTTCAAAAAGGAATTTGACAATGACATAAAAATATGAATTGTGGCATTTTGAATGTAATTTGTAAATATATAATTTTTTCAAATACCCAGATGATAAAAGTATGTGAAATAGATGCATTTATGATAATAGATGGGTCATTTTTTGTAAAAAGATAAGGAAAGTGCATGTGTATGAACACACTTTTTTCGAGTAAATGATTGAATTTTTATATGAAATTTCATATATAGATAGGTGAAATGTCGAAGATTATTGAGATAACATTTTATTAATTTTTTATTATATATATAATTTTTAAATAATTTTACAAGTCAAGATAACTGAAAAATTGAAACTAAAAGTGTACGAACACAACTTTTTGATATTAATTTCATGAAAATTATTTTTTTAAAGCATAGTTGACAATGTGTAGATTGTTGAGATATAAATTTTATAAAATTTTGATTAATATTCAAAAATTTATAAGAGAATTTGTGACGATATGTATATAGTCCATAATGAGGTATGTTATGTATAAATTAAGTAATAATTATAAATAATATTCTAACATTAAAAATATATATATATTCTAAAACTACACTTTCTCCTGTACAAACCCATATAAATTTATTTTTAAAATAATAAAATTTGATTGATCAGATGTGTCGACAAAGACAAAAAAAACTCTTAAATTTCCTGGAAACTAAGTGCGCTGCTCCATGACCAGTTTCAAAGTAGGTTCGAACCTCTTCAAACTTGTACCCAAGGTAGATTTGAAGGTAAAATGAAAAAAAAAATGAAATGTTTAAAGGGCATACACCCTTTATAAATGACACACCCCCTTTGCAAAGGGCGTACACCATTTTTGAAGTGCAATTTTTTTTTGTTCTATATATATATATATATATATATATATATATATATATATATATATATATATATATATATATATATATATTGCAAACAATTAAAGGTTTATATATATATATATATATATATATATATATATATATATATATATATATATATATATATTGCAAACAATTAAAGGTTCTTAACAACTAGAGAATGTTGTTAAGAACCTTGGATTGTTTGCAAGATGTGTGTGTGTGTGTGTGTAACAACTAGAGGATGTTGTTAAGAACCTTGGATTGTTTGCAAGCATATATTTAGTAAAATAAATGTTAAAATATAAGAATATAAAATGTAATATAAGTATAAGTTTACATTTAATTTTATATTCTTATACTTAAAATTTATTTTACTAAATATAACAAATTAGGGCCCCTCAACATTTTCTAAAATTTCTTACAGAGCTATAGGAGTTACCATTAAGAAGTTAGTTTTTCAAATTTCACTCCAGTCAATACTTAGTTTTTAAAATTTTAGGATCAGAATATAGAATGAAAAACAAGGTTACAAATCATGTTATGTATGTAATAGATCTATACCATTGATTATGCCCCATATTTCACCTAATTGAGTGTGCCCTACCACTTTACCTACTTGAGTATGCCTTACCTGATTGAATACCCAAGCTTGAAGGTGGATTCTTAAATAATTTGTGGGTTTTTCAATCAAGGGTCTATCAATATGCATAAATGACTGCCATGTATCATGTAACTTGTAACATACCTATCATCATATTATGGTCACTCATACATGACATTTATCGTATATCTATTACATATATATATATATATGCATTCACTCATACATGACATCTACCTGTAATCATGATACGATAAATTATACTTGACATGAATTTAGCTAATCACCTTAATAGACTCTTTTTGAAATAGAATAAATCAACACACCATTCAAATTCATTCTAAAAAGATACCACACTCTAAAACAAATGTCAGATAGATGGTCAATCCATGCATTCTTCAATTCCAATCTCATGCATTATTTCAAAGTCATGTAGAATAAATTCATATTCTAGCACTCCAAATTCACATAGGACACTCCCTTATTGATCTTCATCATCTGTTATCACTTCCTCATCAACCCTTGTATTCACTTATCATCCATATTCATTCCCTCACTGGTTCTCATTGTCCCTCATTATCCCCAATCACTCCCTCATTGGCTTTCATCATCCTTCATTATTGCTAATCTCTCCCTCATCGACCCTCATCATCCCTAGTCACTCCCTCATCATCCCTCAATGTCATTGATCATCCCTAAATACTCCAAGTCATCAAACCTCATCAACCCTAATCATACTTAATCACTCTCTCATCCTAAGCATCATCCCTAGTCACACTCTCATCATCCCTTGTTATCCCTAATAACTCCCTCATTAACCATCATCATTTCTTATCATCCCTAATTAATCCTTCATCATCATTCATTGGACTCCTTATCATCCCTAATCACCCCCTCATCAACCCTCATCATCCTTAATCACCACCTCCTCATCTATCCTCATCCCTTAATGTCCCTAACAATTCCCTCATTGTCACTCATCATACTTAATCAATCTATCATCACCCCTAGTCACTCCCTCATCAATTTATTTTTCAGATGAATCTTGAATGGTGTTTTAATTCCTTTTGTTTTGATTGGAGTGTATTAGGATGATTATTCTCATTCATGTCTAGTAGATTAGATAGGGTCATGATGGATTACTCTAGGGAGATTGTTGAATGATTTATATGGTGAAAATAAGATAATATCCTCTTTGCACTTGCATGAAAAAAAAATCATTTTGAATTATGAGGGATGATGAAAAATGATGATAGATAAAAAAACTTTATCTCTTTGCACTTGTTTTGTATGAGGTGAAATCCTTCTTCTAGAACCAATTATTTCCAAATCATTAAGTGAAACGACTAGATCATTTTGGATCTTTTAATATTTGTGAGTTATTCTCAAATAATGATGTGGTTCATGAGTATAAATTATTAGCATTTATACCATTGAATTTGTTATGGCTTGTTTTCTCCTTGCATTAAAATCTTTTAACTTGTGTAGGAATTATGATAAGAAAGTGGAGAGGAGGTTGCGTTAAAATACCAATGTTTGCATCATTCCTCTACAGTGTGGTCTCCACAATGTATGTTTAGTGTTTGTCATTTAGGTTTCATTTTTAGGGTTTCACGTTAAGGTTTTAGGGTTCAAAGTTTATAGTTCAATATTTGGAGTTGATTGTTTGGGTTCTGGCATTTAGGTTTTAAGGTTTAGGGTTTATCCAATTTTAGGATTTAGGGCCTATGGTTTTGGGTTTGTGGTTTAGGGTCCAACTTTTAAGGTTTAGGGTTTAGTGCTTAGGGTTTTAGGATTAGCGTTTAATGTTAAACGTTTTGGGGTCAAGGTTTGGGTTTGGGGTTTGGTGTTTAGGGTTTAAGGTTCATGATTTTGGATTGTTTAGGATTTAGGATTTGAAGTTTATGGTTTTGGATTTAGGGTTAAGGGCTTAAAGTTTAGGTTTTAGGGCTTAGCGTATATGATATAAAGTCTAGGGTTTAAGGTTTTAAGGTTCTATGTTTAGGGTCTAGGTTTTGGGGTTTAGGTATTATTGTTTTGGGTTTAGGGATAATGTATTAGGGTTAAGTGTTCAAGGTTTAAGGTGTTTAGGGTTTAGGTTTAGGGTTCAAAATTCAAGGTTTATGGTGTTTAGGGTTTGGGGTTTGAGTTTTAGGGTTAATGGTTTAGGTGTAAATGGAGTGTACTAGGGTGATTAGCTACATTTGTGTATGGTATGAGTGATAGTACGTGAATACAAGAATATGTTATGTATGAGTGACAACATACCTAGATGTAGTACTAGCTATGGGGTAGATGTAACATTTGGATGACTGTATCATTATTATATGTATGTTATAGGTTGAATGCTACAGGTTAGCCATTTATGCATATTGATACACCCATTGATTAAAAAACCCATAAATTATTAGGAATTCATCTTGAATCCACCTTCAAGACTTTTACATGGATGTCACTAGTCATTCCTTTCTTTATATAGATTAAAATGATATCTATCCTTTCAAGATATGGCTTAGGGTCTAGGGTTTAGGTGTATTATTTAGTGTTCATGGTTCAAGGTTTATGGCTTAGGGTTTGGGGTTTAGGGTTTAGGTTTCAATGTTTAGGGTTTAAGGTTTAGTGTTTAGGGTTAGGGGTTAGGGGTTAATGGTTTAGGTGGAAATGGATTTCACTAGGGTTATTATCTGCATAAGATGTGGAACATGGTATATAAGGGTCTAAGATATAAATTACACCTACAGGCATACCTTTTTTGAGTAGGTACACAGTTATAGTTGACTACAATTTAAGCCTAGGTTAGTAAAGAGTACACTTTGAGGAGTTGGCAAGAAAGAATGGGTGATAGACTTGATTATAACACCTTAGCCATCATTATACGAACCTAATTAGATACTTAGGCCAAGAAAATAGGGGTGAAAATTGAGCTCAAGCCTTAACCTATAGTTGACACATAAACCCTGCACATAATGAGTGCTCAAGAAGTCTGCCTTGGATTTTTTGAGGTTTGGAGGTGCTAGGAGTGTGAACCAACCCTAAAAATTTATACAAAGGGTCCCCGTAATTTTAACAAGACCCTCAAATCATCATTTTGTCTAGTACAATAAGGGAAGTGACCTCTATTTTGTCTTAGATAGAGGGCACTCCCAAGAGCAAAAATCTTATAGGATCAGTACGAAAAGGGTAAGGAAATGAGTTGGAGACTCTCAGAACCTTGAAAAGAGATGTACAAGGATGTGTTGAACATGAAAAAACACATGGGAGTCATCATAATCATAAAAAATACCCATAGGTGTTGATGAGTAGCTATGTGTAGACTAAGCTTACTAAGCCTTAACTAGGCCTAAAAGCCCTAAGTAGATGTAGCCTCACTTCTAACACCAAGTGAACCTTGCAGAGCATTGGAGGACCTCCATGGGGATATATAAGGTGTGTGAGAACCTTTATTTTGTAGATAAGGCCACAGAGAGATCATTTCTTGGCTCAAAAACATGATAGGGTGCATAGAATGCCTTGCAAATCTTGAGAAGCCAAGTTTGGAAGCTCATATCAATACAAATACCTAGCATGGGAGTCTAAGGAGCTAGGATGGGCTAGAGAGGGTCCTAAGCAAGGATCTAGTGGAATTTATTCAGGGTTCAGATGTCGCAATTTTATGAACTATCCTTAAGAGGTAAAACTACTTAAAACCCTCTAAAACCCTTATTAATTTACCAATTGGGAAGAAGTGGAAGAAAATGCATCTTGGAGGGCTAGTTTGACTGGGAAATGATCTTGGACTTGTAGAGGACTCCCTAGGTCTCCTTCCTATCACGTTGACTTATACCCTATCTATACAGACATGGTACATAATGGATTTTCTTGATAATTTTTGTCTTACAAGTATAAAAGATTCCCAAAGGATGACGATCACTTTGGGAGATAGAATGAGACCTAGCCTCCTCATATCCATTTCTTGCCTTAGCAAAGCACACAAGTACTTATACAATCACTTTCACTTTAGCCAGTCCAAACTGGCATAGTGAATAGAGAGTGATCACCAAGTGAGAAGGTGATAACTCCAATTTGAAGGCCTATTAAGGTCTGCCTCATGGATTTAGAGACTTGAGGAGCATTAACAAGTGTCATTCCCTTGTATGGATTGGATTGAGAAAATGATGATCATCTTAGTGCCAAATGTGAAAATAGGTCTAAAGAAGGGTGATTATGACTGCAGATAATGAGAACACTTGTCTAGAGGAAGATTGATGATTAGGGACACATCCAATGCATGTTAGAGATTATTTCCAACCCCCCCCCTTCATATTGTAATGATCTCATCTTTGAGTTAGTTGGTTTTGTTTGTGTGTGTGTTCCATAAGTGCTCATGAAGCAAAATTGTGTGGTGTGTTGTTTTGTGTCTTGTAGGGTTGCAATATAAGTGTTTGAACTAGTCTGAGAGCTTCATCAAGTTTAGAGACATGGAAGAGATTCATAGCATCAATGGTGGAGGTATAGTATTGATTATGAAACCAGTCTACCATGTACATAATCAAATATCATACATTCACATACAGACCTCTTGCATACACACCTATAGGTGTTCCCAATAGGGGAGTGGGAAATTAAATATTAGGTTTTATAGTTTAGTGTTTAGGATTTAGGATTTTAGGCTTATGGTTTGTGTTTTAGGGTTAAGGGCTTAAAGTTTAGGTTTTAGGGCTTAGGGTCTAGGGTTTAAAGTTTTAAGGTTTTATGTTTAGGGTGTAGGTTTTGGGGTTTAGGAATTATTGTTTTAGGTTTAGGGATAATGTATTAGGGTTAAGTGTTCAAGGTTTATGGTGTTTAGGTTTTAGGTTTAGGGTCTAATTTTCAAGGTTTATGGTGTTTAGGGTTTGGGGTTTGGGTTTTGGGGTTAATGGTTTAGGTGTAAATGGAGTGTACTAGGGTGATTAGCTAAATTTGTGTCTAGTATTATTGATTGTATTGTGAATACAAGAATATGTCATGTATATGTGACAACATACCTACATGTGGTACTACGTATGGGGTAGATGTAATGTATGAATGACTGTATCATTATTATATGTATGTTATAGGTTGAATGCTACAAGCTAGACATTTATGCATATTGATAGACCCATTAATTAAAAAACCCATAAATTATTTAGAAATTCATCTTGAATCCATCTTCAAGCCTTTTAAACAAATGTCCCTAGTCACTCCTTTCTCTATATAGGTTAGAATGACCCCTATCCTTTCAAGATATGGCTTAGCCAATGCCCCCTCTCCTTTTTCTATATAGGTGATAACTCAAGATTATGGTTTATGGCTAGAGGTTTAGGATTTATAAATTTAGGGTTTAAGGTTTATGGTTGATGGTTCAAGATTAATAGCTTAGGGTTTAGTCTATAAGGACTAGCGTTTAGGGTTCAAGTTTCATTGTTATGGCTTAGGGATTAGGTTATAAGCCTTATTATTTATATTTTATGCTTAAAGGTTTGGGATTTACGATTTATGGCTCAAGGGATCAAGAGTTTAGCTTTTAGGGTTTGGGGTTTGGTTTTTTGGGTCAAGGTTTTGGGTTTATGGTTTCACACTTAGGGTTTTTGGTTTAAGGTTTTGGTCTTGGGGGTTTGGTTGAGGGTTTGCGGTTTAGAACTTAGTGTTTAATATTTAGGATTTGGGATTTAGTGTTTGGGGATTAGGGCTTAGGGTTTAGGACTTGGCACTTAGTGTTTATGGTTTAGAGTTTACAGTTTGGGGTTTTAGGTTTAGGGTTAAGGGTTTAGGGATTTAGATTTAGTGTTTAAGGTTTTGGGTTTTGGGTTTTCAGTTTTCAATTTGGGTTTAGAATTTTTGATTTAGGAGTTAATGTTTAAGGTTTATGACTTATGGTTTATGGTTTTAGGCTTGGGGTTTAGGGTTAAGGGCTTACATATAGGTTTTAGGGTTTAGGATTTAAGATTTTAGGTTTATGGTTTGGAGTTAAGGGTTAAGGGCTTACATTTAGGTTTTACGGTTTAGGGTCTAGGGTATAAAGTATAAGGTTTAATTTTTGAAGTTTACATGTTTAGGGTCAATAGTTTAGGGTTTATGGATTATTGTTTTTGGTTTAGGGCTAATTTATTAGGGTTAATGGTTCAAGATTTAGGGCTTAGGGTCTAGTGTTTAAGTATATTATTTAGTGTTTGTGGTTCAGGGTTTATGGCTTAGGGTTTGGGGTTTAGGTTTTAATGTTTAGGGTTTAAGGTTTAGTGTTTAGGGTTTGGGGTTTGGGGTTAATGGTTTAGGTGGAAATGGAGTGCACTGGGGTTATTAGCTGCATTCATGTCCAATATGAGTGACCATATCATGACCACATGAAGATGTCATGTATGAGTGTCCGAATACCTACATGTAGTACCATGTATGTGGTAGCTGTAATGTATGAATGATTGTATCATTATTATATATATGTTATAGATTGCATGATGCAGGCTATTCGTTTATGTATATTGATAGACCCATTAATTAAAGTTCATTTTCTATGTTGAGAACAAGGTTGTTAAGAAGATTCCAAGGCAAAGGTAGCAAACTCCAAGTATAGTACATCTCCAACTTTGTTGATTGAGTATAAACCTCTTATGAAGGTCTAGTGTTATTATGTAAATACTATAGAATACTTACAAGTAAAGTGACTCAAAGCATTTGACAATTAAGCGAAGTCAATATCCTTATAAGTAAGCAGATTAGGCCATCTGGACCTAAAGAGTAAAATTTCCATTGAATTCTAATTCTTAAGAAAACAATAAAAGAAATTGGTTTATTATCCTCAAAGATAGTCTCCAAACATCTTAATAAAGCTTTATAAGAATCCTTTGATGATCTTAGATTAATAACACATTTTCAAGACCAAACACGCCTATACACAATATTAAAGTAGTGCTTCAGACTTAGTCAACCTTTTGGGCACTTTGGTGATCTAATTGGTATCTTGAGATTGTGTAAAGACACCTATGAGTCTTGCAGCATTGTCTTGATATTTTCATTGAGTTTTTGAAATGAATTAGTCCAAAAAACAAGGTAGTTGTAGACCTCTTTGTATCAAGCCCTTAAGAGGTAGAATTTGGCCTAATAGACCTATAAAGGGTAGAGTTGTTGAGTTGAAGTTCTTCATGCATTAAAAAGCTTGAGTCAAATAATTGGTGAAACCCTCATAGTATTGTTCAAAGAAGTGAGGATGTACAATTGAGTGCTTTAGGAGTCAAAGAAGGGTTTTACTTGAAGGTAGATTACTATCTTAGGACTGAGTACCCTATTTTAAGTCATCGAAAGTGTCTTTTGATCTAAGTACAGAGGCTGAGAAGTCAGGAAATAATACTAAAGAATAAGGTCATTAGTATTTCAATACCAATACTCAGAAGGCCTTTTGTGATAGACCAAGAGATAATCTATGGTCAGGGAGAGACCTAATTGCAAGAAAGTTTATAAAGCACCTTGAAGTAGCCTAGGTTGAGTAAGTGGTACACTTATTTTGACACTAGTAGGGAATAGTAAATATCAAGATATGGCTTATGTATATAGGTAGGGCATATTCCTTAAGATCAAGCCATTACTCAGTTATTTAATCAGGTAGAGCATACTCAAGTAGATAAAGTAGATAGGGAATACTTAAGTAAGTAAAACAAACATGTAATTCTCAATGGTATAGATCTATTACATACGTAACATGATTTGTAACCTCATTTCTCATTCTATCTTCTGATCGTAAAATTTTAAAAACTAAGTATTGGTTGGAATGAAATTTGAAAAATTATCTTCTAAATGCTGACTCCTACAGATCTGTAACCAATTTCAAAAGATGTTGAGTAGCCCTAATTAGTTATATTTAGTAAAATAAATGTTAAAGTATAAGAATATAAAATGTAATATAAAATTAAATGTAATATAACTTATATTACATTTAATTTTATATTCTTATACTTTAACATTTATTTTACTAAATATATGCTTGCAAAACATCAAACATGGCAAAAAAAATTGTAGTCCAAGGTTCTTAACAACAACCTTTAGTTGCAAAATATATATAATATACATGCATCTTTCAACAACATCATATTAAAAAAATAAAATTGAACTCCAAAAGGGCGTACGTTCTTTAGGGTCGGGACAGACCCTTATTTATGTTTGCATTTTTTTTTTACAAGGACGTACACCCTTTACAAAAAATGCTTTGTATTTTTCATTGTGTCGTTTTTTGGTCCCCCAACTTCGTGCATCTACCCTACCTTTCTATTGGGACCATCATACCTACACATTTTTAGACTTTAATATCTATATATCGTTGTTGGGGGCATCAAACCTATATATTCCTCATGATTTCACCAATTATGCAGCAATTGTGTGTAATAAATCCATTCAACTAGTACATCTCTACAATTTAGTGGCAAGTAATATCCCACATGCCTTTGGACTCATAATTCGATGGAACATAAAATCGTAAGACCGTGTAATCTATCATAAACATCAATCTTTGATGTTTTGTGTTTGAAGCCACTACAACAACCCTATATAATAAATCCATTCGACTAATGCATCTCTATAAAAGACGCCATACTATTACATTGGTCTATGCCCACATTACTTACTATCATTAGGAGAATCATATTCATACATTCTCCACGAGGATCATTAATCCTATCTTACGTATACGGAGCTTCTTTTACCCAAGTGTCCATTCATCCTCCATTGATTTATCAAGATATGCTCATGATACAGGACCATCCAAGGTTATAAGGAATCGTGCAATCGGGCATTCGAATTTTTCAAGAAGTACCACTGGACGAATGAAAGGAAGACTCAAGGTTAGTCTCACGATTGTGCATGGAATGATGGAACGATGTGCGAAGTGGAGTCACATGATTGAACAGTGGAGTTGGAATCGCATGCCACATGAAGGCAAGGCTCTCACTTGGAACACAGGATATGCAGTTAAGAGTCATCACGGGTAGCAAGCAATGACGTGGCAAAGCAGTTGGAAGACGCTGGATGAAGGATATGTGGTTATATGGTTACGTACTTCTGACATCAACTGACACATGGCAAAACTAGAAACAAACTTTAATGCAAAATAAAATATGATAACTGACAGTAAGTAGGAGAATTATCTAGAGACTAACATCAGGCACCAAAAATTCAAATTTGACTTCAAGAGGTAACAGGGGTATCAAGCATTGATGGCGGAGGTAGGACCAGTAGAGCGCCTAGTGCAGGAATCCTCTAGAGGGCACCATTACTATAAGAAGGCGAGTCCAGACCTTAGTCAAAGCGTTGTAGAGGGAGAGTCTGCCAATCCACAAACCAAGCATCTGCCAGAATTAGCGTATATCAGGTTCTAAAAACTATGTTGGAATTATAGAGAGTTAAGAGTGAACTCAAAGCAATTAAAGCATGTAATCTCAAGTGCGATTAGAGGTCTGAAATGACTCCATCATTATATCTGCAACCTGTATAATGAAATTTTGTATCTAATAAATTCACTGAGTTTAATTTTATTCATAGAATTGTATTTGTTGCATTTTGGTGTTCAATGAGTGTCTTTTAGCAGCACGATATAGGCAGTTACTCATTGAACTCCCTTGGACCGAGTCTACGTTAGTCTGGTATTAGAGCAGGTTGAATCCTGTTGGTATTGTGGTCCGAACAAGTGTAAAAGAGCTGGCAGAATGCCGAGCAAGTGGCAACTAGCTGAGCGTTATTCCCACTGAGAGAAAGGGGTGGATAGAGAATGACGAAATGAGAATTTTCGGAAGGATACCTATGTCGGATTGTGAGCGGATAATTCACGGTAGAGGGACTTCTGGAAGGACAACACGTGAAGCTGACCCATACCAACTTGAAGGGTCACACAACAATATAGTGGAAAGAATCGTAGAATGAGAAGTGAAAAAGAGGCAAGGAAAAGATAACCTGGTGAGTCGAGATGGTTGCGAAGTTGAAGTACAAATGCTTGCTTAGATATTAACTAATGGAACCCTACAAGAGATTGCATAATCTAGAACAAAAGGATTGGAGTGTCAAAGAACACATCGAGGAGTTACCTAAATCCATCATTAGGTTTAGAAACATTGAGGTTGACCAAGAAAAAGTCATAAGGTAGCTGAATGGATTGTGATTCGAGATTCCGGAAGAGCTTAGCTTGATGTAAATTTAAACGCTAGAGGAGGCCTATTAGTTCACACTGAAGGCCGAGGAAAAGTTGGCACACAAATAACATGGTAACATGCGTGAGGAAGGAAGGTTCATGTGTGGAAGAAGAGGTAACCAAGAGAGAAACCTACAAAGACATGAAGGGAGAATTGCAACGCATGACGCACAAACATATGAACAAGGTAAAACGCACATGGATGAGCAAGAGAATGAACGAGCTAGCACATCTTACTCATCAAGAGGATGAGGAAGGTATGTTTGAAGGAGAGGGATAGGAGTTCTCAAAATTTATTTCAAGTGTGGGCAGTCTATGCACAGAGCATTTGAATGTCTACTTGTGCAAAGCAAAGGAAGTAGGAGGATAGATGTAAGTGCACATGTTGCGCGCAAGGAGAAAATTTTGGTTGGATCGATCGGATGCTTAAAAGGATCTAAGCACAGATAAAACTTGGTGATGAATAAGACATTGTTGAAGTTGCCAAAAGAGAAACATGAACCAACATAGAGAAGAAACCTCTTTCAAACGGTGTGTAAATCAGGAGGGAAGTGTTGCAAGGTGATTGTGGATAGTGGCAGCATAGACAACTTAGTTTTGTGTGAAATGGTGGATAAATTAGGATTGCAAAAGGTAGCACATCCAAATCCATACAAGGTGTCATGGATGCAAAAGGGCTATCAAGGGCTAGTGAATGAAAGATGTTTTGTGAAGTTTGACATAGGCTAGTACCAAGACGAGGTTTGATGTGACATGATGCCAACGGATGTATGTCATGTGCTCTTAGGGAGGCCTTGACAAGATGATAGAAAGGTCGTGCATGATAGGAGAGAAAACATGATTCATCTGGAGAATGATGTCTAAAAGTTTACACTAAGTCCATTAGAAAACAAGGATGAAGAAGTGCATAGTGACATCTACGCATGAGTATTGGTGGTATCAAGAAATGAGTTCTTGAGGGAAATGGGAAAAGAGAAGACATGCTTTGTATTTACACTCAGACCAACACATGAGGAGTGTGCAAAGGCAGACAGAGGAGATAATGGATCATTTTTGTGCATAGTGTAGGAGTTATTAGACAAATTCATATATATAGTCGGAGCTGTTAGACGAGTTCATAGATATAATCTCAAGCATCATGTCGAAAGGATTGCCACCAATGCAAAGCATCAACCACCATATAGACCTAGTTTCTAGAGTGAGTTTACTGAACAAGGTAGCACATATGATGATGCCTCAGGGAAATGAGTATGTGTAGAGACAAGTGCACGAGTAGTTAGATCGGGGACTAATCGGAGAAAGTTTGAGCCCATGTGCAATACCCACAGTATTGGCACTGAAGAAGGATGGAGAGTGGCGCATGTGCATAGACTCAAGAGACATAAACAAGATCATGATAAAGTACATGGTTCCATTGCCAACATGGATGATTTGATGCACTTCCTTACTAGTGTGAAATACTTCTCGAAGATTGATCTGAAAAGTGGTTAACACCAGATTAGGATCATACAAGGCAATGAGTAGAAAAATCCTTCAAGATGAAGGAAGGATTATATGAATGATTGGTAGTGTTGTTTAGGTTGACAAACGCACCAAGCATGTTCATGAGGTTGATGAACAAAGTGTTGAAATCATTTCTGGGAAAGTATGTGTAGATGATATCCTCGTGTTCAACACAACAAAAGATAAATATCTAGCGCATCTATGGAATGTGTTGCAAATGTTATGGAAAGAGAAGTTGATTAATACAAAGAAGTGTGACTATCTAAAGATATAACTAGTATACTTGGGTTTTGTGGTATCCCATGAAGGTCTGAAAATGGACCCCAAAAAGGTGTGAAAAATATTGGAATGGCCATCACCAAGAAGCACATTCAAGGCATGGATTTTCCATGGTCTCACAAGGTTTTACCAAAATTTCATTAGGAACTTCAATGAGACGTGCACGAAAATCACATAAATGATAATCGGAGATTGCAAGGCATATTTTTGACATAAGCAACAGAGTGCAATTTCTAATAGTTGAAGAAAAAGGTAATAAAATAACCACTTTTGATGTTCCCAGACTTCAACAAGGTATTTCAAGTAGACTGTGATGCAAGTGGCATGCCAGTTGGAGCAATGTTGAGTGAAGTTTAGACATATAAATTGACATTTAAGTCAAAACAATGCACTTGTGACCACTTTTTTTACACACTTAGTTCATGCCTTATTCCACAACCTTTTGACCACTTTTCTTCATTTTCCATGTGGATGATGTTGGCAATTAATCATTGAACATGGGTGCATAGGTTGGTTTAGTTTAGGACTCTGCATTATTAAATGTTAACTAGTGTGTGTGTGTGTGTGTGTTTAATATGTAAAAAGATAATTCATAAGGTAAGTGAGTTGTGAAAATAACTCACGTAGTGCTTTAGAATAGATTTAGGGGATAGGGTGAGAGATAGTAGGAGATATTTAGGGAGTAGATTAGGGGAGAGATTTTAGTGACTTGAGATGAGAAAGATCTCCCTATTTACAAAAAATTCTTTCCTATATATGTAGATACTCTACTAATGAATAAACGAGTTGGATGCTTGACCAAATGTTATGATGGTGCATTTGCACATCTGAGCTTTAGCTCTACCCATATATGAGGTAAAACTTGCATCTAGTATCAGAGTAGGTTTCCTTAGGGACCTCTCTAAAATAAGAAGGCAGATAATAGGTATGCAGTTGACCATGTGTAAATCACATTGAGTGTCAATCTTCCATTTTTGTCTATCTTTGCCAATGGGTTATCAACGTAAACCATGTGCAACCCCATTGTCATTCATTTGTTCATTTGTTTTGGCATTAATTTGTTTGAATAAGCACTTGTGAGAGTCATCTTTTTTCTAAAGTATTTTTTAGCAAAATGGACCTCATAGTTGAATTTAGAACATCCAAAACCATTAGATCGACTATAAACATGACATATTTCTATTTTGATCATTTTTAGACTATTTTGGATTTTTGTAGGGTTTATGAGCACAATCAAACCTTTGCTTGGAAGAAAATAATAACGAAGAATTTTTCGTTATTCAAAGCGCAATCATACACTAAACCTAGATGCAACTCTTGTTCGAATGTTTGCAAATCCAATTAAAGATTGGTTTTTTTTATGGCTTCAAAAATTGTGTATTTTGCAAGTTGTGGCTTGACTTGCCATTTTATTATTCAAGCAAAGCCTTATAACAACAAGTTGGTCTCAATTTGTGACTCGCAGTAAAGACAACTATTAGATTAACTGCTCTGATTGAGGACAAGGGGAGATAACAACACATGGGACACTAGGTCCCATCATTTTTAAGATCCAGGTGGTTGAATCCAAGGGCCAAGTAATTTCCAATCATTTAGTTGGGTGAGCAATGACAATTAACCACCGAAAGTTCAATCCACTTTGTATTGCTTGAGGATTATTATTGATGTTTGCTTAAGTCTTTTTACTCCTCATTCACATTTGCATCACACTATAATACAATGGGCAGGATATTCATCATAAAAAACATAAAAGAAAAGGCAAGAGTAAGGAAAAAAAGTAAGTGGTTTCTTGACTAAAACAAGATTATTAATGCTGAAAATTAAAAGCATATGTGATCACAATTATACCATTGTGTACTAGGTCTAGCTATAGCACAAACCAGAGCAACTCAATGGGTAGGATTCTAAGAAATTAAATGAATTTATTATCCTAAACTTATATCAAATAAAAGTATGTGAAAGGCCTATATCTATTACACAAAATGGCTTGATATAGCTTCAAGTTAAATAGAATGGAAATTCAGAACCAATCAGACTAGCTATTGTACAATCTAACTGCATATTAATTAGTAAACAAGCATTGCAATTTCATCTTGATATTAATCAATTCTGTTCCACCAAGAAATGAAGAGCATTACTAAGGAACAACATGAATTTCAAACCAAAATGGTATTCATTTCAATGTTATTACAAAAGCATTTGAGTATACCCTCCACGCAAACAATCACATGCCAAAACAAAAAAGGGAAAAAGAGGATTGTGCCTATCATAATTTATGTATATTTTTTGGTGTATAATATCTCCTACCTAAAACAAGAATGCAAACTGCCTTATATAGAAAAGAGAATGGGACTTGTCCTAAAGTAGTGCAAGGCTCCCATCTCTCATCATGATTGCCACTCCATGGAGTTGTAACTACAATCCATTAGAATATTCCCTTCATTCAAAGGAAATCCTAATTTAATTTTGTCTTTTTCTTCTATGGTTGTGACACATGTCTGATTGAAATGATCCTCTCACTTCTCCCCTTTGGACCAAGTATTTTGAAATGATTCTTCCATTCAGCCCTCCTAGGAGAATATTTGGGCAAGGAGACATTAGATCACTCCACATATCCTCTTTTGATCAATCAAACTCCTCAAAATCCCAACTAATTATTCTATTATTCTTCTCAACTTGGGCCATTCTAATGTTTTATTGGGCCATCAAATTTAGCTTCGTGTCTTGAAATTGTCATCAGGGTCCACATATCCTCCACTCTCTCTTTCATGATGACCCGACTGGATGATGTGAACCCTAGGTCCACTTGTCGCTCATCTGTAATCTCCTAGGCACATTCCTTGGCCACACTAGTTTTCGATTGGGTCCTTGGGTCCACTTGTATGCTTTATTGGTTGTGGGTTAGTAGGATGGTGCCACGTCCTTGGGTCCACTTGTATGCTTTTTTGGTTGCGGGTTAGCAAGATGGTACCACGTGGTGCAATCCTACTAACCTGGAGGCCTAGGATTGTATGGACCACCCCGTGACTACAGGGTAGTAAGATGATGCAATCTTGCTACCCCAAAGGCCTAGGATTGTATAGACTACCTCTGGATTGCAGGTTTGTAAGATGGTACCACATGGCACAATCTCAATAACCTAAAGGCTTGTAAAGTCTATGATAAAACTTTGACCTCTGGGTCAGCGGGTCACTAGGATGATGCCATGTGGCATCATCTTGACGATCTGGAGACCCAGATCCATTAGCTTTTGTCTTGGCCTCTGGGTCCCAAGGTCATCAAGTTGATGCCACATGGCATCAACTCACTACTTGGGGGCTCAGGGCCTTTCAATAAAATGATTAGGTTTTTGATTGGTTGGGCTTGATGAATAAACTCAAAGTCCTAGAAACCATCTTGCTTGCACACTAAAGCTCAAAACACTTAGAGAGAAGATTACTCCAAAGTTAGTTCAAATAAATGAGAAAATTGAATAAGTATAAAAGGGTCGTCTAGGACTCATCCTTGGACTAGGACTCATCTAGAATGGCAGAAAAGGATCGTCTAGGACTCAACACCAAGCACTTGAATTTTGTTTTAAAATCCCGTAGTTAGCGAAATAAAACACTTGAAGGGCCACATCAAAACTACAACTCAAAAACCTTTAAAAAGGCCCAAAGATTAAAAACCAGGATTTTACATTTGGGCAATTTACTAGAGAGCTCATAATATCGAAAATAGGCTAATGTCTAAAGTAAGACATGATAAAATTTTAATCATTTTGTAGTGTAATGGAATAATTACAAGCCAAATTACTCGGGCAAGATCTTGGAAAGGCTCTAAAATTTATACCAATTTCATAAGTCTCGATCAGATTTTATTCAAAGGAGAATTTTCAAAGGTACTTTAAAATGCATGATCTAAAGTGGTTAAATTCTACATATTTAAGCAAGTTTAACTAATCATATCAAAGACCAAACAACTAATCAAGAGTGGAAGAGGGAAGCAGTCACACTGAACCAAGAGGGTCCCCATTTAAAATCTAAGAATGTGGTGTGTTGGACCCAAAAAATAGTGACCTCTATGGGGAGAATGTTATTTCAACATTCAAAACCTAGACTGTAAATCTTCACACTTGGACAATAAACATAAACTACAAGATAATTCGTTAGACAAAATCAGAAAGATAAATGTATTGAAATTTGCTTCAATATGTGACATACTAATCTTCAAAGATGTTTTAGACCACCAGTGTGTGTTAAAAGTGATTGATTCTTTTATAGCCTTTTGCATTCACATAAAGAAATTTAAACCTATCTAAAACAATTAGAATTTCTAAGGATAATTTGGATGCTTGGATTGGAGTGGGAGGGGGACGGGCATGTAATGACATGGGCATTGCTCTGCTGCCAACCACATTTCTATAACCCTAATAGAGATACCTTCGGCCCCACTCATGGCCTTGTTCCATTTCCAACCAAGCCAGGAATCATGTGATGGAGATTTTCTAAATCACCCTTTCAATAAAATAATTTGGGTTTTGCATTTTGTTCAGTTCCCTTTTGATTTCTTTCTTTTAAATTTTTTTTCATTTTTCAGTCCATTGAAGGTTGAGAACTAATCCATGGGTGCAATGATAGAATCAAAAAATTCATAATTATTATGATAAATTTAAATCAGTTTATTTCTTGCATTTTATTTCAGATATGAAATTAAGTGTAGTTTGATGGCTTCAACTATAAAATGTAATGTTTATAAAATTCACATATTTTGTTTTAAATCATTGGCCTTTAGAACTCTTAAAATGTAAAACAAAATTGCCTCCATTTTTTGGAGTTCAAGAATGACAATTTATTGTCTAACTTCTAAAATCTGAATGATTCTCATACATCTACTCACCATGTGAAGCAACCAATCCAAAACAAACTAGGAACACCTCAATTTCAACACTATGGTTCCATTTTCTACTCCTTAGACTCGGCTTTGATGCAGTGTTGGCTGTAAGTAAGCTTTATTTTCTGGATATAATTGTAATCAATGGTCTACAAGGGAAGGTTTGCAATAACAATGCCACGGGACCATCTTTAATAGAACTAACTTCCCATGATATAACAAGTAATTAGTCTCAATCAGTTCTTGTATTAGAGAACACACTAAAAAGACACCAAAGACTCAAACAAAATAATCCAACTCAAACGAGTTGGGGGTCGGGGGAGAAATAGGAAAATAATAAAGCTAAGCAAACAAACAAAAGTAAGAAGCAAATATAATCTAAGAAAACAAGAAACACTTTAAAGTATATACATGCATCAAACCTCATGACTCATTCCAAAATGGTGTTGGATGGAACAACTGAGAAGCGATGTTTTAAAAATCGTCTGTTGATTGGTAGTTGTAGCTCATTTCCTTGCCAATCCTTCAATCTGAAAGCATTCTATCCTAGAAATTATGTAACTTGATAAGGACTAGTCCTGAGCTTTGTCCCATAATAAGACCAAGTCTAAAATGTGAAATCATTTTACTTGTGCCTTTCTATCAAACTATCTTTTCACTGCTTCCTAGTGATTTTTAAAATTTTGTAAGGCTTCATCTCTCATATCATCCATATGAACCAGCGCCAACAACTTGGACTAACCTGTCTCATTTTCCTCCATGTAGTCATTGATGAACTGATACATGGGTATCTTGAGTGTCATTATAAATATTAGTTCCATGCCATAAACCATCATGAAAGGGGAGCTCTTGAGACTTTTCTTGTGCCTCGTCCGATCAACCCAAAAATCATATTTGAGTAGGAGATGTCAACTGCATGGGTTCTCTTCTATCAATTTCTTGATGACGCTCAACAAGTTCTTATTTGTGGACTCAGCAAAACCATTTCCTTGTGGGTAATAGTTTGAATATAACTTCAATGCCATTTTGTTTCAGTATGCCCACTCAATCAACTCAATTGATTGGAAGGTAGACCCATTGCCATAGTCGAATCTAGTTGCAATGTGTTCTTCAAGGAATATAATATCCTCCTCAACAGTGAAATTCTTGGTGGATTTTACTTCAACCCATCTTGTGTAATAGTCAATCGCTATAATAATGAATCTATGGCTAGCTGAAGAGTTTGGATTTATGACTCCAATGAAGTCCAGGCCCCATTAAGAAAATGGAGTAATTAAGGGGCATAACATCATGAGTTTTCCTTTTTTCAAAGGTTTGACATAGATGACAAGATTTCACATGAGTATGAGCATCCTTGAATAATGTTGGACAATAATACCTAACCCTAAAGATGTTGTGGGCTATCACACTGCCAGAAGGATAGTCATTGCCTAATTTATCATGGAAAGTGGTCATGACATCTAGTGATTCCTCTTCTATTAAGCATTTTAGGTAAATCCCTTCATGATTTGTTCGGCACAGGACACCTTTCTTCAACATGTAGTGGTCAGCCTTTAACCACAATGCTCTATTATGTTTCCTATCCAAGCCATTCGATGAAATTCCATACAAGTAATGAGTAAAAGAGTCATATCAGGGGCTATGCTTCAGCTCACACATATTTACTTGGACAACAACAATACCAAGGTCAATTTCAGAGATCAATTATAAAAGACTTTGAACTCGAACCAGCCTTACAGGCCTAACTTCAATGTCATACTCTTGAAGTTTTGAGACCTAACATCCTCTTCTTTATCCAAGTCCACTCTACCCCAACATCATTTTGACAGTCGGATCCAGAACTAAGGCATAAACTTTGTTCCTCAAGATATAATACCTGAATTTATTTGTTGCCTTTACCAATGCATAATCTCGATTGTCCAAAACAAGGTATTTTAATTCAGCTTCCTTCAAAGTAGTGCTCATGAACACTATAGGATGCTCTCCATCTTCCAGTTTTTGAGTAAGGACAACAATAATGGTGTGATCAGATGTGAATGAATACAAGTAAAAATCTTTTTTGTAATCTGGGTTGACCAAAATAAGGGCTTGTATTATGGCATCCTCAATTTCTTGAAAGGCTTTTTTTGAGGTAGGCGTCCATTCAACCTTAGCTACGTGTTTTAACATGGCATTCAATGGTTTAGTTATCTCAACAAAACCATAAATTAATTTTTGTACGAAATCGAATTTGTCAAATAATGATTTGATTTCCTTTTTACTGTTTGGTAATTGAATTTTAGAAATGGCATAGGCTCTGTCAGACTCAATTGACATACCTTTTTTTGTAATTGTGTGTCCAAGGAGCTTACCTTCAATTACACAAAAAATACATTTATTTGGGTTGAGTGAGATACCAAACCTACGACAACATTCAAATATATTTTGCAAGTGTCTTAAATGGTCTAATATGTATTTAGAAAAAACTGTCAAGTCATCCATATACACAATAATGCACTTACCAATCAACCCTTCGAATGTTGTGTCCATGGCCCTTTGTAAATTGGCACCAACATTGATTAAACCAAAGGGCATTTTCTTGTAATCAAATGTGCCCCACTTTGTGGTGAAGGTTGTGTTCGATAGGTCTTCCTTGTCAACCAATAATTGATTATACCTTGAGAATCCATTTGGGAAAGACATCATCTCAGATCCACTGACCTTTTGGATGACTTCGTCTAGGGATGGTAGTGGATAATTATCCTTGTCTGAAGTTTGATTTAAATTTTTGAAGTCAACACAAAGATGAATTTATCTGCTATTCTTTCTAATTTAGAAAGATTATACCATCTGATAGCAACTTTTGAACTTCTTTCAAGATGGATGACTCAAGAATAGGATTGAATGGTTTATGGCACTGTCTGAAAGGCTTTTGATCATGTTTCAAGGGAATATTATGCTTCATGATGTTAGGATTAAACACCTTCAGGTCGGCATAGGTCCAAACTATGATGTCTTAATAATGGATTAACATCCTTTGTAAATTCTACATTTTGTCATCACTGCTTCTAGCCCTACAGTGATGTTTCGAGGCTGATTAGGCATCCACATGTTTATAACTAATGACCTCTGATTAGGGTGAACAACTCTTTCAAGCTTAGCTGCAGGCATCTCTAACTTGAATAATCTTTCCAACAATAGCATTCCCTTTGGAATTTAGTTGTCCTTAAGGTTTAGTACTCCATTGACATCATAGTGTTCTCCGTCCAGATCACTCCTCTCATCCTCATCAACCACTTGCGCATCAAACATTAGAATTATAAAGGAAATCTAGGATGTGTTTGTCATCATCAAACTCTTGAAAATTCTTAACATTATCAGGGACAGATGGACATGAAACCAATTCAATAGAAAACTTTCAAAAATTCACATTATCTAAAGGTGTAAGGTTAGCAGTAGAAATAGCTAGTGAGTCTATTGTGGCATTGCCAATTCTAGGAATGCCAACAATATTAAATGTAGCAAAGGATTCTATCAAGTGCCAATCATGGTGTTTATATTTTTAAGAATGAGAAACTTACATTGAAATTTATTCCTTACCTGATTACCGACTAATTTAGAATCATTGTATACCATTAATTGACAGACATCATACCTGGATGTAAATTGTAATCCCAAGATAAGTGCCTCATATTCTACTATGTTGGTAGTATAGTGGAATTGCAATCTATATGAAGTTACATGTTTCTTACCATAAGGATCAATAAGTACCATACTTGCTCCTAATCCTTGCTTAGATCGTGCTCCATCAAAGTACAAAGATCACATACCTAAATCCTGGTCTCAGTCGAGCCATTTTTTCCTTGTTTTGGTGGTCAAGGTATAGAGACCTAAGTCTGTTGAGGCAAAATTGACTCGTTCATTGATTGCATTGTATTCTATAATCATCAAATACATGTGTGGCTCTTTATCAATCCTTATCTGACTTGCCACTCCTTTCTGTGTCAACGACATATGGGAGAAGTTTGTTTCCATATAACCATTAAGAGATTTGGATCAATTTCTATTTAGTAGCATGAAATATGCCTCTGGGATTTCAACCACTTGTATGTTTATGGACTATTGCATTCTTGGTTAAGTCTGTAATTGCATATGAACATTCAACAATTCCCATACTTTGACTTCAGACTTATCCAACTGGACCACTACCTTATTTAATTTTATAGGGACCAGTCCTAATTTCCTACAAATCCCTACATATATGACATTTATTAAGGTGCCTGAATCAACCAGGCAAATGTTCAAATTCTTGCCAAAGATTTGGATGCAAGTAAGAAGGGTAGAACCTCAGTCTTAGATTTGTGTATTACAACATTATTATTGGTCGCAACCTTATTTTTAGGTTGAGTGCTCTTGTCAGTAAGAGGCTTAAGGAGTAAATCCCTCTGTTCAATAGTTTGTGCCAATTCGTGGAGGGTTATATTAGCCTTTATCATTTTCATATTCTCTACTATGTTGTAGCTCGACTTACTAGTGGTGGGATGGTTGTCCCCTGATTTTGGTGGAGGTGGGTCATTTTTAGCTTCTATGTCAGAGGGAGTAACAATGTTGGGTGGTATTGAGGTTGTCAAGGGTTGGCGTGTTCTACTCCTAAGGGTATGATTCCCTCTCTAGTACTATTACACAACCTAAACATCATTGGTATTATCGTTAGGTTCATTATCCCCTTCACTAGAAAATTCTAAGGTCTTTAGAAACATGGTTGTATTGGATGATTTGGATGAACCAGAAAAATCAGGGTGACATGCGACATTTTAGTTATTTGGAACAACCTCATATTTGTCAATCTTCTTTTGTAGGATTTTGAAGGCATTACAAAACTCAATGCAGTCAAGTTATGCACATTTTAGTTACTCATGATGGGTTGTGTTATGCACATAACACTAGTTGGGTAGGGAAATCTCCATGATGTTGATTTTAGGCATTTTATTAGATGGAGTCTTCGTTTGCTTGCCTATCCTATTATTAGGTCATTAATTGTATTGGTAAATGAAATTCAGGGAAGAATTTTTATCGCTAGAACTACCCACTTATCTTTGAAAACTAAGGAAATTGTTGTTCAACCTCTAGACCATCCTCTGAATTACATTTAGCTCAGGCTTGGTTGATTCTTGATTAGAAGTTTGTGTGTTATTAGTTATAATTGGGACTATAGCTTGGTTATAAGGTCGTGGCATAGCCTCATTGCCAACATAATTTAGAAATCCCAAATTCTGATTTGGAGCAACATGGAGCAAAGGAAGTTGATTCATCATTGGAAGAGGCTATAATATTGGTGCATTCTGATTTATAGGTGGGAATTAGATTCAATGCTAACATGTTTGAGATGATGTTAGAAATAGGGGTGATCATTTTTCCTTATGGTTTAAGTTTCATGTCCACTTTTATTTCCTCTGCATGTGCAATGGATAGATCAATGATAGTTAGATCTCTCTTAAGAACATGGTTTTGCATGGGTCCAAAGCATTTTTGAACATTTCCAATGCTAACTGATTATTTGGTCTATACATGGTGGTCACCCTAATATACATATTTTGAAAGTGGGCATTAAAATTGAATATAGGTTCATTGGGCTCCCTTCTCATGTAAGCAAATTGTTGGTGTAGGATACTAGGGTATACCACCTAACCAAACTAGGCCAAGAACATGCTACTTAGTTGATTCTAGTTTCTAATTGAATCCTTGGGTAAGTTAAGGAACCAGTTGTAGGTCACATCAATCAAGGTGAAAGGGAATAGCCTACAGGCTACATCTTCATGCTCAATGTTGAGCAACCTAGGGGTAGTTTTATAGGATGTGATGTGATATTCAATAGTCCTCCTGGAACTTAGGGTGAACCTTGAAAGGTACCTCTCAGGGGTCCTAGGTAGATCATGCACGTCGCTTGGAACATTTATTGCAGACCCTGCTAAACAAGCCATGGATGTAGCAATGGTTGGGGGTCTGTTTTGGGCGGGTTGAGAGGATGAACTAGTAGGAATGGCTAAAGGTCTTGGCCTTTATCTATTAGTTCATGTTATCATAAGGATTTGCAATAGGGATACAATCAATCTACCTCTGATTGCTTGGGATCTAGTGATTTGCTCGGTAAGGTCCAGATTGATTGAGATATCAAATATGGGTTAAAAATTATTTAAACCTCTAAAATATGAAATACAAAGAATGTAAAAGCTCACAAAAAATAATAAATCAATGTAACACTAAATATCTGAAATTTCAAACTATATAGAAAGCAATGGCCCTCCTTGTGTCGGTTTATGTTGGTCTCAATTTGTGATCTACAGTAGAGACAACTATTGGATTAACTATTTTGATTGAGGACAAAGGGAGATAACAACACATAGGACACAAGGTCCTCTCATTTATAGGATTCATCTGGTTGAATCCAAGGGCCTATAAATTTCCAATCGTTTAGCTCGGTGAGCAATGGCAATTAACCATCGAAAGTTCAATCCATTATGTACTGCTTGAGGATTATTACTAATGTTTTCTTAAGTTATTTTACTCCCTATTCACATTTACATCACACTATAATACAATGGGCAAGATATTTATTACAAAAAATATAAAAGAGAAGGGAAGAGTAGGGCAATAAAGTAAGTGGTTCCTTGATTAAAACAAGATTATTAATGTTGAAAATTGAAAACATGTCCAATCATAATTATAACATTATGTCCCAGGTCTAGCTATATCACAAACCAAAGCAATTCAATAGGCGGGATTCTAAGTAATTAATTGAGCATATTATCTTGAACTTCTATCAAATGAAAGCATGTAAAAGACTTGTAGATAGTGCATGCAATGGCTTGACACAGCGTCAAGTTAACCAAATAAATATAGAGAACCAATCAAAATAGCTATTGTACAATCTAATTGTATATTCATTAGTAAACAAGCATTCTAATCTCATCTTAAAATTAATCAATTCTATTCCACCATGAAATGAAGAGCATTACTAAGGAACAACATGAATTTCAAACCATATTGGTATCCATTTCAATGTTATTACAAAAGCATTTAATTATGCCCTCCTGACAGACAATCACAAGCCAAAACAAAACAAGAAAAGCAAGGACTGAGCCTATCACAATTTCTGTAGAGTTTTGGTGTATAATATTTCCCCCTTAAAACAAGAATGTAGACTACCTTATATAGAAGAGAAAATGGGACATGTCCTCAAGTCGCACAAGGCTCTTGTCTATCATCATGATTGTCACTCCAAGCAGTTGCAACTGCAACACATTAGAATATTCCTTTCATTCAAGCGAAATCCAAATTCAATTTTATCTTTTCTTCCATGGTTTTGACACCTGTCTAACCGAATTGATCCTCTCGCTTCTTCCCTTTAGACCAAGTATTTCAGAATGATTCTTCTTTTTGGCCCTCTTGGGAAAATATTCAGACAAGGAGTCACCAGATCGCTCCACGTATCCTCTTTCAAATAGTCATACTCAAAATCCACCTTGAATAATTATTTTGTTATTCTTCTCAACTCGAGCCATTTTGATGTTTTGTTAGGGCATCAAATTTATCCTCATGTCCTGCAGTCATCATCAAGCTCCACATTTCCTCTACTCGTTCTTTCATGACGTGACTGGATGATGTGTCCCCGAGGTACACTTGTTTCTCATTCATAATCCCCTATGTGCATTCCTTGGCCACGCTAGTTTTTCATCAGGGCTCTTAATCCACTTGTCTACTTTGTTGGGTGCAGGTTAGTGGGATGGCACCATGTGACATAATCCTAGTAACCCAGAGGCTTAGGATTGTATGGACTGCCCTAGGTCGGTAGGGTAGCGGGATGGTGCCACATGGTGCAATCCTGCTAACCCAGAGGCCTAGGATTATATGGATTGCCTCGGGACTATTGGTTAGCGGGATGGTGCCATGTGGCGTAATATACTAACTCGAATGCCTAGGATTATACAGAATGCCCTAGGATTGTGAGTTAGTGGGATGGCACCACATGGCGCAATCTCGCTAACCTAGAAGCCTAGAGGGTCTATAGGAAAACTTCGGCCTTTGAGTTGCTAGGTCATTGAGATGATGCCATGTGGCATCAGCTTGACAACCCTGAGACCTAGAACCATTAACTTTTGTCTTAGTTTCCGGGTCCCCAATGTGTCAAGTTGATGTCATGTGGCATCAACTCAACAAACTAGGGGCTTGGGGATTTTCAATAAAAATGGCTACATGTTTGATTGGTTGGGCTTGATGAATAAATTCAAAGTCCTGGAAACTGTCTTGCCTACACACTAAAGTTTAAAACACTCGGAGAGAACATTAGTCCAATGTTAATTTGAACAAATGAGAAAATTGACTATGTATAAAATGAAAGCATGAATTTTTTCAACGAAGGATATCAGAATGGAAGAAAAAGATCGACTAGGACTCATCACCAAGGACTTGGATTTTTTTTTAAAAGCCCATAATTAGCGAAATAAAACACTTAAAGGGCCACATCAAACTTGTAACTCAAATACCTTAAAAAGGGCCCAAAGATTGAAAACTCGTGCCCAAAGATTGAAAACTCGTATTTTACACTCGGGCAATTTACCAGAGAGCTTATAATATCAAAAATAGGCTAATTTCTAAATTAAGATGTAATATAAGCTTAGTCATTTTGCAATGTAATCAAATAATTATGCGCTGAATTGCTCAGACAAGATCTTGGAAAGGCTCTAAAAGTTATACCAATTGCATAAGTCTCAGTCAGATTTTACTCAAAGGAGGATTTTCAAAGGTACTTCAAAATGCATGATCTAAAATGATTAAACTCTATAGATTTAAGCAAGTTTAGATAATTGTATCAACGACCAAACAACTGATTAAGAGTGGAAGAAGGAAGCAGTCATGCTGAACCAATAGTGTTCGCATTTAAAATCTGAGAATGGGACGTGTTGGACCCAACACATTTGTCAATGGACTAGCAATGCAAACCACGTGCAACCCCATTGTCAATTGTTTGTTCATTTGTTTTAGCACTAGTTTGTTTGAAAAAGAACTTGAGAAGAGTCATTTTTTCTGAAGTGCTTTCTTTTAGCAAAATGGATCTCTTAGTTGAATTTAGAACGCCCGAAACCATTGGATCGACACATATTTCTGTTTCGGTCATTTTTGGACTATTTTGGGTTTTTGCAAGGTTTATGAGCACAATCAGATTTGTGCATGGAAGAAAAGAACAATGAAGAATTTTCAGTTTTTCAAAGCACAATCATACACTAAAGATGGATGCAACTCTTGTTTGAATGTTTACAAATTCAATTAAAGATTGGATTTTTTGATGGCTTCAAAATTGTGTATTTAGCAAGTTGTGACTTGACTTGCCATTTTATTATTCAAGCAAAGCCTTATATTCTTTGTTGAGATATTTGGTTTGACATGGCATTCATTGCATGCATTCGATTTTTGAAGGGTTTGAAGTCTGTGATTTGCAGTCTTATATTCAACAAGCAATTTAGAGCATTGAAGACTAAACTTCCCACAAAGGCGTCTGGTTCACATTCTGATATGAGCCAACCCGACCCAGACCGCCTACACCTCAGGCCCTCTCGGCATTTGGTTTGGATTTGCATGTATCGTGCAACACTTGGTTACCTCGATGACCTACATTGATCTCCATGGCATTTGCTATCCGGATAATTATCATTGCTTTGACTCTGATATTTTACAACTCAACATCTGCATTGGGCGACCGATGTTTCAAGCTCCCACGACCACTCCTCACAGAGTCGAGCCATTTAGAGTTAGGTTCAGCATGAATCCAACTCAACTGACCCTCATGTTGCAATTGTATCCCACTGCAACTCGGATAATTGCATTCACTATCGAAAACCCCAACTCAGACTCACTAGATCCATCTCAGCCTCGCATTTCCTCCAAGGAATCCACCTTCATCTTCCACATTCAAACAAAATTCAAAAGTGTGATTTTTATTGAAAAATAAAAACCCAAAACCTGCCTGCTTATAATTGAAATAGATATTTGTTCATAGCTATGTTTAAATTGTTCGATATCTCAATTGGCTATAAGGCTTTGTAAAGGAACTTTCACAAGGAGGAGGTCTAAGGATTATCTTTTAAAATTTGGGGTGATAATAATTTTTTGGTAAGGTGAAGACATTGTTGAATTTTTTGTCAATGAGAAATAAGTATTCTTTTCAACAATTTTGTAAGGGTGTTTTTTTTTTCGAAAAAATATTGTCAAGGGGAATGTTAAGAAATAGTCTTTACATAGTGTATCGGTTAATTTAGTTTAGGACTCCACATTATTAAATGTTAATTAGTGTGTGTATTTAATTTGTGGAGAGATAATTTAATAATGTAAGTGACTTGTGAAAATAATTCATGTAGTGTTTTAGGAGAGATTTAGGGGATAAGGTGAGAGATAGTAGGAGATAAGTGTGTAAGAGATTTAGGGAGTAGATTAGGGAGAGAATTTAGTGATTTGAGATGAGTAAGATCTTCCTTCTTGTAAGAGATTCTTGCCTATAAATGTAACTACTCTGTAAATGAATAAACAAGTTGGATGATTGACCAAAATGTTGTGGTGGTGCGTTTGCACCCCTGCTCTACCCAAATATGAGGTAAAACTTACAGATGAGCCAAACCTATAATCAAATCGTTGATCCCAGAATGTCCTTATTCCTCATGTAAAACAACTCAGGGTTATCCATATTGGGTGTGAAGTCACTATCCATGGAGACATGACATCTTGGTGATGTGGCATCTAAGTGATGTGGCAGGGACGTGATTTGGCATGTCCCAGAGAGAATCTTCATGTGGAAATTTAATGTGAATAAGGAGTAAGGCATAGCACTCCACTAAAGGACAAGGTTTTTCTATCTTTAGTGATTCACATGTTTTGTGTCTTTTGATGTAAAAGACAAAAATGAGTTTTGTCTTCTTGTGGTCAAGTGGGAGTTTTGTCTTTTAGTGGCTATGTGGGGGGCAAAGACAAAGATGAGTCTTGTCTTCTTGTGGTCAAGTGGGAGTTTTATCTTCTAGTGGCCATGTGGGGGACAAGGACAAAGAAGGTCATGGTTTTGGTCCATGGTTTTGGTTCATGGTTTTGGTGCCCATGGTTTTAGAGGCACATGGAGGTGATCATGGAGCATCATGAAAATGCTCTTCTTTTGTCCTGTTCTTCCAAGTGGATTATGGTGCCATAGTTTCTCTCCCATATTTGATTCTCTCTTGTCTATTTATCTCATGTAAATGCTATAAAAGCATAACTCTCTCATTGTATTTGGTAAGGCAAGAAAAAGAATGAATTCTTGCATCCATTCTATACTCCTTGTAAGCTTTATAAAGGCCTTGAAGACTTGTTAAGTCTTTGTTGCAAGCTTGGTAGAGAGCTTGTGTCAAAATTGGTTGTAAGCTTGGTTGTAAGCTTATAAAGATGCAAGGAGAGGTGAAGGCTAGTTAAATCTTTGGTTACAAGCTTAGTTGAAAGCTTGTGTGCAAGCATGGTTGAAATCTTGTTGAAGATTGGTTTAAAGCTTTGGTTGTAAGCTTACATATGTGCATAAAATAAAGGATACGAGATAAAAAAGAGAGAGGTGTCACAGGGTGTTGTCATGGGTAGTTCTCCCTATTGTTGCTGCTAATAAAAAACTGAGAAAATTTATTTGGTGAATATATCCCATTCGGTGAGCCATGTTATATTGGTGTCTCCTTTTGTGCATGGTTTGATTTATTGTGCAATTTGTTTATTTTCGTTTTGCATAGCTTCTCTTGTTTGTAATTTATGAGGATATAATTTTACATTGTATATCTTAACAATCCACATACTGTTCCATACTCTCAAATCAGTTGTTTGTGCTCCTAGGACAACAATGTCCTATTTGAACAACAATACTCCCCAAGAGTGTCCAATTCCACCACTCTTATCCTATTGCCAAATAACGACTAATTTCTCAAATTCAAATTCATGTAATGGGTCATCCCACAAGTTTAACAAGCCCCATTCGAAGGAATGCCCTATTGATCACTATAAATACACATTTTAAGTCATTTTACACATAAGGGGCTTCCACATTGAAAAACATAATAATTATGATTGCACATTGAGAGTAATTTTTCTATTTCTCCCAATTCTAAATATATACAACCTTAGTAGCCCCGAACTAAAGTCTAAATACACTTCTAAGGTCACAAGTCAAGGTTGAAGCACTTAATCACACTAGGATTGCACCAACATGTTATATTTGTGCCACTCTTTCACACACACCACCATAGCATGGGAGAACTACACAAAAAAGAGGTCATCTTCAAAGTATTAGTATGTAGGCAACACTCAAAAAAGAGGATGTTGAGGTCAAGCACAACTTCAACAACCAACCCCTTTTTACCCCATGATTGCATTTGTCATCTTGATCTATTGAGCTAGGATTACAAGTGAAAGAGAAACTACACTGTGGTTTTTACTAAGGATCGAAGGCTCTCGCACAATCCATGGAACACATAGGCGAAGGTGAATGTGTCACATAAATCTTAGAGCTATTCTACCTACCAGACATCGATGCTCCTTAGGGACAACAATGCACTGCTCTCCTATCTAGTTACAACGCTCATGTCTAGAGATCTTACAAAACCCTATTTCAGATCCACAGGTGGTAAACATAATCACACAACCTGTTTTCTAGTCTTAGTCACAATTTTGCATTCTAGTTTTCCAACGAAGTTGTATTTCTTTGGTACCTTTCTCTTTTAGTATATTTCTAAATTTAGTAAGTTTCAAATCAGTTTGTGTCATCTATTGCATATATATAACATTGTAATTTTACACACCAATTTATCTACTGCATATATATAACATTGTAATTTTACACACCAATTTATCTTATCTAAGCAATTAATTCACTTGTTTGCCAAAATTTGATAAAACACTATGAAGGGAAACCCATTGCATACTTTAGTGTGAATCTGAATGCTGCTAAGATAAAATATTCTATCTACAACAAGGATTTTTATGTTATTGTAAAGGTGTTGAAAAAGTGGAGGCACCACCTATTTCCAAAGGAGTTTGTTTTGTATATGAATCATCAAGCATTACAGTTTATCAAAAGCCAAGGAAAGCTCAACCAATAACACACGAAGTGGGTCAAATTCTTGCAAAGTTATGTGTTTGTGTTAAAGCACCAAACTAAGAAATCCCACAAGATTCTTGATGCACTAAGTAGAGGAGCACTTATTTTGAGGGAGTTGCGAGTAGAAGTCATTGGTTTTGACTCCATGAAGGAAATGTATGTAGAAGCTAGATATTTTCGCAATGAATGGAAGGTGTGTGCAAACTAACCAATGCAGACCGAACACTATGGTTGGACTACATTATACAAGATGGGATGTTATTTAAAGGCCCATAGTTGTATATACCCAAAGGGTCGATGAGTGAAAACTTAGTCAAGGAGAACCATAGTGGAGGTCTCATAGGGCATTTTGGTTGCAATAAGACATTAACACAGTTGGTTGAAGGATATTTATGGCTAAGGATGGGCACGAGCGTTCACTAATAAATGTAAAGATGTAAAGTTTTTCAGATGGCTAAGGGGAGAATCCAAAATGTAGGGTTATATCAACCACTACACATACCAAAGAAACTGTGGGACAACATAAGCATGGATTTTTAGCTAGGATTGCCTAGGATGTAGAGGGGCAACAATTCCATCTTTGTAGTGGTGGATAGGTTTTTAAAAATGGCACACATTATCACATGTAATAAAATGAGTGATGTGACAAGCACTGCCAACATGTTCTTCAGAGAAGTATTAAGACTACATGGTCTACTGCACATAATAATGTATGATCGGGATATAAAATTTGTGAGCCATTTTTGGTTTACCTCATAGAAGAATATGGGTACATGGTTAAATTTCAACTTAACATATCATCCATAGGCTAATAGACAAACTGAAGTGGTGAACAAACGCCTTGGAAACTTATTGCGATGTTTAGCTGGGGACGAGCCCAAACAATGGGACATGGTGTTGGCACAAGCCAAGTTCGCATGCAACAAGTCACTAAATAGAGCACAGGGAAAACCCCTTTTAAATTGATGTATTGAAGTAGCCTTAGGGGAGTAACGAAGTTGCACAATGTAAGCATAACACATGGGAGGAGTGAAAAAGCAAAAGACTTCACAGAGCATATGCACAAGTTGCACTTGAAAGTGTAGAAGAAGTTAGATCAGAGTAGTGCATGATATAAGGCACGCACATACAAGAATCACATGCAAAAGGAGTTTGAAGTAAGAGACACAATAATGGTACATTTGTGCAAATAGAGGTTCCTTAAAGGAACATACAACAAACTGAAGATGAATAAAATCGAGTCATGCCAGATAGTACACAAGTTTTCAGTGAACGCATACAAAGTCAAATTACTCAAACCATATTTAATATGGCCAATATATAAAAATTCCATAAGCCATAAGAAGATGGAGAAAATTAGGAGGAAGAAATGACATGAGTACCTGACTAGAAGTCACAAGTACCAGTGAAGGAGGAAATGCAAGCCATATTGGACTCTAAAATGATAAAGAAGATGTGTGGAAAGGATTATAATAAGTATCTAGTTAAATGGATTAACCACACAATGGAAGGCTCAACATGGATGGACCTCACATAGATAGGTCGATATGGCCATACCCCTGCAAATCTCAACTTGTGATCATGAGATCACATTTTCAGTTACTCGGGGTGTTTGATACAAGAGCATCCCAATTTCTAATGAATCATGTGATTATACATACAAGTTTTACAAGAAGTATGAGTAGACAAACGAAAGGAAGACTCAAGTTTAGTTGCACGATTGCACAAAGAAGGACGTGTGAAGTGGAATCATATGATTATGTAGTGGAGGACATGTGAAATGGAGTTGTAATCTCATGGCACAACAAGGTAGGGCTCTCACTTGGGATGCATAGGATATGTAGTTAAGATTCAACATAGGTAGAAAGTAATGACATGGCAAAGCAATTGAAAGAAGTTGACTGAAGGATATGTGTTTATACGACCAACTACTTTTGACATCAATCGACACATAGGGAAACTAGAAACAAATTTAAATCCAAAATTAGATAAGATGCCTAACAAGTAGTTGGAAAATCATCTAGAGACTAACGCCGTGTACCATAAATTCAAATTTAAATTAAGAGGGAATAGGGGTATCAAGCATTAATGGCGGAGGTTGGGCCAGTAGAGTGCCTAATGCAAGAATCCTCTAGAGGACACCATTACTATAAGAAGGCAAGTCCATACCTTAGTCAAAGCATTATAGAGAGAGAATATTCCAATCCATAAGCCAAGCATCTGCTAGAATTAACCTATCTCGGGTTATAGAAACTTTGTTAGAGCTATAGAGAGTTAAGAGTGAACTCAGATGACTTAGAGCCTATAATCTCAAGTGTGTTTGGAGGTCTGAAATGAGTCCATCATTGTAACTAGAACCTGTATAATGCAATTTTGAATCCAATAAATTCACTGCTTAATTTTCTTCCTAGAATTGTATTCATTGTGTTGTGGTGTCTGGTGAGTTTCTTTTAGCAACATGGTCTAAGTAATTCTTTATTGGACTCCCCTCTATCGATTCTATGTTAGCTCACATGCTCCATGCCATTCTTACATCTTGAAACATTGTAGCTATCATGCATGTCTAATACATCTATTGTCATATATTGTCCATATTGAGGCATCCTACTACTATTGTGTGAGTGTTTCATTACTATATCTAGCCCTCCTAGGGGCACATTGCTAAATTGGGGCATATTCTTTGTCCCTATCTTTATCAAGTCAATGACCTATGCATTGCCTTTAGAGGCATTGTACCCATACATTATGTATGCACCACATTGATTCTATCTATATATTGCCATTGGGGGCAATGTACCCACACATCCCCAAACTTTTATCACTTCTGTCTATTGATCCTATATTTATTACATCAGGGCATCACAATGTCCTCCATATACCTACTCACATTAGGGAGCTGTGTGTGTGTGTGTGTGTGTGTGTGTGTGTGTTTCTTTTATCTCCACATCTTACTAGTTTGGGGCATATCATTCGTCCTTCACTAGATTACATCGGGGCATGTCACTTGCCCTCCTACCTACTATTACCACCCTCACATTGGTCATATGTTCCTATCTCATCCTCATATAGATTGCATATTCACATCCCACTTTACATGATGACATATTTCTATAGTTACATACATATGTTACAAATGTACTTTCAACTTATGAGAAAAACATGATGTGCATAACTTTTTCTTTGAGATAAGTGATATACATGAACATGTACATCCCTCACCTCAAAGGGGCATCTACCCAAATATCATATTCCTAGATTTTGGGATTGTGAAATACCAAGAGAGACCAAGAGCCACTAAATGTTTATTTCTTTGATCAATAAGTAAGAGTTTTTTAGTCTTTGTGTTGTTAATTCCCATATTTCATTCCAGTTTTTAATTTCAGTACCAATGTTCCCAAGAGTGACAATATGGGTCGTGTATCACTAGGTGTATTTGTTGTTTTGCTTATTTTCAATTAAATTATTTCATTTAGTTACATTGATTTATCGATTCATTAGGACATTAATCTACTCGTTGGGAATCACAATTGCTTGCAAGTACATTTGAGTTGTTGATAACGGAGTGTGGGTGCACCTAATCTAAAAATTTAGTCTTCATATTTCCACCCCTATTAGGTAATATTTAGGTATGCGCTTAATCTTTGTTTCACTATGATACTCATCCATTCAATCATGCATGCACATCAAAAGTAAGGTATTATGTAAAAACCTAAATTTGGTACAAGACTTTTTTCCATTGTGTCTCTGTCATGTTTTATCACACTCAGTCTATTGTTAGGACCCGGAAGCACCATTGATTACCAAGTAACTAAACATGCAGAAATAACTAGAAGCAATAAGTAACTAGAATCAGAAACAACACAAAATATGAAAGACAATACCCAATTGTATTAATACTCTTTCAGAAGGAAATACAACAAAGAAGATGCCACAGTCTTCTTCCTTACGTCTTTAGAGCTCACACACATCTAGAGCATAAACAGTAAATCTCTTCAAGAGCTCACTCTCTCTCTTACGGTCCCAACACACAACTCAAACACAGAATTGGTGTTCACCTCCACCAGCTAGTAACAACACCACCAATCAACCAGTCAGTAACAATACTGCCAGTACACCGAGTATACCCACATACTCAAATCGAGTACACAACGCACTCCAAGTAGATCTCCCATGAACTTGCAACAACCTGCAACTCAAATGATCTTACTTTGGAAGGATCTACTTTGCCTTCCTCTTTGCTCTATGACCGAGTACACACCGTACTCCAAATAGATCTCTCCTGATCTTGCTTCCTGTTGTGTTGCTAACCTCCCTGATCTTGCACACTTGCAAATCAATCTGGTTCTGCACACCTGCAAACCTGAATCCTGCACACACATACACCTGCAGATCAACTGATCTTACTTACCATATAGATCTCCAAACGTGACCTTGCACACCTGCTGACCAAGATCTTACATACATGAAGAACCCTTCTGATTCTCCAAACTAGCACCCATATTTGGCACTGTGGCATTAGGAGGAACACACCTTGCTCTCTTCACTCTGAAGGAGCTAATTTTTGCTCTCTTACTCTCTAGCACACTTTTACAATACAACGCATAAGTCTATTATATAAATCTCATGCAAACAATAATTAGACATCAAATTACAGTAATTAGATCCGCAGCTTCAAGTCTTAAATTGGCCTTTGACATGCAAACAACCGGTTCGTTAACTAACTGTTTGTGCAACCGACAGTTTCGAAACCACACAGGTGACCGACGTCGGTCCTTGTCTCCCTGGAGGTGACCGACGCCGGTCGATCTCTGACCGACGTCGGTTGTTCTTCTCACTGTATATGATCGACGTCGACTGATCAGACCGACGTCGGTTGCTCTACAACTCAGCAACCTCTTCCATGTCTGCATCAGTGAAGCTTTTAGCTCCACAACCTAACAATCTCTCACTTGGAGATAAACAGTTGCACTGTACCTGTACCTGTACACTGTCTAATATGTTTTCTGACTTGTATCCCTCTTCAAGCTCAACTTTGAAGACCAACCACCACAACACCTGTGGTGAACCTCCTATCATCCAAGTAACATGCCACATCCGCATCTACAAACACATGTAGAAAAAAACTTGACCCTGCATAGCATGTGCACCTGCTGCTGGTCCCTCTCAGATACCTGAGAATCCACTGAACTGCCCTCCAGTGCTTCTTTCTCGGATCGGCTCCAAACTTTCTGACAGCGCTCACTGCGTGGGCAAACCCAGGTCTAGTACACATGTACTTAACCTCATCATGTGAATCAGGACACTGTTCATAGAACTGTCCAACTCATCGGCGTGCTAACCAGTTTCACACAATCATCCGAAGACAAAATCAACCTGTGATCTTCCATGTCTTTAGAACACACTCATGCCAAAGAATTTTGCTGCTCCAAATTCCTCATGACATGCCACTGAACTAACCTTACCCTTAGCTTAGCAAAACCCTGTATGTCTGAACCTACACCAAGCTCATCCTCCACATACAGTAACAGGATAATGCCACGACCATCATCCACCTGGTAAGACAAACACAATGGTTACACTGACATTAACTAAAGCCCTACTTTGTCATCTATCTGTCAAAACCTGTACCACTGTCCTGCAGCTTCCTCAAGACCATATGACTTGGCCTTCCGTCTCACGTGTCTATTCTCTCTATTCTTTAACCAAAGAATCCATTCCTCTCTCAGTGCTTTTATCTCGACTGGCAACCCTACCAAATCTCTCGTTTGGTTCTGCATCCTCATTCATGCCACGCTCCCACTGTTTCCTGGATCCTTCCTGCTCTACAGTGAGCAACTAGTATAAAGAAGAGGAACAACAAATTTGAGACTTACTTACCCTTTCAGTCCTCCATATGGACATTTAAGACTCCTTGACAGCTTGTTATCCGCCTAAAATCCGTTACAGTGACCGACCTCGATCACCACACAATCTGCATCCGATCGATGTCGGTTCCCATGTGACTGTCCTTTCTGTCGATATCGGTTATCTGACCGACGTCGGTCTTACCTGGTCGCCGACGTCGATTATCTAACCGACACCCGCAGCCACCCTGCCCGACATCACCGGCTCTGGTCTGCACATGACCGACATCGGCACTTGTATGTTTGACGCCGATTCCCCCTGACCGACACTGGTAACTGTGTTCGCCTGTGAGTGATGACTTTTTATCCGCGAGCTCTCCATGGATCAAAACCCTGTCCAAATCGCCCTGCTCAGAGATGTCCAGCCTTCTCCACTGATCTCTATCCATCATCTCCTCCAAAAACACCAAGGCTTTACAGTTCTTAAGTCTGTCAAACACATCTGTCTTTCGCTTAAGAACATGCATCTCCTTCTTGCTCATGTAACCAAGCCTACAAAGCCACGTCTTTGCAACAGAAGAAGAATCAGTAATATAAGTAGATAGATAAAAGATACCTACTTTGTTACCACCAGCTAATTCAAGTGCATCCGCTGTGAGAGTTCTTGTGCATCTCTCATCACCCAACTTTTTTGAAAAAATTAGCCACATCTTCAAGACAAGGACCTGAATGACCTCCTTCAACACCCATGTGTTGGCCGCCTGCAATTTCAGCTTCACTTCCCCTTTGTCAATTCTTTGACTAGGCACACCAGCCCCTAAATAAATCTTTTCAAAGTCTCCAAAGACCTTAACATGGAAAAATACTCTATTTCGAGCTGCATGGAAAGAGGCAACAAAATCTATAAGACAAGATTCTACTTTATCCAAGAAACCTCCCAGAGCATCTTGTGCAACAACACCTACAACATATGCTTCTTCAGTGCCTTCATGTTGATCTGCTACCAACCAACAATCTTTTTTTTCCTGCTCTTTCTTTCCATAACACCGTAATTGACCATTCGTGCTTTTCAATTCCTCCATTCTTAGTGTACTTTTTTCTATCGTTGCTATACTCCCACTCAATCAGAAACCCCTGAGAGTGACCTATAACCAAACACAAACCTGCTCCCTGCAACCTTAGCTCTGATACCAACTTTGTTAGGACCCAGAAGCACCATTGATTACCAAGCAACTAAACATGAGAAAATAACCAGAAGCAATAAGTAACTAGAATCAGAAACAACACAGAATATGAGAGACAATACCCAATTGTATTAATACTCTTCCAGAAGGAAATACAACAAAGAAGATGCCACAGTCTTCTTCCTTACATCTCTAGAGCTCACACACATCTAGAGCATAAACAGTAAATCTCTTCAAGAGCTCACTCTCTCTCTTACGGTCCCAACACAACTCAAACACAGAATTGGTGTTCACCTCCACCAGCGAGTAACAACACCGCCAGTCAACCAGTCAGTAACAATACTGTCAGTACACCGAGTATACCCACATACTCAAACCGAGTACACAACGCACTCCAAGTAGATCTCCCATGAACTTGCAACAACCTGCAACTCAAATGATCTTACTTTAGAAGGATCTACCTTGCCTTCCTCTTTGCTCTATGACCGAGTACACACCGTACTCCAAGTAGATCTCTCCTGATCTTGCTACCTATTGTGTTGCTGACCTCCCTGATCTTGCACACCTGCAAATCAATCTGGTTCTGCACACCTGCAAACCCGGATCCTGCACACACATACACCTGTAGATCAACTGATCTTACTTACCATGTAGATCTCCAAACGTGACCTTGCACACCTGCTGACCAAGATCCTACATACATGAAGAACCCTTCTGATTCTCCAAACCAGCACCCATACTTGGCACTGTGGCACTAGGAGGAACACACCTTGCTCTCTTCACTCTGAAGGAGCTAATTTTTGCTATCTTACTCTCTAGCACACTTTTACAATACATCCCATGAGTCTATTATATAGATCTCATGCAAACAATAATTAGACATCTAATTATAATAATTAGATCCGCAGCTTCAAGTCTAAAATTGGCTTTTGACATGCAAACAACTGGTTCGTTAACTAACTGTTCGTGCAATCAACAGTTTCGAAACCGCACAGGTGACCGATGTCGGTCCCTGTCTGCCTGGAGGTTACCGACGCTGGCCGATCTCTGACCGACGTCGGTTGCTCTTCTCACTATATATGACCGACGTCGGCTAATCAGACCGACGTCGGTTGCTCTGCAACTCAACAACGTCCTCCATGTCTGCATCAGTGAAGCTTTTAGCTCCACAATCTGACATCTATGTCCATACATTTGGCTCTTTTTGGTATACTTTCCCCTCGTATTGGGCCCTGTATTGTCTTCCATTGACTTAGGTTTTCCTTACAACTTGATTTTCTATTCATTTTTTGTCAATGATAGTCCCTCTATTCAATTTAGAATGTCGAAAAACTTACATATTGACTATTTATTTTCATTATACGACCCCAGATGCTTCTGAAATGTCCAAAACATTGTTTTAAGGTCTTTCCTAGGTCATAATCAGCCCACAATTCTATCCTATTGACTTGTGGGTCCTTTGTGCCATCAACCACGTTTCTCATGCCTTGATTCATGGCTTTCACTATCTTTTACGGTTGGCTTGTTTGTAAATGTGTATTTGTGAAGCTTATATGTACAAATATACCCTAAGCCATTTGATCACCGATTCTTATCATCTAGATATCTTACAAGCCAAGTCTTTCGTGCATATTTATCAAGCTTTGTCAAGAAAATTGCACATTTTGTCAAGGAATCTGCATTGATTTAATTATGTCTTCATTTATCTTGTGTCAACACACTTGTACCAAAATGAAGTCACATTGAATTTGCATTTGATTATCTAGGGAGATGAGATGAAGTCCTTTCTCTCATTTTGGGATGGGAATACTCATGAGCACTAAAATTACATTGACCCTGATTCTGAGCATGCAAGTTATGTAGTTGCAACCCCTCAGGAGGGTACATAAGCCACTTACCTTGCACATTTCTATATTCTTGTGACATTGTGGCAAATTAGGTCTACATCCATAGAAGAAGCAATTCAAACAATTTTGCGCACCATCGAATTGAGTGAATCAAGATTCCTTGTTTGCCAATGTATCCCTTGATATTTTATATCTTGAAAATATGCAGAGGTCACAACCATGGAAAAAGTATCACAATCAGTGCATGATTCTAACCCTTTTCACAAACTTGTTTTGTTCGTCAAATAGTTTATGGGCTTTATTCTTCTTGTTGTTCGGACATGTTTTTCACTATTTTTAGCTTCCAACTATGCACAAGTCATAAATCATCTATTTCTCTATGAACCTCATTAGTCAAGTTTCGAATATGTAAATATCTATTTTGACACATTTAATTACTGTATTTACATATATTTGCATTGTGCCATAGTTTGACTCTTTTACGCATAGATAGTGTAATCCCCATTGTGTGCCAAATTAGTAAAACATTCACCGAAATGAATCCTTATCTTTCACATGAAAAACTTGATTAAGTTAACTTGTTCTGTCATAAATGTGCTTAGAAATTAGTCAATTGAGTTTTAGAAATGAGTTGTTAGAGTGCTACAAACTAAAGTAGATGCTTGTATGCATGAAAAAACAACACCAAACTGCAAAAACATTCAGAAAACAGAACAAAACATAAGAGATGTTAAACATGGAGAAATCTGATGTAAGAAAAACTCCAAAAGAGTGAGGTCTTGCGTTCTCTTGCCACTACCTCCTCTTCGAACTACAAGCGTACTGCCTTTTTGTGGCCTTCAAGGACACCAATCACCTTTACAACAGTATCCTAGACTTAGCATTACTCTGCAACTTTTCCAGCTACACACTTTCCTATTGCACTCAACATGCATGATTCTCAACAAAGAAGAGCTAACCAAAATAAATGAATTACAATAACTCTTAAAGGTATTTTTATACATTTACATCATTTTAGGCTCAAAACAAGGATCCCAAATTCGAAAGAACTGGGAGAGACACCGTCTGCTCTTATTACTCTACCTGTTCATTTGACTCGGGCATGACTACCACGTATGACAAGGGAAAACCACCAAGTCACAAGGGTAACTGCCATGACAATTACAAAATTGCCATAACACAAAGCAATCGCCACTGTCACAAACACAATTGCCACCCTGCTGCAACTATAGGTTTTGTCATGTAAAAAAGTGTACGCTGTTTCTCTTTGTTTTCTTGGGAAGCTGCTCAGCTAGTTTGACTCGAAGGGGTCCTGATCACCTCAGAACCATCTGCAACCTCTAGGCTCTGTAGACCCATCTACATCTTATATTTCGTTCTTGACTGAAATTCATCAAACTGAGAGAGTTTGAGAGTGCTTCAAATTGTTGCACAGTCAATTTGACTAGTGAAGGAAAAATAGTGACTTAGTTTACTAACTTTCATGATCCAATTTGGATAACCTTCAATGTTTCCTCTAAATAATTCAGTGCCATATCCGCTTACACAGTTTCCGGAGGATATGCTTCTGTCTTCCATTTGTATTTCATTCGCTATTGAGCTCTTCAGGACATGGGTATCCTTTATTACAATTCTTTTCCTCTGATGTTCTGGTACCGATCTCTGTAACTGTTGTCTTTTCTTTCCTCCCAGCTAATGTCTGTAAGAGATCTCTGAAACAGGTTTTGGAGATTTCTTGTCAAAATAAAAGGCATTTTTTTGACAGGTGTTGTAGTTGTGACTACTCTGATATTATACAAGAGGTGGTAGGGAACAGAAAGCAAGCAAATTGTTTGACAAAATGTATCAATACAATGTGGCCTCTTGGATCATGATGATTTCATGTTATTCAGAATGGTGCTCCTGTCAAGGCTATAAGTATTTTAAATCGAATGCCTCAAGTTTTATAGTCTCTTAGACTGCAATCATTTCAGGATAAGCTAAATTTGAGGTTGTGGATAAAGCCCTGGGAATGGGATGAAGAAGAGCGGGATCTGATAAGGCTTATACTGTTGGGGAGGGATCAGGTGCTGAAATTTCTATCTCGATAGTGTTCCTCATCCTGCTTCACGAGATCCTTCAGGCTATGCTAAAAGCAATGTGCTTGTCATTCAAAACAAATGCCTCTTTGGACAATGATCATTGCTAGACGTGTATAGTTTGAGATTTGTATTTGTGACTTTGAGATTCTTAAGCAATTGCTTTTGACACGGGAAACACTATATCCATCCTTATCTAGCATCCTCCCAGTTTGTATGGAAGTTTTCAATCTGCTTTGTGAGACTTGATTGCAAAATAGTTACCATGTTTGAAACGTTCGGATTGATCTGAAGAGGGAAAAAGTTTGAAAGTTCTGGATTTTGAAAAAAAATTGGTGGAAAAGTTCGATATCAATTAAATTTTTTTTATAATTAAAAAAAATAAATATATCATATATAAAACATAAACATAAATAAATCCATAAAACATGATAACAAAATATACACGTAATACCATTTTAAATTTTAATAAATGGCGACAGACGCAGTCTTTTTGCGTTTAAGTTTGCGTCGCCGTTCACTCTAAGTGACGTTATTGATTTAAAAATAATATTTTAAATGTTTTAATTTTTATTTTTTTAAATAAAAAACGTGGACGGTCGAACTTGACCGAACAAATTCGTGTCAGCCCAATTTATTCGGTTCGAACAGAACTTCGTCATATTCGACCGAACATGGTAACTATGCTTCATGAAGGTGGCACGCAGGGGGGTTGATGATAATATGCCTTACAGAAAGCAGTTTCATTTAGTGCGATGATGGTAGGATATACAAAAATATCCTGGTGGAAAAAGACTTGAATATTTATACGAAAATACAGCTGGCAGCAATTAATCTAAAGCCAACATCCTTCATCTGGCTTTGGATCAGCCTTCAGGTATAAGAGAGTGGGTTTAAATCAAGATAGCTTCCCTGCGCATCAGCTGATTGATTTTGACTGGAAACGAGTATGCGGTTTCAAGTAATTCTCCTGACTTCAAAATCGAACCAGACTCTATTCCAAATCATTAACCTGCAGCAGTTAAGTCATTGATTCTCCTTAGAGAGTACAACAAAGCCCGGTTTGACAATTTCAGAAATGGAGATGAGACCACTTGATGAAAATTCAGCAATTAAATGGAAAAGGTAGATTAATATGCAAATTAGATGGTAAAGGGGTTAAGCCAATTTCAGCAGTCCAGCCTTCATCCACCCAGCTGTGCTAAACTGGAAGTTTTGGAGAGTAGTTTTGTCAAGAGTTGCAGCTGGAACTGCCTGATTGTAATATATGCAAAAGGTGCAAGTGCACAAAAGGCATGCGACCCTTTTGACAAAATGCCACAACGAAATGTGGTCTCATGGAATGCAGTGTTCACAGGATGTACAAGGCTTACCTTGTGGTACCATAGGCTGCAACCTTGCTGGATATGCACAAATTGGGCCTGTTGTCTTGTATATTTTTTTGAGCAAGCGTGTTTGGTAGATGTAAAGCCAGACTCTTATTTTGCTAGCAGCCTCCCAACTTTTTGGAAGAGGGTATGGAGATCCATCAAATTTCAATGAAAATGGATCTGGCAGGTGTAATTATGACTGTAATGATAGACATGTATCCATAATATGACAGTTTACAAAAGGCACGCCAATAGTTGATCAAAATGCTTCAATGAGTTTTGCTTTCATGGAATGCAATCACTGCTGGATATGCACAAAATGGGCTTGCTGATTAGGTATTATACGCAGTCATATTGTTTTGCCCAAATTTTATTCCATGTTGAAATCTGGGGTGTACTTGTGATAGTGACGGCATGGATATACCAAGGCTAAGAATTGGGCAAGGTTCCCATAATAAAATCCCTCATTCACCTATCACATTTTGTGTTTGGTCATATTGTTGAAGCATGCCTTCTGATAATGGATAATCACACCTTCCAACATGTGCACAAATAATCTAAGGTTTCTAATATCTTCAATCCACCTTACAACAAAGTTGTCTGCTAAACACCCATAATCCAAACGAATTCGATGTTAGAGCCAAAGAAATTACACCTTTGTATCAACATATGCTTATTGCAATGAGTACCATGTAATGGAGCAAAGGGGCTGCTTGAGTAGTCCATTGAACTTAGCTACATTTGAGAAAACATAAAGAAGAAATTGCTTTAAGAATTAGAAGACATGGCTCATTCAAGACATAGAGCTGAAGAATATCATCAGTAGTGTACATGCGCTTGTAGGCAGGGCCCTACAAGGATACCATGAAGAAATAATATATCTTAAGGTACCTAGAATTTGGAAATGTAAATTAGCCGGTTCTTCATCTTCATGCAAGTTAGTTTGAATTTGCAATTTCATACGCTAATTCTTATAATCTTCCATTAACATGCCCTTTTATTTCAAATTCTAAGGTTGTCTAAATAAGGTTTGATGACGTATGACAGAAATTTCACTCTTGAATACTTAAGCATCTTTTCCCACAATCTAATCTTCTCCTTACTTTATGTGATCTAATTCCTATGCAAATTATCCCAGTATAAAGCTGCGTTGATTTTATTTTTGACACAAATTTCAACCTCGAGTCATCTTCAGCCATATTCTCTACCTCGAAAAAAATACTAAGTTCCTGAACTCAATTGAGGAATGCATATGGATTTAGATCTTCTCAAAATTCAAATGTTTCAAGCTTCACTGAGTTCCTTGCCTCAACATTGCCTCCATAAGCCTTTCCTTATGGTCACATGCCAACGACGAAGTAGGGCTTCTTCTTCCTCTTCAGATGGATCTAGCTTTGATCTCCTCTCAAAGTCATGGATTCTCCTGTAAAGGACTTGTCCACATCCAGTCTACAAGCTCTAGGCATCCATCTATGCTTCTTCACCAATCAAATGCCAATCCTCTCTGAGGCATGCTTTTTGCTCTGATACCAAAAAGATTCCACAACCAGCTGTGATTTTCTGCAGCCAAACTGAGATTACCTGCAACTAAACTTGAGCAAGCTAAACTTGGCAAGATGCCGAGAATTGAGACAAAATCTGAACCATGACAACTTGTAATGGACAATGAACAATAGCAAAAAGACACCAAAATGATTTTATTACTTCTCAGCTCAATCTTTAGTCCATACATAATCATTTTCCTGAGACAAAACTCTTTCTAGACAATCCCATTTCCCCTTTCCCTATCCTACCCCTGCTGTTCATTTAAACAAAGATTTCGAACCCTCTAGGCCCGACAATCTCATTTTTTAGATTCCTTGCTCTAATAGAGCTCTACAACAAGAATGAGAGTATTTAAACTTTGGCAAGCAAATGAAAAAGCAACGTGTCTATCAAGATTATAAATCCTTGCCCTTTAGATGCTACACAGAAACTACCCTGAATCGGCTGCCATGAATGAACAAAGTGTTTTGTCTTCTCAGAGTATACCTAAAAGTAATCTGGGAGATCACATGAAATGGAAAATAGGGAATTTCCAGAAAATATTCAGATTGACAAGACATCTAGCAATGAAAGAATACTAAAAAAATGTTGCAAAGGCATCTACACAAGAAATAAGTAAAAGTTCTCATAACTAAGATCACATTGATGCCCTTGAAGTACAAAACTTGCCAGAATAAGAAACTATTGTGTCATGTCCTACTCCAACTTCTCATTTGGGACCAGCAGAACCTCCACAAAATAAAAACGAGATCTTACTACCTTCATTTTCATTTGTAGTCTGTACGATTCATATATTCTACCACAAAATTTCCATCTCTAAGCAAATTTTGAGTCTTCAAGGCACTGAATTTGCTCATTTAAACTCAAAACGATCAGAGTAAAAGCGGCGAGTGCAACATATGTAAACCATACAATAATCAACAGAAAAAATAAGACCTTAATCCTGCATTTAAGACTTTAAATTGCACAAAATTTTACTGGCGACAGAAGACTAATGGATTTCAAACATTCCAATGCATGGTTTTGGTGCTTCCCAACGCTGCCAAAAAATTAGGAAGGAACGAACAATTAAGCATTCTCATAAGAGGATAGGTCTTTGGCACCATTAGGCTGACTTAACACTCTTTCTAGGGCCGGATTCACTCCTTCAAGCATTAAGGAAACCACAGAAATATCAGGAGCAGAGCAGAACAGAATTTTGGTTGCTTCTAGGGTTCATTTGTTTTTGGTATCCAGTGGCTTTGATGAAAATTATTTAGACTATTATGATATTGGCAGAGCAGATATCTCAATGTTGAAGAATTTCTCCATGCGCCTTCTCACAAAGCTCTGGAAGAAGGTTCCTTTAGGGTTTATAAATCAGAAATAGCATGGAAATCTTAGATTGTTTTGCCTGGCTGGGAACCCTTGAATAGTTCAGAGGCACCTATAATTCTTTGCTTTCCTGATGCAAATGTTCTTCCTTGGAGGGTAAAAAATACCCAAAAGAAGGGCACAATTCTGGTGACGGTGGACAAGCAAGGACTGAGATAGATGCAGAAAGCTTTCAGTTGGTAAACTCTACTGATAATTCCTTACTCATAAGAGATAATCCGCAATTTCTGAATCTGCAGGGCCTGAATTGGGTATGGCAGTTTTAGTTGTTATAACACCTTCAATGGAGACTGATAGACCAGAGATGGAATATTGGGAGTGATTAGTTGCTTGCCTGAAACTTCAAGGATTGCATATACATCTCAAATTCCAATCTTATCTTGTGTTGTAAGCAGGAAATTTTTAGCATTGCTTATAATATTCAATTTGTGCTATCTCAATTACAGGACTGTTGGACTTTGTGACTGTAAACTTGACTACAGAGCAAGGAAGCCCCATTTTGGGCAAATGTGATAAATGTTTTCTACTTCATAAAATTAAGTCCAGTTCTTTAAAAACATGGAACATCGTATGTGGATTTAGCATTTTCCCCATGTTTTCCAAAAATATTGTGGCTTTTCTTGTCGGCATGAAATTAAAAGTACTTTCACTTTTTTTGCATTAGTTTGTTTATTGACTTCATTGTTCCTTTCATCTCCGTTTCTGCATGAAACATTTTCGCATAAGAGCAGTCTTGAATGCCACATCTCTGTAGAAGGAATATTTGGAAGAACAAAAGCAAAATTTTAAGATTCAGACAGGTTCACAAAAAGAAGGCAAAGTTTCTATAAACTATCCCTCTAATATATTTGCAAATACCAGATGCCTAACCATATGCAACGCAAATCATCACAATGAAAATACGGATCAAAAGATTTTATTGTATGACATGCCTCTGTAAAATCACAAGCAAAAACAGGACACTGGAAGAGAAAATTTGCATCAATTGGTTACAACTTACATATATACTAAAATATTAGCTGAAACATCGATTTAATCGGAGGCTGTGGCGAGCTGCAGAGAAAGTAATTCATCTTCCGGAATGGTTCGAATTGAACAATCTGAGCGAGGATAAGAAGAGCACAAGAGAGCATACCCTTTCTCCACAACATCGTCACTCAGCATTCCTTCGCTCTGCTCAACTTCTCCGCTTACCAGCTTTGCAGGGCATGTCATGCAAACCCCAAGCTTGCAGTCGTGAGGAACATTGATGCCTGCGTCTAAGGCTTTTGATAGAATTGTCTCGTCCTCTTCAACCTGTAGCATTTGTTTTTTGCTTTCATGCTCTATTTCCACTTTGTATATTTTCCCCGCCCTGCAAAGCCATGAGCTTGAATTCTTCCTTCCAGTTTTTGAAGGTTTTGAGGACAGATTTTTAATATTCTTTTCCCAAAGATGTTCTGAATGGAGCCTGTTTGAGGAAAGCTGAGCTTGAATTGGAAAATTTCTGAAGACTTTAAAGCAACTAGTTTCGCAGAATGGGAGGTTAAAGGAAATAGTGGAAGGTGATACCAGAGACCTTGCCATTTGTCCTTAATGCTAATGTTAGGCTTTGTTGTTGCTCTCAATGCTAGGGTTTGGTGAATTTCAAATTTAGACGGAAGACGTAAAGGAAACAAATTCTGACCTGATTGCTGTAAATGCTGGGAACTTTTAGCTGCTGTAACCAATTAGACGATACGTTGCAGTCCTCTTTTGGATAAAAACTACAAAGATCGATATTTTTTTGGTGAGATTGTGTGGTTCAAAGCAAAGAAAAAGTTTGAGGATAAATGCCAGTTGTTTTGTACGGCATACTGTTTTATATGATGAGGAGTTTGGCTTTTGTCGCTAATTGGTCATATTGGCTTTATTTGTAGATAAGGTTTTATATATTCCGACAAAACAAACTCTTGGCTAAAAATAAAACATAATCAGCAAATGTAAATTTTCATGCAGAAATTATCTGCAACTTCGCTTCAACTTCTGCAAAATTAGTTCGAACTGAAAACAATTACAGGTATTTTCTAAAACGACCTTTGATCTTTCAATTTCGTGGACACTGGATTTAAATGAAAACGTATTCTTTTGGTCTTCTGAGCCTGCAAATTTTTATCTGTTTCAATTTTTTGGGATTTTTCTAGTTTTCATCATCTTTTCAGCATTAAATAAATTTCAAAGATTCTTCCAAAACAATCAAAATACTTACGAACTTCATTTTCACTCGCAGTCTGTTGGATTTCAATATTCCACCGCAAATTTTGAGTCTTGCTTTTCTCTGTTAAATTCTCAAAATGCTTGCAGCGAAAACGGCGACTGCAACATATGGATTTCATCCAACAATTAACAGCAAAAATAAAACCTTAAATCATGCGTTTCAGGGCTTAAATCGCACAAAATTTTATCCGCAGCAGAAAACCAATGGATTTCGAACATTCCAATGCACGGCTTCTGCACAGAAGGAGCTTTACCAGCCCTTCCGTCCCCCGCCGGCCGTGCAAAACATTCCTGATTCGGCAAGAAATTTAGGAATTGATGAACAAATAAACATTCTCCGTGACAGGATAGGTATGTGGCACCAATACGCGGAATTAATTCCTGCCCTTTCTAGGGCCGGATACACTCCTTCAAGCATTGAGGAAGCCACAGGAATTACAGGAATAGAGCAGAACAAAATTATGGTTGCTTCTCGGGTTCGCTCGTCACTTGTATCCAGTGGTTTTGATGAAAATTCTTTAGCCTATTATGATATTGGTGGAGCGGATATCCTGTATGAATTCAGGACTCTCTCAGCAGAACAGCGAAGGTCTGCTGCTGAATTTGCAATGGAAAGAAGAATTGAAGGCAAGGAAGCCAGAGTATTGGCCAAAGCCATTAAGGATTTTGAGAGGCGGCGTAAAGAGGGATGGGAGTCCTTTTCTCCTGTTCCCGGTGATTGCATGGCGTACTCTCTATACTGCCAGAGCAAAGAGTATAGATCTAAAGCAGAACAAGAAGCGGCATTGAAGGAAGCTCTTTCTTATGCAGTTACAGAGAAAGCAAAAGCCCAAATTGAGGGATTTCTTAATAGCGATGAGGAGAACGACCACGATGAATCTTCAGAAGTTTTTCGACGCTTGGTTGTTGTAAGATTGAATCCAGGGGAGGTTTCAGAGGCCAAGATTCCTTTGGTTTTGCCTGTACTTGATGCAAATATTGAAGAATATCACAAGGCCCCGTCACGCAAAGCTCTGGGAGAAGGTCCTTTTAGGGTTTATAAGTCGGAAACAGCATGGAAATCCTGGGTTGTTTTGCCTGGCTGGGAACCGTTGATTAGTGCTGAGGCACCTGTAGTTTTTTGCTTTGCTGATGCAAATGTTCTTCCCTGGAGAGTAAAAAATACTGACAACAAGGAGCCAATTCTGGTTGTAGTGGACAAAGCAAGGACTGAGATTGATGCAGAAAGCTTTTTCCTGGTAACCTCTACTGATAATTCTCTGACTCTAAAAAGAGGATCTGCGATTTCTGAATCTGCGGGGTCTGCATTGGGTCTTGCAGTTTTAGTTGTTAGACCACCTCGAATGGAGTCTGACGAACCGGAGATGGAAGATTGGGAGTGATTATTTGCTTACCTCAAACTTCAAGGTTTGCATACATGTCTGAAATTCCGTTCTTATCTTCAAGAGCGTTGTATGCAATAAATTTTGAGCGTTTCTTAAATGTAATATGTGACGATAAAATATTCATTTTGTATTGTCTGAGACTCTGAAGTACATGACTTTTGGAATTTTTGACTGCAAACTTGACTGCAGTGCAATGAAGCCTCATTCTGGGTAAATGTTTAATGAAAATTTTTGTTTTCTAATTCATAAAAATAAGTCCATGTCTTTAGAAACATGAAACATTTCATGTGGATTCATCATTTTTCCCAAATTTTCTAGATATATTTTTGCTCTTCTTGTGGACATGAAAACAAAAATAGATTTTTTGCAATTTTTTTTTTATTGGATTAATTTTGTTATTCATATTCTGTTTCTGCCCTAAACCTGTATGACTTTCAAGGTCTCCAATTGTCCTTGAGCGAGACTGTATTCCTGCTCAAGTTTCCAGATACTTAAATGAAGCTTACTGTTTGCTTTCTCTTTAGATGAAGCCACTTCATTCTTTGCTATAATTTGTACTTTAGAAACGATCCCCATTTCATGCAACTATAGGCAAACTTTTAGGATATGGGAGATTCCTTAAGTTGGTTAGAACAAATGAATCTCAAAGCTATTCATAATTACAGGCAAAGAACAGGCAAATTGAGTTGGTGAGATTTGCTGACAAATTACACGTCATTGTTTGCACAATTATTTTTTGAGTCTCATTTATTCGATCTTCCACTTGGAGGTGGCATCATTTATTCTCACGAATCCCCAGACCACCTAAATGGTGTCTCAAGGATGCAAAATCATGGTTTGAAAGGATTCGATGTGTTTTTAAAATTTGCAGCATGTTTGGACATAATGATGTATCACAATTTTTATGTTTCAATCAAAACCACTATATATCCTTAGATTGACCAGCCAAAGTGAACCTTGAGTGCAGCCTTAAAATACAAAACCTCAAGTATACAATTTTGCTGGAAATTCGACAGTGTTCTATTTGAGTTGTTCATGCCTGCAATCTTTGACCTCGAATTTGGGGCATCGTATTTTTCTTGAAGATGGACTGATCCAAATCCATGCTTGTAGCATGCACAACTCTAGCATAAAAACATTCAACTTATGTTTGATTAAATTTTGTAGAAAATGGAGTTTTGCTCAGCATTGCCGTAATCCTTGCTGAGCTATCAGTATAGCTGACAATGAGATGAGCAGAGTGATTATAGTACCATGCAATATCCTTTAATGAACAAGCATATGATGAATAAAATTGTTAGTTTGATGTTTGTTGTGCCATATGTAATATGTGTACCTTTCCCTTCTCAAGATTTACTCATTACATTTGGTTTGCTTTCATTAAAGATTACTTCCTGTTTCTTTTTAACAAAGATAACTGTTAATCTCTGTCCTCAGACTTCTCTCTTCTCTTCTCTTCAATGTTATGATCCAGTCAAACATTAACTTCAAGTCATAAATCATGATGATAACACTATACTTTCATTCAGATGCTGATCCTGATTAATATTATCTCTGCAAATCTAGAAGGAAAACCTGAAGGTAGGAGCTTGACAATAAATTATGTGCTTTCCCTTTAATGTTCGTTAAGTGTACTGTTGGTTTACTTCTGTGTGCTCTCATCTATAATATGCACGAATTCTGATTGATCGGTTCAAAATGTATCCTTAAATTGAGATCTTTCAAAATTTTAATTTCTTTTGGCAACGTATAAGGGTGCTGGAGATTTAACTTCTCTCCTCTGTGTCATAGGTGTTATTCCTATGCCTTGTTTGGATGTGCAATGTTTGTGTGTCATCTCTGACCTTAAGTAACCTATTCAGCTCTGTAATTCATAAATTGTCCTCAAGAGAGTGATGATTGAAACTGCAGTTTGCTAGTCTTGTCACCACCTGTTTTACAAGCAAAGCCATGTTGCTTATGGTGAAATATTAAGAAATGACCCTATATATTAAAATAAATATGATAACCTTTAATATATTTCAAAAAATAAGGTTTTTTTTTCTATCCATTACATATAAGGAGTAAACAGCAGAAGATGTGCTTGCTTTGTAGATCTGTTAGTTAAGAAATATCAGATAAGGAAAAAAAAAATTACTGAAGATTGTACAGGCCGTTTCTCTTCCTACTTGTCTTCTTTGTTTCCCTGCATAGCTGAGTCTATTATGCCTGCTTTTACTTTCTAGCAGGGTTTTATAAGAATTGTTTGCTGCATCAGATTGGTAGCAAAGCACAATGGTCCAAATGGGGTTGCAATTAAACCAGGTGGGTAGAAACAGAAGAAATGCAAGGCAAAGGAGAAGTATTGAAGATGAATTGCTCAGAAGGTTAGAAACCCTTAAGACTAGGTTGAGGCATGAGGAATCAGAGGAAGAACTGGAAATTCAAAGGGCTTGAGTTGGAGCCATAGATCCTATGGAAAAGCTCATTGACGCTGTGTTAAAAAAAGGAACCAGGGTTAAAATTGATGTCTTTGATTAAAAAGGCAAATAAAATCCAGAAGTGTTCAAAGATTGGATTCAGGGGTTAGAAAGGTACTTTGAGATGGAGAGGATTGGGGAAATTGATCCACAAAGGGTTAAATTTGGAGCATCAAATATGAAGTCTCATGCTGCTCTATGGTGGGAGAACCCATAGAATGTTAGAAGGCAAGGGAAGAAGAAAATCAGAATGTAGCTAAAGATGCTAAAACGTTTAAAAACTAAGTTAATGCCCTCTGATTATTAGAAAAAACTATTTAAGGAGTTCCAAAATTTAACGTAGAAAGAGCCATCATTGCAAACTTATACTGAGCAATTTGTGACTACAAATCATAACTGATTTTCAAGAAGATGATGAGCAGGCAACAGCTAGATACATCAATGGGCTTAGGTTTCAATTCCAATATGACCTAGCCCTGCTCAAGGTGAACACCGTGGACGAGGCATACGAGTATGCCTTGAAGGCAAAGGAAAAAGTGAATAGGAGGAACAAAATGGTGAGCAAGAGGGGTGGTTAGAAATTTATATAGATAAAGAGGTAGTTCTTCCAAATCCACAAAGGAAGAAGAGCAAGACGAAAGTAAAGAACCAAAGCCTAATTATGGTGGAAGAGGAGGATTTAGAGGTCAAGATAGAGGTAGAGGCCAACAAAATTTTGGATATTGGAGACCCTTGAAATGCTACATTTGTAGCAGACCTCGTAAAACCATTGGTTTCCTTGAAAACCGTGTAGTTGCCAATGGAGCCATGATGACCTAGAAGGGACCCACGCTGAAGAAATTGAAGTAGAGATGAGAGAGAATTTGATGTTGTAAACCACCTTAATATCAAAAAACAAGGGGTCCCAAAAGCTAATTTAGAGGAGAAGAGTGTCGTTCAAACAAATGCAAGTGTAAGGACAACATGTGCAAGGTGATTGTAGATGGAGGATCTATTGAGAATCATTTGAGTATTAAAAATATTAAGAGGACACAATACTACTTCGGCTTGGCCAATGACATCAACTAAGGGGAAAGGCCCCGCAAGACATCATCAACTCGATTGGAAACACACAAACATGAAGAGTGCCAAAAAGGGAGAATGGGAAAAAGTGGAGGACAATAAGCAAATGACATGATATGGATGGAGGCAAATATAACAAATGATCATCAAGGAATCTCTCCCAAAGCACCATAAACTAGCCAACCCCGAACCTGATGCACACCTTAGGATGTGCACTCTAGGAGATTGATGCGTCAATGAGGTTTACAAGAGTAATCGTCAATAAGTAAAAAATGAGGTGTACATATGCCCCACCCAAAGCTTGTCACATGTCACAATAGTGCAATGTGTGATAGTGCTTTAGGAAATAACATAGCAACACGAAAGAATACTATAATAAATGTAATATAATAAATGAAATCACCGAAAGTAACATATACATACCTGATTTATCTTTCCACTAAAATGAATGCATACAAATGCCTTAGTCTTGATCATGGTGGGCATAGATGTTGCATATGGTAACCCTAATGCTACAAGACTAAAAACGGATAAAAACAATGCAGGCATACATAAATGAGTCTAAAAATAGATGTAGAACTCTTTTTCAAAATGGGGAGAAAAGGGGATAAAAGGGATCTAGATAGCCACAAGGTGAAGGCTAAATTATGTCTGGACTACCCAAAGGATGAGATTGTAATAAAGAGTATGATAAAACAAGACTAGATAACCATGGGGTAAGAGGCTAAATTAGGTTTGGAAGACCCCAAAAAGTTAGAAAAAGCTCAAGGTCCACAACATAATAAAGAGGAATCTTATAAAAATAAGGTGATGACTACGGGAGTATCTCGAAACAACTCAAAGATGGAGCATATATTCAACAATGAAAAATTGAAAGGGAACCTCTGAATGCTACTACCATCATGATGCAAACATGTTTGAAAGAAATGGAGAAAAAAATACAAAAAAGGAAAGATTTAAAAATAAATTAGTCTGTCAAGGGAAAATATTGAAGGGAGGGGAAACAAGGTTCCACCTAGGTGAAAAAATGTTCTTTATTGGGAACAAGACACTCTAATCATTTTGGCAAGGCTAAGATTTTTCAACATCAAGGACGTCGAAAACCACACCTAACAAGCATAAGCTTAGGCTAACAAGTGAAGTATTTAGATCATCCTAGGAAGGCTATATGCATGAAAAGTAAAAGAGTTCTACCTTCACACGACTTGTTCTCCATTCCTCAGGACCTTGACAGAGCCAATGGTCACTACAAAGATTAGGTACTTGAGTGAAAAGGTAGGGGGAACTAATGATTATATGAATCCTCCTACCCTAGTCTACTGGCCAACTATGGAGTTTGAACTTCAACTAGGATAGGAGATGTGCCAATGATATAATCACGTCTTCTGGTGATTTTTTACTTTTGGTATTTTTCTTGTATGCCTTTTGAATTTGCCTTTTGATCTTTTTACTATAATATTTAGTCTTTTGACTTTTTGTCTTTTTCTATTTTTCTCTTCCATACGGATGCAAAAGACCAATGATGGGTGCTTAAGATGAAAATCACAAGAGAGCTTACACCTAGTCGCTAAAGGAGAAACTATAAACCAATAAGCTTATGTATTGTTGGATCTACACTTATGAAGAGAGTGCAATCTTATCTCCAACCTAAGTGTGCCTCAAGTGAAAGATCGGAAAGAAAAAGATGACAATCGTGAAGGTTTCATAAAATGTATAAGATGACACAATTAAGATATGCAAGTCAATGACCACAAGAGGGAAGGTTTAACTTCAAAACAAACTAGACATGAAGGGATTTGAAAGTACATGGAAATGTAAATCAAGCCTTGTAGTAAGCATGTGAGGATGAAAACCCGTAAGGGGATGTCATATGCAGGTAGAGGGTAGTAATGTCTTTAGATAAATCATATAAAGCTGCAATAGGTCTAGCACAAGCATTGTTAGAAGTAAAACTTAAAAGGGGAATCATGAGAAGATAGATTACCAAAGGATCATAGAGGATGCAATGACCGAATAAACCCAAGAGGGAAAGATGTTAAGAAAAAGAAACATTATCAAAGGATCACAAAGGATGTAATGGTCAAATAAATCGAATATGGAAGGTCCAATAAAAGGAAAATTTGCCAAAGGATTATAAAGGATGCAATGGTTGAATAAATTTAAGAGGGGGGAAGGATACTAAGAAGTAAAAATATAGTAAAGTAAAGAGCACGATAAATGAAAAGAGAAAGAAATGGCAAATGTTAAAGATGATGTAATATCCAAAACACATTAATATATGAGATAAAATTATGATACAATATATGACTACTCACAAATGTCTCGTAATATCATTACACACATCGTCAATAACATCATAAATATCACACTATAACTGATAACAAACATTGACCGTGGTCTCTTCTACTCTCTTTGAGATCCATGCAAGGACAATTTTGTGTATGACCTCAATAGAGAATGTGTGTGCGGTAGGATTGAGAAGATACCAATCCTCTTACTATAAATAAGACATACAAGGAAGCAAATCTTCTGGCCGAAGAGGGTGTTCTCATTGTAGGGGAAGTTGTTCCTTTATCTTATTAAAATGACATGATTGCTTTTTTGGAACGTGGGCCTATACTGCTAAAAACTATTGATATGCTGTTTATATGCTCAACACTCATTCATGGAGTGGGAAAAACACTCATGCCAAAGAAAATAACACCCCCCTTTCTTGGGGAAATATGCAAGAGTTTTCTTTAATAGATAAAAGGTGGTGACTGATCAGGAAACATCTCTAAATGTTGTCAATAAGATTGATAATCTTCCTTAAAATGATTAGTAGTATCATGAAAGTCATAAAATCACCTCGATGGGGAAAGCGAGCATGGATGTCAAATATCAATCGGAGGGGCTTGTTCTTGCAATTTTTTCTACTCTAAATATATTTTGCCCTAAAATTATAGATTAGATGCCCATGAGCCTTATGTCATGTGCAATACTGAGTTAGATGATGATGCCCTAAATCTGTCATCGAATGCTTCGGTGTTGGTGGGCATGGTGTCGAAGCCAACATCTCATGTGGAATAGTAGTCTCCATAGCGAGGAACCAAATCAGTGTTAGAATTTTTAGATACACCACTAGGAAGATCGTAAGTAAATAAAGTATCATCGTGCATGTTAAATCAAGAACGAGTAATCATGTTGATACTAGAGTCAAAAGATGCTTGTCCATGTGATTATTAAAGGGAAGTTTGGTAATGTGGAATTTCCATATGCTTTTCTTGGGCATAACCAAACAATATAGGGATCATCTAATGTGTAACTTTCATTATAGTCGGTAGTGGTGAGATCCACATGGAGGGATTCAACCACGATGTCATTTGTAGAAGAAATGTTAGTAAGAGGTGGTTTTGTAAAGGTTATAATTGCAAGGATTTCACTGATTGCCCTTTTGCAATAACAGATCGAAAGGTAGAAGGCAATCAGGCTATGATATGAGAAAGAAGATTGAAAGTTTTGATTTTTAGGTTGATCTCATGAGGTTCATCATCATCAGAATCAAGAAGGTTTGGTGGGACACTCCGCACAAGTTCAGGGTGGCCACTATAACCTCTCTATGAATCGATAAGATAGTTAAAGCATAGATATTCATGAAAAAAGATACTTGGAAGCTCTTTGATAACAAGTATTTTAAAAACATCACATTGTTAAAATTGTTCAAAGTTTCTAAGATTGATATCATCTTGGACTTTGTAAATAGATCCTAAGTAGGGAAACCTAACACATTGGCATGTGGAAGAATTTTTCCTTCATATGATGAATCCAAGGGCATCTAAGCAAGATATTATAGGAAAGGGAAAGTTGAAGATCATAAACTTCACCATAACCATTAAAGGAGGTATTGTGATAGGAATCCAAATGCATCCCATTGTAGACATCAATCTTCGGTGATATCCTTGACACGTGCTATGAGTTTTTTTAAGGTTACTTGTTGAGTATCCAATGGATTTCATAAAGTCTAAAGAGATGACACAAATATTGGAACCTTTGGCAATGAGGGCTCTCTTAACTTTGACATCACTAATTCAAATGCTAATGAAAAGAGGAGGATCATTTGTAGGAAGAAGGATTTTGTCATGAATCATAGATTAGATTGGGAATTTGAGAGATAGAGCTTGGTCGGTGGTTTGATCGATTTGGATAGATAACTCTTCACATTATTGCATGATACTCTTATTAGAATGAGCAAGCTAGTTTCTTGTCTCATAGGTGGTGGTTGAGGAATATTCATGTTAAAGAGGGTTGTTTTAAGCGATTCTAATGTTTAGGAAAGGTTCACATGAGCTCAAGGAAATGAATATTGCTAAGAAGATTAGAGAGTTCTTTGATGGGATCACATTCCTCAAAGCTAGACTGTATAGTCTGTAACTAAGAAATAGAGGGCTAGATGATATCATATTTGACCTCAGGTGACGCTGAATTTGAGTTATTATTATATTTATTTTGTTTGACATCATTGGTTTGGCCGAAGTCGTAGGTAGACTCTGAAAGATTCAATGACTTTACGAATGAAGTTGGATTAAACATACATGACTTCTTCAACATGGTTGATGGTGTTGTAAAGTTATCGACATAATTCAAAACATAATCAATCAGGCTGATGACATCAAAAATTTATGGATTTTGTGATTCTTATGTTTCTCGAGGAGAAGATACATAAATATGACATGTAATGTTGGAAGAACAATCACTAGGGGGGTGAATCAGTTTTTAAAACTTTCTTTCACATGTACTTTAACATTATTTGAACCATCAAAGAAATACAATTATATAGCAATGCATAAAGAGTCATTCACATGAGCATAACACAATAAAACAAACATGAGTGGGAAACCCTCAAAAGGAAGAAAACCCACTGTGATATCTGAAAATGGACTACAATCCTCTAAAATAAAAGATCAAATTCTTTTGACCACCAACTTAACTTGGAGAACCAACCCCTAATGAAGTCAAACACCCACTTGACTAAGCTTTAGCAAGCACGCACTTTCAAGGAAGCACCAATTACCTAAGTGACTCAGCAGCAACTCAGCCACCTCATCAATTATGATCACCACATCTCTGCTCTGCTATTATGGTCTCATTTCAAGACCTCCTACTTTACCAATCAAGATTTTATTCACTTATATTGCTTATATACAAAAGGCCTAAAATTGCCTTGTATATATACCATTCTCATGGTCACACACCACTTGATTGGCCACACACCTTCAACATCTTAGGTTGACCATAGAATAGGTCTTATAACATCCCATCAACATGATTCAAACAAACTTTGGACCCTTTTTGGTCAACAACAACTCAACTAGCCCTCATTTCTCTTTTAGGTCTTATGGAGACCTAATTACATTAGGTCTATCTTCTTAGCATCAGAGCTTGATCCTCTTGGGCATAGATAGCCTTCTCCAACAATTAAAAACCATTCAATCACTTAGATAATGACCTCTATTGACCTCCTCCATGCTTTATTAGACATGTACCCTTCACTCATACTATGAAAGCTCTTTTAGGGCAAACTGTCCTATTAGGCCTGTGTACCTCAAAGGTCTGTCTTGAAAAAATGAAAGTTAAACACCATTAAGCTATCAAACTCTAATAAACAAAACATTTAGACAAATTATCCATGACCTTAGTGTCATCACCAAATTCTTGGAACACTTAGACTCAGTAAATAAAGGCTCAAGAACAACTTTGCAATTCACTCACTCAGAACTACCAGTTTACCTCAAAGACCAGTCATGGTGACTTAGACTTCCAACACGTGTGTAGACACTTGTCATGAATTTTGATGCATGTAAATAGTCCTATGATATCTCTAGACCATCCTCAGATAGAAAGATCATATAGTCTAATGGAAAATATTGGTCTTGCAAACCAATTTCTTGACCCTATATCACATTGTCTTGTCTAAACCAGAGAGGGCATTTTGTGAGTAACTTTTTAACCATATTCACTGACCTCCAAAACTTCTTCCAAGAATGAACATGACTTACAAGTCATAAATAAACTCTTTATGCACTTTGTTGCATCAAACTAACATGCTCAGACTCTCAAATCCATCTTCTCATCTCTACCTAGGTTTTTCATTGTTCACACCATTAGGTTTGTCTACGAATGGCTAACTTGGATGACCAATTTAGCATACTTTAAGGGTGGAGCCTATCCATAAACTATTGTGGGCATGAAGTATGAGTCTATAGCTTCTTCTTCCATCCATTTGCTTTCCTTGACCAATGCAACTTTTGAGGGCTACAATAACTTCTTGACAAATAAGCCTGTATCTATGCATTTTCTCTGTCATCTAACTAACCACCACAACCTAGAGGTACATGGGAGAGTTTACTACATGATCCAATAGTTTATTTAGGTATTTGAATCCATTCTAAGTTGATTTGAGCAACATCTTTCACATCAGGTCCTTATTAGGATTTTAAGGAGGTTTAACATAGGTTTTGGTGTTAACGATTGTTCACAAAGGATGCCCCTTAAATCCAAAACCAATACATGGAGATCTTAGCTAGGAACCTTCCCCATCTCTCCTTAGAAACTCAAGTTCCCATGCAGAGGTTACATGTTCCAACAAACATCTGAAAGTGCTTATTGGGTTTTAAGACCTCATTCTGTGAATTTGAGAAGGCCTAAAACAATGTTTCATGTAATTTTATTCAAACCATGAACTCAAACTTTGTGAACATGCCTAAAAAAACTTATCTTACCTTTGTCCATGCTCACAAATGCATACTTGCCTTGAAATCTGATCTTCATGCCTCATTAGGCCAGGCAGGGTCTAAGAGAGGTCTAGGTGTAGGCTTAGTCTGAAGGTCCTACCCCTATATGCTCACTCTGAAATTCTCATGAATGCTTTAATGCTTTGCTCTCATTCTCAAATAGTTCCCAAAATACCCTCTCATGTCTATGTTCATTCATTTTCATGCACATACCTCTTCATGTCATGACTAGACTTCTTATGCAACTTTGACATTAATGACCTATACCATCATGTAAACATAAGACATTAGCTACCTTCAAATTCTCTTGACAATATCCTTCAATGACAACACTCTCTCAATGCCCCTAGTCACATCAACACACTGCCAACTAGGCTTAGTCACCTTTGAGATCAACCTCATGCAAGATGCACCTTTGACATCAATGATAATACTCAACAATCTCCCCCTTTGTCATTGATGGAAACCACTCTCAAAAACTTCTCTCAACAATCAACTTCTACCTCATTCTGAACTTTCTTCTCTTTTGACATAAATGATAGTGATGTTTGCAATTTCTTGGATCACACCTCTTGCAACCAAAACAGTCAACATACAATATTATGAGTTTATGAGGCACTATACAAACATGTTCCCCTTATCTCCATGCATACCTTCTCAACACTACTCACCTGCTCTTGGAGATAATGAACTACTTGATTAGCTCCCTCTAAGCACTTAGCTTCCTTAATGACTTTTTGGGGCAAGAACTACACCCAGTTCCTATCTTAGATGTTCAAATGTTGCCTTTGAAAGTGGCTTGGTCAAAATGTCTGCAATTTGATCCTTTGTAGAAACATATTAAAGCTTAACACTTTGTTCACTTACCTTCTCTCTTAGGAAGTGAAACCTGATGGGAATGTGTTTAGTCTTTGAGTGCATGACAAGGTTCTTTGAGACTCTTATAGCACTTGTATTGTCATAATAGATTGGGCTAGGACTATTATACTCCACCTTATAGTATTTTAAGGTCTATCTCATCCAGAGGATCTGAGTCCAACATGAAGTTGTTGCAATCTGCTCAGCCTCACAAGTGAATAATGCCACTTATGGTTGTTTCTTGATTATCTATGAAACTAGGCACCCACCTAAGATTAAAGCTCCTCCACTAGTGCTCTTCCTATCATCTAGACTCCCTACCTAGTCTGCATTTGTATAGGTAGTCAAGTCAAACTCCTTGCTCTTAGGATACTACAACCCAAACTCCATAGTCCCCTTGAGATACCTAAGTATCTTTTTTACCGCTTGTAGATGATTTTCCTTTGGGTCTTGTTGTCACCAAATATTTCACCCTAGAGGAGGTTGTTTAAGCCTACTCTAAGATTTGGGCAACATTGGAATACTTTTAGGTATGTGGGTTTACCTATAGTAGAAGTATACCTCAAGATTTAAGGGTTAGCTCCCTGATATTGTCTTGAAATGCTTATCACCTATACTATTGATTGTTTGTGGGAAAAGGGACATAAGTATGCATGAAATAAAGCTACTTTAAAGGGGTGATACACTATGAATATTTCCACAATGTTATCATACTTTTTTCACTAAGGAGTAGTACCTACAAACTAGCTTCCAAGTCCTAATGTGTTCTAACATGAGTGTTTCAATATAGAGGTGATATGCATGAGAACTCAAGATAAGTAGACCATAGATCAGATTGTTGTATCTAAGGACACTTGCACACTTGATAGGAGCCTAAAACACTAGCTACACTCTCTATGACCTGTTAGAATGAGAACTCTTGCATAAACATGGAAGGATAAGGAGAAGCAAGGATAGAACTTATCACTAAACCTCTCCATTCATCACTTCACACATTTAGACAAAATGTTCATGAACTCAAAATCAAATTGCATTTATTGTTCGAAGGCAAAGTACACCATCAATCTAGCATGGATTCACCATACATGGAGTGGAGTTATTAGACAAGAGCCAAAATGGCTAGTACTTATAGAATTTGAGAGAGGAGAGAAGATAATTAAGTTCAAGAGTCACAAAAATACTTGTCAAGCTGAGAGAAAGAGTTACATCTACAAGAGAAAGGAATATGGAATAGATCATGCAAGGTCTACTTCGACAAATGTCCCTCAAAGGCATTAAACTCCTCAAATGTGGCGTATGACTCTTCAACTTTCTCCTTGAAAATTACCTTCATCCTTTGGCCTTCCTTGAGTGCTCCACAACATACTAGGGATAAATGAGATGATTGCAATGTGAAGAGGGGGTTAGAAACAAGCCCCAACATGCATTGGTTGTGTCCCTAATCATTGACATTCTTTTGGACATGAGTTATCACTACCTGTAGTCATAATCACCCTCCTTTCCCTCACCCTTCACACTTGGCACCAAGATGTGCTTCAGTTTCTCAAACTAGTTCATACAAGGGAGTGTATGACACTTGTCAAGGGTCCTCATGTCTCTAGGTTCATTCGTTAGACCTTAAAAGGCCTCCCACTTGGAGTTTTCACCTTCTCACTTGGTGATCATTCTTTGTTCACTATGTCAGTTTGGATTGGTTGAGATGAAGGTGATAACAAAGGTACTTTTGAGCTTTTTTGAAATAAAAAATGAGTATGAGAGGTTAGATTAGGTCCCATACTAACTCCTAAAGTGATTTGCATCTTTTGATACCCTTTTGTACCTGCATAACACACAAATATTCCAATAAAATCAATTTTAAACCTTGTCTGTACAAGTAGGATGGAAGCAAATATGATGGGAAAGAGCCATGGAGAATCCTCTACAAGTTCCAATCATCTCCCAAGTCATTCTAGCCCTCATGGATGCCTCTCTTTCTTCATCTCTCCAATCGGGTACTTAGCAAGGGTTTTAGGTGGTTTTGACCTCTAAGGATTATTCATAAAGTTGTGATGTCCAATCCTCAGAAAAATTCCACAAAATGCAAGTTCAAGACCCTCTCTAACATCTCCTATATCCATGAGCTCCCATGCTAAGCATCCGTACCAGTGTGAGCGTCCCAAGTTGACCTCTCAAGTTCTCCTCTTCATTTTGCATACCCTATTAGGTTCCTAGGCCAAGAGATGACCTTCTCATGTATTTATTTGCATGCTAAAGGATCACACACACTTCATGTCTCATCATGAATGGGTTCCAATGCATTAGACTATTCACCTAGTGTTAAAAGTGAGATTACACCCCCTAGCGCTTTTAGGTCTAATCAAGGCCTAATAGGCTTAGAATGCATACAACTACTCACCACCTCCTCTGAGTATATTGTTATGATTTTAATGAGTCTCTTAGGTTTTTTCATGCTCAACATAGCTTACTACATCCTTCTGCAAGATTTCAACACCTTTCAAGTCATTTTCTTAGCCTTGTTAAACTTGCAGGGTTTCAACACTCTAGGAGTGCCCTCTGTCTAAGATAGAAAAGAGTACACTTGCCCTATTTCCTTAGGAAAAAGGATGGTATTAGGGGATTCTCCAAGTTATGGGGATGTTTTTTACCACTTTTCATGACTTGATCACATCGATTACCCCTCCAAATATCGTAAAACTGAAGACAAACTTCTTGAACATTCACTGCCTGCATAGGGTTTGAGTATGGACTGTTGGTTGCCAGTTCAAACCTATCCATTCTATATTTTATTTCTTTGAGAATAATGTGAATTGTGTATTACCACTATTAATATCCCTTCAAACATATCTAACACTTCATCCTTTTCCAAACTTTCAATGCATATCTTTCTCTTGACAAGGCCAAATTGACAGTCAGTTGTGACTGTGTATTTTCTCAAAAAAGATACCTACTTGTAGGTGGATATTTTATACTATACCTTGTATCATTTCCATAAGACCATTATTAAAGTATTTTGGGACATCTTATATTCATTTATGTCTATTCATACCATGTTCATTCTACACCAACATCAAGACCACCATGTTCTAGTTCACTGTCATGCTACAATTAATTGTAGTTGACCATTGTTGTCGCAACATGGGTCATGTAGATGTATCACCACTATTAGACCTTGAAATTCACACCCTAGGGTCCTCCTGAGATATTGAAACCAAATCCAATGACAAATGTTTCATGTTTACAGGTTTTCACTTCTAGGTTCACAACATGGACTTGTGAGGACCTACAGTCAGGTTGTAGGTGAGATTTTTGAGGGCAAGGCACACTTGTAGGTGGTGATGTAGGTCTATACCTTGAAATTCAAATCTTTTTGATGTCCTTTGAGACACATATGTCTTTACTTCAATATAATCACCTACTATGAAGACATGCTCTTATCTTGTTATCTTGGAGTGTAAGGTCACCTAGAGTTCATGCTACTACAAAGAATATTGCCCTTCTGCAGTAAACAATTGCATGATTTGGAAGCCTCTTAATCATTAAATATTGAAACCAAATTGACACTTATTTTGGTAAATTCATATCTCCTAGGATAGGGACTCATGATAACATTATTTGGATTCATCTAGACTCCCTGCCATCTCATCATATGGCAGCATCAAAAGTACACAGGGATCTATTTTGGAGTTTTTAAGGAAACTTGTCCATAAAGCTCATTCTCCATAAATGGACTATGACTAAAGTCTACCTATCATCCTATAACCTAAAACATGATAGCTATATAATTCTTTAACTCCTCAAACTTATATGAAGTTCACCAACATATCCAAACAATAACATTCCAGTTACTCAGACCTCTATGGAGTCCTATAGGTGCATATGCATTATGCATGGCAGTGAATATGGATGTGGGCAACATGCATAGTGAATAGGCTTACACTCAGCCTTAGACCTTCTCAAGGTCTTAAAATGGATTCTTTCCACCATGAGAGAGGTCAAATCATTTCAATATGCTTGGCCTTCCATGGGAAATCTATAGATGCACATTAATGGTATCAAACTATGTATATGGTTTGAATTAGTTGTCATAGTTAGTTATATGCCATTTGGAGAGCTCAACTTGATTTATCTTGTTATAATAAAGTGTCCAACATCTTAAAACTCCTTATTACATCTCCAGTGATATTCTTAGGACCTTCATACACAACGATTTAGTTGGATACTTGCAAGGAGTTGACTGTGTGTGACATTCTTGATTGCACTCCTTTTACATTAGCCTTTGAGAGTGAGCTTGGAAGGTGAGAGTGATTTCCATGACATAAAATCATAAGGTACAACATGTTACATTCTTTTTAAATGACTACAAGAAATGACAACCTCTTTAGTTGATGATCATGTCTGCAAATTGGCAATGGTGGTCTTATCATACAACTTGAAATGTTTGGCTCATCAAGTCACCTCCAAACATGAAAAAAAATATGGAGACCATGAAATAAGTAAGTCCATGTCATTTGGAAGCAATTTAAACAATTGGATTGTACATACCAATGTTAGGGTGTGGAGCTAAAAGCTTTAAATATTTGCAGACACAAAGTAGAGAATGTTGAAGAACCAGAAGCATCGGCGTCGACAGCATGACCGACGTCGGTCATATTCAGTGCAGAAGGAAACCAGCGATGGCAGGGAGTCAGCCGACGTCGACAGCACCAGACAGACAGGGACCGACGTCAGTCACTTGTGGCGGTCTAGAACTGCTGTTGACAAACAGTCAGTTAAGTGAAGCAAGTGTTTGCATGTCAAATGACTAATTATAGTCACGAGCTGCGTATCTAATTATTGTAGTTAGATTTCTATTTTTGTAACCATGGGATTCTATTTAAAGACCCATGAGGCATGTATTGAAATCACCAAGAAGGTAAGTAAAAGCATTGAAGCAAGCAAGGTCAAGGAGATCTACAGGTGTAAGGTCAAGGAGATCAGCTGAAGCATTCAAGGAGGGATAATAACTCAGGCTATAGAGTTGTTGTGTTGAGCAAGAGAGAGAGGGAAGAAGGTCTTGAGGTGTGGCAAGCCTTTGAGGTGGAGGAAGAAGTGGCATCTTCCTTATTATATTTTCTTCTAGTAATATTTAATACAAGAGTGTGTATTGTCTCTCAAATTCTTTGTTGTTTCAAATTTCTAGTTACTTTATCATTCTGATATAATTTCGTGTTTAATTGCTTATAAAAAAGTAATCAATTGTGCTTCCATTGGATAAAGGGTCTCCTAACAGTTGGTATCAAAGCATATTGATTGTTGTAGGTTTCTTAACAGTTGGTATCAGAGCTACGGTTTGCAGGAAGCAGGGTATTTTTTTATTACAGGTCATTCACAGGGTTTTTTGATTGAGTAGGAGTTCATCAATGGCAGAAGAAAGTAAGCTACGAATAGAGAAGTTTAACGGAAAAAATTATCAACATTAGAGGATGCAGATTGAGGACTATCTGTATCAGAAGGATTTTTACTTACCGTTGGGTGGGGTTGCATGCAAGCCCACAGATATGAAGGATGAAGAATGGAGTGTTCTTGATCGGAAGGCTCTCGATTTCATAAGGTTGAGCCTTGCATCATCTATGATTTCCAGCTTATCACAGTGCAAGACAACAGAAGAGTTGATAAAGTCCTTGGCGAATTTATACGAAAAGCCCTCGGCTTCTAATAAGGTATATCTTATGAAGCAGCTATTTACTTTGCAAATGCAGGAAGGTGGATCGGTACATACTCATCTCAGTGATTTCCATGGTTTGGTAAACCAATTAGCTTCAGTCAATATTGTTTTTGATTATGAGGTAAAGGCTTTCTTGATTTTATGTTCTTTGTCTGAAAGTTGGGATAGTTTGGTTATGACAGTAAGTAATTTTGCATCTGCTTCTAAAATTTTAAAAGTTGATGATGTTGTGAGTGTGATCTTGAATGAGAAAATACGCAAGAAAAGCACAGGTAAATCATCAGGGAATGCTCTAAGTGCAGAAAGCAGGGGAAGGCAAAGAGAGAAGATTGAGCAAGGAAAATCAAGGTCGAGAAGGAGATCCGAGTCCAAAGGTATTACCTGCTGGTTTTGTGGAAAGAAAGGACATACAAATAAGGAGTGTTGGTTGAGAGATAAAGAGAATCAACATGCAGGTATTGAAGAAGCAAAGGATGCAAATATTGTGGTACAGGATGCTCTCATACTTTCTTTAGATAGTCAGGTAAGATCATGGATTTTAGATTTTGGTTCATCTTTTCATGCATCTCCAAACAGAGATTTGTTTCATGAGTATGAATAGGGAGACTTTGGAGTGCTCTATTTAGGGGATGATATGCCTTGCCAGATAGTTGGCAAAGGGAAAGTGCAGCTGAGATTGCAGATTGACAACACATGGGTGTTGAAGGAGGTCATGTATGTTCCAATTCTGAAGCAGAGTTTGATTTTTATAAGAAGGTTGGGAGATGAGGGATGCACAATAACCCTCACAACGAACTCTTGAAAGGTTACCAAGGGAGCACTTGTTCTAGCAAGAGGTAAGAAAGTAGGTACTCTTTACCTATCTACTTGTATTACTGATTCTACTTCTGGTGTAGATTCGAAGATGTGGTCTAATAGGCTTGGTCACATGAATAAGAAGGGAATGAAAGTTCTTGATTCAAAAGGTATGTGTTTAGATTCAGAAAGCATGGATAGAGTTCATTGCAGGAAAATGAAATTTGATGTTTTTGACAGGAACAAAGAAGCATTGGTGTTTATGGAGGAGATGAAGGACAGAGATCAGTCACAGGGGCTGAATAAATCTGAGCAAGGCAGCATAGATAGAGGTTTGATCTAAGAAGAACTCGTAGATGAGAATTTCATCACTTATAGGAACACACAGACGCCGATGTCGATCACATGGGACCGACGTCGGTCAGCCAGATATCGACATCGGTCATGTGCAGACCAGCAAGGTCGGTAGGTCAGGCAGGAGAAGTCCGACATCGGTCATCAGGACCGACGTCGACAGGAGGGACACCGGCGTCGGCTAAGGAAACAATGTCAGCAAGGAAAATGACGTCGACAGTCAGGGTCAGTGCAAGGAACCGACATCGGTCGAGAGCAGACTGGGAGATGGCCGAGATCGGTCACTGGAACGGATGATGGGTGGACAGCTAGCTGTTAAGGAGTCTCAAACACCCATATGGAGGTCATAAATGGTAAGTGAACTTCATATTCGTTGTTCACCTTCTTTATATTGCTTACTGATAGTCAAGAACTAGGAAGATGGAAGTAGCAATGCAGGTAGAATCCAGAAACAGTGGGAGCTTGACATGGATGAGGAGTGTGAGTCTTTGGAGAAGAACCAAACAGGTATTTGTTGGTAGAGTTGTCAGCTGAAAGGAAGCACTGGATAGAGGGATGGATTCCCATTTTAGAGAAGAGAGTGGATGGACACATGAGACATAAGGCTATGGTATATGGTCTTGAGTAGGCTGCAGAGCAATGGAGGTTTGACCATTGTATTTTATCTTTACCAAGTTGGATAATATTAGCTACATTATTCTGTTACTGTATTGTGTTACTTGTTGCAGGGTTTCATATACAGGGAGTTTTCTGAGCTAAGGGTAGAGTTGGTTCAGAAGTATGTCATGAAAAATTTGGGAGCAGCAAAATTCTTGTGGCATAAGTGACAGGTATAGCATCACAAGTTTGCATGGTGGTTGGTCTTCAAGAGTGACTTTGAAGAGGGATACAGAGCCTAAGGAACAAAATAGATGGTGTACAGGTACAGGTACAGTAGCAGCTGTTTATCTCCAAGTGGGAGATTGTTAGGGTGTGGAGCTAAAAGCTTCAACTGTTTGCAGACACAAAGTGGAGGATGCTAAAAAACTAAAAGCACCGGCGTCGGTAGCATGACCGACGTCGGTCATATTCAGTGTAGAAGGAAATTGGCGACGGCAAGGAGTTGGCCGACGTCGGCAACACCAGATAGACAGGAACCGACGTCAGTCCCCTATGGCGCTCCAAAACTGCTGTTGACGAATAGTTAGTTAAGTGAAGTGAGTGTTTGCATGTCAAATGACTAATTATAGTCACGAGCTGCGTGTCTAATTATTGTATTTAGATTTCTATTTTTGTAACCATGGGATTCTATTTAAAGACCCATGAGGCATGTATTGTAATCACCAAGAAGGCAAGTAAAAGCATTGAAGCAAGCAAGGTCAAAGAGATCTACAGGGGTAAGGTCAAGGAGATCAGCTGAAGCATTCAAGGAGGGATAATAACTCAAGCTATAGAGGTGTTGTGTTGAGCAAGAGAGAGAGGGAAGAAGGTCTTGAGGTGTGGCAAGCCTTTGAAGTGGAAGAAGAAGTGGCATCTTCCTTATTGTATTTTTTTCTAGTAATATTTAATACAAGAGTGTGTATTGTCTCCCAAATTCTTTGTTGTCTCAAGTTTCTAGTTACTTTATCATTCTGGTATAATTTCGTGTTTAATTGCTTATAAGAAAGTAATCAATTGTGCTTCCGTTGGATAAGGGGTCTCCTAGCAGTTGGTATCAGAGCATATTGATTGTTGTAAGTTTCCTAACAACCAACTCAAACAAGAAAAAAACCTATAAGGTGTGGGGATTAGTAAGCAAAATGAGACATTCAACTTTTTATGAATGGTTCATGAAGTAAAGATAACCATTATTCAAAATAATACCATGAATATGAATCAAACCAAGTTTACTATCTACCACCAAGAGCATTTGACCTAGAACCTCTCATATTGGTCGTACCATCAAAAGACCTGTTGACCAGTTTTACTTGTCTAGTAGAGCAATGGAGAAGAAAAATAGTTTTTAGCCATTTTTTATTTTTTCAAAATAGATAAATCATGGAAATTAAGTTAGGAAAGTTGAATATTCATTCCATAAGCTTTTCCCATGTGCAATTCTCCTTTATAGGCCGTACAACTACCATAACTCCTTTTCACTTGTTTTTTTAAATTTTAGTTAGGAACCTACAAGTTTCAGTTAGGACTGACATTACTAACAAGGAATCTAACATATTGGACATTGGAAGAGAGTTAGGATCACTTATTTTCTATAAAAAATTGTACAACCTCTATAAATGACTCTAAAAGTGATCTTAAGTGACATTAAATGACTTGGGGCTAAATTTGACCATGACCAAGGCTAGAAACACATTAAATGACATCAAATTGATCATGACACACCCTATATCATACTAATATACCCTTATATCAAGTTTTATACTATAAGGGGTTGACCTATTTTGTCTTGTGGTTAAAATAATCAATATGTCTGCTTGAAACCTTCCCACAAGACCTATTGCTTGATGTCAGGTCTAGAGGTAGTAGTGTAAAAAAAACTTCCAATCAATGCCCTATATGTTGTATGATTTACCTTTGGAGAATCATATTTCTTGCTCAACTTACACCTTGTGATCATAGGTGTACTAACTACCTTGCAATCTTCCATCTCAAACTTATTCAACATCTCTCTTATGTACTTAGCTTGTGAAATGAATATATCTTTTTTAGATTGAACGATTTGTAACCCAAGAAAAAATGATGGTTCTCCCAACATGGATATCTAAAACTCTTTCTTTATCACATCTACAAATGCCTTAGTCATATTCTCACTGTGTCCACCAAATATGATATCATTTTCATAGACAACTACTATCAATTGATGGTTATCTTCTATATTTATGTACAAATTACTATCTACAACTCATCTTTTAAATCTTTGGTCTAATAGATACCTGTCCAATCTAGCATACCAAGTTCTAGGAGCTTGATTTAGACCATAAAGAACCTTTTTCAATTTGCAAACATAGTCCTTATTACCTGATAATGAAAAACCCTCAGGTTGCTCTACGTATACCTCTTCTTCCAAGTTTTCATTCAAAAAAATAGATTTAACATCCATTTGGTACACTTTGAACTCTTTGAATCCTGCATATGCTAGAAACAATCTGATGGCCTCCAATATTGCTACTGGTGCAAAGGTCTCCTTAAAGTCTACCCCTTCAACTTGTGCATATCCCTTGCATACCAATATAGCCTTGTTCCTAGTGACTTCTCCATCTTCATTCAACTTGTTTCTCAACACCCATTTTATGTCAATGACATTCTTGTCTTTAGGCCTAAGAACTAGTTTCCAAGTCTCATTTGTTATATTGTGGAGCTAAAAGCTTCACCAGGATGCAAACAGGAGGAGTTGTTGAGTGTCACAGTCACCGACGTCGGTCAGGCCAATCGACGTCGGTCAGGGGTGAACAGGAAGCTGCCGACATCAGTCATGGATCAGCTGATGTCGGTCATCTCCAGACAGACAACGATCGACGTTGGTCGCATGTGCGGTTTCAAAACTGTCGATTTCACGAACAGTTTGTTAACGAACCAATTGTTTGCATGTTAAAGACTAATTTTAGTCTTGAGCTGCGGTTTTTAATTATTGTAATTGGATGTCTAATTATTGTTTGGCATGGGATCTATATAATAGACTCATGGGCTATATTATAAAGGTGTAGACTCTCAAGAATTTGTGGAGAATTGGTTTTGTAGAATCAGAGTTCTATCTAAGTGAGAAGGGTTCTTTTGGGTGTGTAAGATCTCGATCAGCAGGTGTGCAAGGCCAGGTTGATCTGTGGTATAGCAAGATCAGGTGAGATCTACATGTGTAAGTAAGATCTAGGATTTGTAGGTTGTTGCAAGATCAAAGAGATCTACTTGGAGTACGTAGTGTACTCAGACTTGGAGTACTTCGAGTACTCAGTCAGTGGTACTGGGAATAGTGATACTGACTGATTGAGGTGAACAACTTTGTGTTTGAGTTGATTGTTGTGACCGTAATTGAGAGAGAACTCTTGAAGAGATTTACTGTTTACGTCCTAGAGGTGTGGGAGCCCTAGAGGAGTGTGAAGAAGATTGTGGCATCTTCTTTGTTGTATTTCCTTCTGAAAGAGTATTAATACAATTGGGTATTGTCTCTCATATTCTATGTTATTTCAGAATTTCTAGTTACGTTTTACTTTTAGTTAAATTTTGTGTTTAATTGCTTATACAAAGGTAATTAACTGTGCTCTTTATGAGCTGGGGGTCCTGAAAAAGTGGTATCAGAGCGAGGTTAGGTTCACTAACAGGTGGTAAAGCTTGTTAAGTGTGTTGATTACAGGTCACTTTCAAGGGTTTTTGATTGAGTGAGAGTATAGCAATGACAGAAGAAAGTATGGAGGAATTCAAAAGCAAGAATGATCAATTACGGTGTTATGAAAAGAAAGAGCAGGTAAAGAAAGATTGTTGGTTGGTAGCAGATCAACATGAAGGAAATAAAGGAGCATGGGTTGCAGGTATTGTTGCACTGATTATTTTGGTATGTTCTTTGGATAAAGTAGAATCTTAGTTTATAGATTTTGTTGCCTCTTTCCATGCAGCCTCAAATAGAGTATTTTGCCATGTTAAGGTCCATGGAGACTTTAAAAATATTTATTTAGGAGCTGGTGAGCCTTGTCAAAGTATTGGCAAAGGGGAAGTGTGGCTGAAATTGCAGACAGCCAACACATGAGTGTTGAAGGATGTCATGCAGGTCCCAGTTCTGAAGATGAGTCTAATTTTTTTTTTAAAATTGGGTGATGAGAGATGCACAATAACTCTCACAGCGGATGCACTTGAATTAGCAGGTGGTAAGAAAGTAGGGATCATTTATCTATCTACTTATATTACCGATTCTTTTTTTATTGCAAAGACGTGGCTTTGTAGGCTTAGTCACATGAGCAAGAAGGAGATGCATGTTCTTAAGAGGAAGTCAGATGTGTTTGACAAATTTAAGAACTGGAAAGCCTTGGTGTTTATGGAGGAGATGATAGATAGAAATCAGTGGAAGGGACTGAATAACTCTAAGCAGCTCAGTTTGGATAGAGTTTTGATCCAAAGTGAGCTTTCGGGTAAAAATTCATCACTCATAAAAAAACACAGGTACTGACGTCGATCAAGGATAACCGACGTCGGTCATGTGCAGACTAAAGAATTTAGTGGTGTCGGGTAGGTGGATACCAGCGTCAGTCAGGGAACCGACGTCAGTGACTAGGTGGACACCGATGTTGGTCAGGGAACTGGCGTTGACAGTCAGGTCAGTCGCATGGAACCGACATCGATCAGATGTAGACTGGGTGGTGACCGACATCGGTCACTGGAATAGATTTTGGGTGGACAGCAAGCTGTCAAGGAGTCTCAAACGCCCATATGGAGGACTGAAAGGGTAAATAAGCCTCAAATTCGTTATTCCCTTTTTTTATACTTGTTGCTCACTACAGAGCAGGCAGGATCCAGGAAACAGTGGGAGCATGGCATGAATTCTTTGGAGAAGAACCAAATGGGAGTTTTGGTAGAGTTGTCAGTCGGGATGATAGCACTGAGAGACGAATAGATTTTTTGGTTTAAAAATAGAGAGAATGAACACGTGAGACAGAAGGCCAGGTCATATGGTCTTGAGCAAGCTGCAGGATAGTGGTATAGGTTTGACAGGTGGATGATAAAGCATGGCTTTAGTCAATGCCATTGTAACCATTGTGTTTACTTTACCAGGTTGGATAATGGTCGCGACATTATCCTGTTACTATATGTGGATGATGTACTTGTTGCAGGTGCATACATACAGGGATTTGCTGAGCTAAGGGTAAAGTTAGTTCAGTGGTATGTCATGAAAAATTTGAAAACAGTGAAATTCTTTGGCATGAGTATTTTTAGAGACAGGAAAGATCACAGGTTGATGTTGTCTCATGATGATTGTGTGGATAAGGTAGTGGCGAGGTTCAAGATGCGAGATGCAGAACCAGTTTGCACACCTATGAATGGACAGTTCATAGAACAGGGTCTCAATTCACATGATGAGGTTAAGTACATGAGTACTAGACCTGTTGTTGCCCCAGTAGCGGGTGTTGTCAGCAAGTTCGTAGCCAATTCAAAAAAGAAGCATTGGAGAGCAGTTCAGTGGGTTCTCAGGTATCTGAGAGAGACCAATAGCAGGTTAACATGCTGTGTAGGATCAGGGACTTCTCTACATGGGTATGTAGGTTCGGATGTGGCAGGTTACTTGGATGACATGCGGTGCACCACATGATGTGTGGTGGTTGGTCTTCAAGATTGATCTTGAAGAGGGATACAAGCCAGGAAACAAATTAGATGATGTACAAGTACAGGTACATGTGCAACTGTTTATCTCCAAGTGGGAGATTGTTAGGTTGTGGAGCTAAAAGCTTCACCAAGATGCAAACAAGAGGAGTTGCTGAGTGTCACAGTCACCGGCGTCGGTCAGGCCAATCGACATCGGTCAGAGGTGAATAGAAAGCTGCTGACATCGGTCATAGATCGGCCGACGTCGATCATCTCTAGATAGACAGCGACTGATGTCGGTCGCCTGTGCAGTTCCAGAACTGTCGATTTCATGAATAATTTGTTAACGAACCGGTTGTTTGCATGTTTAAGACTAATTTTAGTCTTGAGCTACGGTTTCTAATTATTGTAATTGGATGTCTAATTATTTTTTGGCATGGGATCTATATAATAGACTCATGGGTTGTATTGTAAAGGTGTAAACTCTCAAGGATTCGTGGAGAATCGATTCTGTAGAATCAGAGTTCTATCCAAGGGAGAAGGGTTCTTCCAGGTGTGTAAGATCTCGGTCAGCAGGTGTGCAAAGCCAGGTTGATCTGCGGTATAGCAAGATCAGGTGAGATATACATGTGTAAGTAAGATCTGAGATTTGCAGGTTGTTGCAAGATCAAGGAGATCTACTTGGAGTATGTGGTGTACTCAGACTTGGAGTACTTTGATTACTCGATCGGTGGTACTGGCAGTAGTGATACTGACTAGTTGAGGTGAACAACAACTCTGTGTTTGAGTTGATTGTTGTGACTGTAATTGAGAGAGAACTCTTGAAGAGATTTACTATTTATGCCCTAGAGGTGTGGGAGCCCTAGAGGAGTGTGAAGAAGATTGTGGCATCTTCTTTGTTGTATTTCTTTCTGGAAGAGTATTACTACAATTGGGTATTGTCTCTCATATTCTGTGTTATTTTTGAATTTCTAGTTACGTTTTACTTTTGGTTAAATTCCATGTTTAGTTGCTTATACAAAGGTAATCAACTATGCTCTTTATGAGCTGGGGGTCCTGACATCATTATTTTCTATTTGGTCTAATTCACCTATCCCAAACTTATCTTTGCTTACTTCTACAGGATTATTAGGTTCAATATTAGACAATAGCGACATTCTCTTGATTTAAGTTACTTACCAGCCTTCTTCTTGTTTACATACCTACATCAGTGTCACCAATGATTTGTGATTTAGAATGATCTCCTTGAATTTGTCTTGAGGGGCCTTTTGAGTCTTGTCTTTCCTCAACTTATTATTCTTCCTCATCAATATCTATTATTTCCTCTTCATTCTTGAAGTCAGATTATCTGATGTATCATTTGACTGTGAGTGTGATTTATTTGTCTCATCAATCTTCACATTGGTGATTTCTACTATCTTCTGTAACCTCTTGTTATAACATCTATAGGCTGAGCTCACTGATGAGTATCCCAAGAATATACCTTCATTAGACCTAGAATCAAACTTATCTAAGTCTTCTTCATCTCTTTTGATTAAACATTTTCTCCCAAACAATCTAAAGTGTTCCACATTAGCAGTTTTGCCTTTCCACAGTTCATAAGGAGTCTTATTATCATTATTCCTTATTTATCCTCTATTCAAAATGTAAAATTCAATGCTCACTATCTCTCTCTAGTATCCATCAAATAATCTAGACTCATTTAGCATAGTTCTTGCCACCTCTTAAATTTTCCTATTCTTTCTTTCCACTACCCCATTCTACTGAGGTGTCGTAGCTGCTGAGAACTATCTCCTTATCCCATGGAGCTCACATAAGTCATCAAACTCATTAGACCAAAACTCTCCTTATCTATCAGATCTTAGGCACTTGATCTTCTCATTCTTCTCATTCTCAACAATAGCCTTGAATGCCATTAACTTGTTAAGAGCTTTTAACTTTTCTTTCAAGAATGATATCCAAGTCATTCTTGTGTAGTCATATATAAGTAACATGAATTAGTTATCTCCTTGAATACTTTGGATTCTTTTAGGCCCATAGAGATTAGTGTGTATTAAATCCAAAGTTATTGTAGTAGAGTAATCTTTGGACTTGAATCTTCTTCTTGCTTACCATGTTGACATGCCTTGCAAAGTGTGTTTGTTGGTTTGGTGATCTTAGGCATGTTCTTCATAAACTTAATAAATTTTAGCTTAACCAGATTGTCAAAGTTTAGGTGGCCTAACCTTCTTTTCCACATCCAACTTTCATCCATCTTGCTCATAAAGCATATTTCCTTCTTGATCTCATTTAAGACATATAGATTGTTCTCAGTGCTCTTAGCATTGGTAATTAGCCTTCTTGATTTGACTCTCTTTATCTCACACCCTTTGTCATGAAAGGTTATTGTGTGTCCTTCATTGCACATTTTAATTACACAAAGTATATTATGTTTTAAACCTTCCACATACAACACATTCTCTGTCTTGGTCTTCCCATTGTCCAAACTTAAGATACCCTTACCAACTATATTGACAGTTGTGTTGTCTCCAAATATCATTATTCCTACAACATTCTTCTTCAATGAGATGAACTTGTTCTTTTTCCCTGTCATATGGCTTAAGAAACCACTATTTATATACAATTTCATGCCTTCTTCTTGGATGTGAAAGGCAGTTTGAGCTAGCATAGATTCTTCATCTTTAGTCTTCTGCTCCTCCTTCACCTTGTCCACAGGGTCTAGCTTCTTGATGCACTTCTCAATGGTATGATTGTATACCCTTTTGTCTTAACTCACCTTCCTCATATGCCTCATCTTGTAGTCTCTTGAAATATGTCCTCTTTGATCACAATTATAGCATAGTATTCTTATTCTATTGTTGTAATAGACATTCACCCTATTCCTCCATGAGGAATTGATTCTTGCATAGTGTTTACAATACATAGCTCTATGTCCATATTGATTACATGAGAAAAAGTAACCATTGAATGAATTTACATACCTTGTATGTTTGAGTTTAAATGATACACCTCTACCTTTATTTTCTCTTGAAGGATTCAAGTTCTTCTTGACTTGTTGATGATCAACTTGAGTCTCAAATTTGAGATCTTTTGCACAGGTCTTTACTTTGTTAGTATTATTCTTTGAGGTTTGACTCTCATTGTTTTCTTTTTGGTCTTATTTGAACCCAAGACCTATTTTTTCATGTGGATACCTTTGAATATTAAAAATATCACTAATAAATTCAGTACTCTTTTAAAATTTATGTGTTTGCAACTTAATTGTTGCATTATCCAATTCTGCCTTTAAGGACTCCAATTCAACTCCAACTTTGATACATTCTTCCTCCTTGGTCTTAAGACTTTCAGTTACAATTTCAATCTAAGTTTTCAAATATTTTATGATCTCCTCATGTTAATTGGTGTTGTTTCTTAGTATTTTTAAAAATAGATTGATCTGTTCCTCATAACTCTTAACCAATGATCTTAGTTTTTTATTCTTCTTTCTTTGGAACTTCAACTCCTCTAGAGCACTCACCAATTCTACCTTAAGTTTAAATTTATCCTCTTATTACTCTAATTATAATTGAATAAAAATGATAGAGAGGGGTGGGGTGAATCGGTCTTCAAAACTTTTTCAACTTTACTTTATCATTCATGAACTATCAAAATAATATAGTGAACTAGCAACACATTAATAGCCATGAGCATGAAAAAAAAACATAACACATAGACAATTATTTGAGTGGAAAAACATCAAAGAAAAGAAATCCCACTGATGATGTAAATGGACTAAAGTCATATAATATAGACATCAATATTTAGTGAAGCACCATCTTCACTCGAAGCACCAACCTCAACTAGCCAATCACCCAATTGACAAGGCTTTAACAAGCACCTACTTGCAAGGAGGCACCAACCCCTTAGATGACTCAGCACCAACTCAAACACATAATTTACTTGATAATTTTTAAGATATGTTTTTTTATAAACCAACTGATGATGACCACCTCTTCAAATCTTCACACTCTTAGCCCTCTCAAACTGTCTTTTAGGCTCCTTCACTCAACTAGGTCTCTTCAAGACAGATTAGGTAATTTGACCTTGATAGTCATCTATAATACCCATGTTATATCTTCATGATAGTATATATGAACCCTAATTATGATATACAATACCTCATTTATCTCTTAAAAATGTTATATCTTCTGCTTCAACTCTCATACATGCTAACTAGCTAATTAGGCATATTAGACCTTTGTTCTTATACTAGGCTCTTGCTCATACACCTCTTGGTCTGCCATAAAATTTTTTCCACTTAAATTTTAAATAAAATAGGACTTATAACATGCCAAAAACTTGAATCAAATATTAAAATAGGTTGGTTATAGCATATAGGACCGAAATCCCTTTTTAGGTCTTAAGGAGACCTAATTCACTTAGGCCTTCTTTAGCACACGTTACCCTTTGAACTCTTTGGAACGCTTTAAAATTTTTAACATGGATGAAAATTATTAAATATCACTCAAATATAACTTATCAAACTTCACTTTAGGTCCAACCACCACTTGAACCCCTTATCAAAACACTGTTCATACTAGACCTGTGCATAACCAAAAAGTCTATTTTGAACAACTGAAGCATCAACACAATTTTTTCAAACAAATATAGTAAAAAATCACACATATATAAAATACATAAACTTATGGTTATAACCATGTTTTTTATACTTCAAAATTAAGGGCAAAAGGACTCAATTTCTTCTCTGTAAGCAACCCATTCAAAAATTGCCAACTAGACTCAAAACACGGTCATGAAAATTTGGACTTATGACAACTACGAGAACATAATCAAATAATTATAATTAATGAAAAATATACTAAAATATATTTATAAAAACTTTCAATAAAAATATCAAAAGCTCTATTGGCAATATTTGTCTTGCAGACCAATCTCATGACCTCACTTTATACATACCTCACTGAGCTAGACAAGTCAACTTGAGAGCAACATTTTCATCATATCCACTGAAATCCAAAAAATATATAAAAAATAGACATATATTAAAGGAATTGAATAAATTCTCCATGTACTTGGATTCATCCCTGATCCATGATAACACATCCCTAAACAACTTCTCATTTCTGCCTGGTTTTCTCACTATTTGCATCATTAGGCCTTTTAGTGATAGGTCAAATTGTATGACCCATTTAACAACTGTAAGGGATAGAATATAATCATAAACCACCATGGACATAAAATACAAGTCTCAAGCTTTGTCCTCCATCCATTTATCAACTTTGACTTGGTTAACTCTGATTGTAACAACAAATCTTTGAGAAACAAGGCCTTTCTTGTAGGATCCACTCACTCACTTAACAAACCAATCACCCCTGGAGGTGCCTAGGAGAGTTTACTACAACATCTATTTAATTAACTAGATATACCAATCCTTTTTGAGCACTTTATAATAGGATATTTCATATTGAGTCATTGTTAGGGTTCTTTGAGGGTTTAAACCATCTTCTAGTCTTAATGATAATTAATAAAGCATAAATCCTTATTCTAGAAACCAATGATTGTAAATTTGAGCTAAGATCCTTACCCATCGAACATTAATATATTATGTTTCCATGTAGAGGTTACACATGGAAATGAACACTTTAAAGTTCTTCTCGGGTTGAGAACCCTTCATTTTGTGCACACGAGAGACCTCAAAACACTTCTTCTTGCCTTAACATTAAAATTTTGACCTAAAAATTGGTTAACATATTTGAAATAACATGACATACCTCAAAAAACATTCACCTATTGATACTTGCCTTAGAAATAGAACCTCATACCCCATTAGGCCATTTTCTCTCTCTTTGTGGCCTAGGCCTTGACCTGCAAGTCACATTAGGCCTCAAAATTGACCTTCTAGCCACTGTCCAAGTTGTCAACACCTCATATACATGTCATAAAAACTCTTCACATGCTCAAACACTACCATACATTCTTCATATGCCTTGACAATACCTCATGACACTTCATGAGGTTAGACATAGTCTAGAACTAGTCTAGTTGCATGCTAGGTCTGTAGGTCCTACCCCTATAGGCTCACCTTAAAACTCACTTGAGTTCTCCAATGCCTCATGTGCATACTAAAATAACCCTATACCACCTCTTATGCCTCTTTTTATCCATCTCATTAGGACACCATGTTCCTTCATGCACAAGACTAGGCATCCTATGCACAAGCCTTCTCAAGTCTTTTTCTAAGTTCAAAAACTTGATAACTTTGGAAAATGATCTTGAAATAATATTTGATGTTTCTACACCTTTATCACATGCCTTATATGTTTTTCAAAAAATTTCAGACCTCTTAAAGATGCAATTAGATAAAAACATTGTTCAATGATCTTATGGACAACCTTTGACATCAATGCCAAACCTCAACAATATAAACAATGCTCAATAATCTCCCCCTTTTTCATTAATGGAAATTCATAATGAAAATTTATCATCCTTATCTATCCATTTTAGTCTTTCTCCCCCTTTGACATTAATGATAAATTGATGTTTGTAATTCTTTGGATCACACTCCTTGCAACCAAAATACTCAATACACAGAACTATGAGTTTATGAGACATAAAAATAAACATGATCCCTCTATCTCAATGCATACCTTCTTAGAAAAACTCATATATTATTGGAGATATTGAGCATGATTAACTCCTACTAAGTACTTGGTTTCTTCAATGATTGCTATGGGCAAGAATTACACCCAATTCTTAAGTCTTCAAAAGTTTCTTTTTGAAGTGGTTTGGTCAAGATGTCCGCAAGTTGATCTTATGTAGAGACATATTCAAGTTTCAATTTGATTTCTCTCTTAGAAAATGATACTTTATGGGAATGTGTTTGGTCCTTGAGTGTATGGCAAGGTTCTTTGAGACACTTGTAACACTTGTATTGTCATAATATATAGAGCTAGGACCATCATACTCCACCTTGTAGTCTTTTAAGGTCTGTCTCATCCACAGGACCTAAATGCAACATGACACTATTGCAATGTACTCAAACTCATGAGTGGAAAAATATACTAATGATTACTTCTTGATTATCTATGAAACTAGGCACCCACCTAGGAAAAAGGCTCCTCCACTAGTACTCTTTCTATCATCTATACTTCCTACCCAGTATGTATTTGTGTAGGTTGTAAAATTAAACTCCTTGCTTCTTGGATACCATAATCCATACTCCATAGTCTCCTTGAGATACTTGAATATCCTTTTGACTAATTTAAGATGAATCTCCTTTGGATCTGCTTGAAACCTTCCCACAAGACCTACTATTTACGTGATGTTAGGTCTAAAGGTAGTGGTATACAACAAACTTCCAATCATTGACCTATATGACATCTGATTGACCTTTGAAGACTTATCTTCCTTGATAAATTTACATCGTATGATCATGGGTGTACTAACTTCCATTTTAAACTTCTTCAACATCTCTCTTATGTACTTGGCCAGTGAGAAAAATATAATTTTTTCAGATTGAGTGATTTGAAACCTAAGAAAGAATGATAGTTCTCTTAGCATGGATATCTCAAACTCTTTATTTATCACCTCTATAAAAGTCTTGGTCATTTTATCATTGTTTCCACCAAAGATGATGTCATCCACATAGACAACTACTATCAATTGACGGTCATCTTCTATCTTGATGTATATATTACTATCTACAACTCTTCTTTTGAATCCTTGATCTAACAGATACTTGTCCAAACTAGCATACCAAGATATAGGAGCTTGATTTAGACCATATAGAGCCTTTTTCAACCTACAAACATAGTCTTTACATCTTATAGTGAAAACCCTTCAGGTTTCTCAATGTACACTTCTTGCAAATTCTCATTAAAAAAGGTAGATTTGACATCTATCTGGTATACCTTGAATCCTTTGAATCTTTCATATGCTAGAAACAATATGATGACCTTCAATATTGATACTGGTGCAAAGGTCTCCACAAAGTCTACCCATTCAACTCGTGCATATCCCTTTCATACCAATCTAGCCTTGTTCCTAGTGACTTCTCCATCTTCATTCAACTTGTTTCTAAACACCCATTTTTTGCCAATGACATTCTTGTCTTTAGACCTATGAACTAGTTCCCAAGTCTCATTCTTCTCTATTTGGTCTAACTCCTCATTCATAACACCTATTCAAAATTTATATTTTCTCACTTACATAGGACTCTTAGGTTTAATCTTGGATAATAGAGCAACACTCTCTTGATTTATATTACTTACTAGTCTTCTCCTAGTTTGCATACCTACATTTTTATTACCAGTGATTTGAGATTCAAGGTGATCTATTTGAATCTATCTTGAGGGTCCTTTTGAGTATTGTCTCTCTTCAAATTCTTATTATTCCTCATCAACCTCTATAGTCTCTTCTTCATTCTTTAAGTCTATATTCTCTAAAGTGTTTTTTTATTGTGAGTGATATTTCTTTGTCTCATGAATCTTCACATTGGTACTTTCCACTATATTTTATAGTCTCTTGTTATAACATCTATAGGCTGAGCTCATTGATGAGTATTCTAAGAATATGCCTTCAGTAGATATAGAATCAAAATTTTCCAAGTCTTCATCATCTCTTTTGATGAAATATTTACTCCCAAACACTCTAAAGTGTTCCACATAGGCAGGTTTGCCCTTCCATAGTTCATAAGGGGTCTCGTTACCATTAGTCCTTATCTTTCCTCTATTCAAAATGTAGATAACAGTGCTTACTTCCTATCTTCAATATCCATCAGTTAATATAGACTCATTTAGCATAGTTATAGCCATCTCTTAAACTATCCTATTATTCCTTTCCATTACCCCATTCTGCTAAGGCATCCTAGTTGCTAAAAACCGTCTCTTTATTCCATGAACTTCATAGAAGTCATCAAACTCATTTGACTAAAAATATCCTCCTATATCATATCTTAGCACTTGATCTTCCCATTCTTCTCATTCTCAACAACAGACTTGAATGCCTTGAATTTTTCAAGAGCTTCTAGTTTTTATTTCAAGAATGCAACCCAAGTCATTCTTGTGTAATCATAAATGAGTAACATGAAGTAGTTATCTCCTTGAATGCTTTGAATTATTTTAAGTCCATAGAGATAAGTGTGTATTAAATCCAAGGGTCTTGTATTAAAGTATTCATTGGACTTAAACCTTCTTATAGTTTGCTTATCATGTTGCCATGCCTTGCAAAGTATGTTTGTAAGTTTGTTGATCTTAGGCATGTTCTTAATAGACTTCTTAGTCCTAATATTGACTAGGTTGTCAATATTTAGGTGACCTAGTCTTTTGTGCCATATCCAACTTTCATTTATCTTGCTCATGAAGCATCTCTCCTTCTTGATCTCATTCAATACATATAGGTTGTTATCAGTCCTCTTGGCATTGGTAATTAGCTTTCTTGATTTAGCTTTCCTTATCTCACACCCTTTGTCATAAAAGGTTAGTGCCTGTCCTTGATTGCACATTTGACTTACAATGAGTAGGTTATGTTTCAAACCTTCCACATACAACATATTTTGGGTCTTGGTATTTTCATTATCTATGTGTTGTCTCCAAACCTCATTGTTCCTACAACATTCTTGTTGAATGAGATGAACTAATTTCCATATCTTGTCATGTGGATTGAGAAACCACTATCTATATACCATTTCATACATTCATCTTGAATGTGAAAGGTGATTTGAGCTAGTATAGAATCCTCTTTGGTCTTTTGTTCCTCATTAGCAAATAGTCCATCTTGCCTCTTGAGCTCAATATGATCCATCCTAACTTGATTTGGCTTCCATACCAATGTTTGATCCTTCTTGTGCATTATAGGAGATTCATATATATTTATAAATCTTTTAGGCCTTCCAACTCTATTAGAGCATTTTCTTGCAATGTGTCCTATATTGTGACATATGTAGCAAACAACATTCTTGTACTTATCATGGTTCCATGATGACTTATCCTTAATTTCATTGGGATGTCTGATTGGTATTTTCATGTTGATATTATTTACTTATTCTAATCTCTCATACTCTATTTCAAACTTACTCATTTTGTTTATGAGATGCTCATGCTCAACCTTCAAGGAATCTAGTTGTCTTCAACTGGTCATACTCAACTTCTTTTGACTTGAACCTTGTGTTGACATCTTCTAACTGACTATTGATATTAGTGATAGTTTTCTTATGATGATTCAAATCATCAAAGGATCTTATTATCTTAGATTCAATATCTACTTAAGCTTCTCCTTCTTCACTATCATAGTAGACTTCTTCATCATACATGTTGTCTTCTTCCTATTGATCACAAGATAGCTTATGCTTTTTAGGATCACCTTCAAGATCTTATACTTGTTACAAAGGACCATAATCTGATATTAATTTTTGGAATTACAATGATTGAGGGGAGGTGAATCAATATTCAAAACTTTTTCAACTTTAAATTATCATTCATGATCTATCAAAACAATATAGTGAACTAGAAACACATTAAGATCCATGAGCATGAAACATAATCATAACACATATAACACTTATTTAAGTGAGAAACCTTTAAGGAAAACAAAACCCATTGATGATTAAAATGGAATATAGTCATATAATACAAACATAGATATTTAGTGAAACACCAATTTCACTTGGAGCACCAACCCCAACTAGCCAAGCACCCACTTGATTAGGCTTTAGTAAGCACCTACTTGCAAGGAGACACCAACCCCTTAGATGACTCAAAACCAACTTAGCCACATAATTTTATTGATAATATTTAGGATATCTTGTTTCTAAATTAAATTATGATGACCACCTCTTCAACTCTTCACACTCTTAGCCCTCTCAAACTTCCTTCTAGGCTCCTTCACTTAATTAGGTATCTTCAAGACAGATTATGTCATTTGACTTTGATATTCATCTACAATACCCATGTTATATCTTCATGATAGTATCTATACACCTTGATGATGGTTTAAAATACCTCCTTTATCTCTTCAAAGTGCTATATCTTCCACTTCAACTCTCATACATGATAACTAGCTAATTAGGCCTATTAGGCCTCGTTCTAATACTAGGCTCTTGATCATACACATCTTAGTCAGCCATACACACTTGAACACTTAGATTTTAAATAAAAGAGCCATTAGAAAATTCCAAAAACATGAATCAAATATTACAATATGTTGGTCATAACATATAGAACCAAAACCCCTTTTTAGGCCTTAAAGAGACCTAATTCAATTAGGACTTCATTAGCACACATTACCCTTTGAAATTTTTGGAACACTCAAAATTATCACATGAAAATAACATATTAAATATATCTCAAATATACCTTATCAAACTTCACTTTAGGTACACAACACATTTTAGGTCCAACCACCACTTGAACCCCTTCTCAAAACACTGTTCATATTAGACTTGTGTATACCCAGAAAGTTTGTTTTGAACAACTGAAGCATAAGAACAATTTTTACAAAAAAATATGGTAAGGAATCACATATAAATAAGCTACATGACCTTAGGTTTATCACCATGTGATTTACACTTCACATTTTAGGGCAGGACTCAAACCCTTCTATGCAAGTAGCCCATTCAAAATTACCAACTAGCCTCAAAACACAATAATTTTTTTTTAGACTTTTGACCCTTGAGAGAACATAATAAAAGAGTTATAATGCATGAAAAAGACACTAAAACATATTTAGAACAACCTTCAACAAAAATATCATAATCTCTATTGGCAATATTGGTCTTGTAGACCAATCTCATGACCTCATTGAGCTAGACAAGTCAATGTGAAAGCAACATTTTCATCATATCCACTGACCAAAAAAACACCTATCCAACATGAACATGTATTATAGGTCTTGAACATTTTATCCATGTACTTTTATTCATCCTGAATCCATGATAACACATCCCTAAACAACTTCTCACTTCTGCCTGGCTTTCTCACTGTTTGCACCATTAAGCTTTTTAACGATAGGTCAACTTGTATGATAGGTTTAGCACCATGAGGGTTAGAGTCTATTAAAAAACTAATATGGACATCAAAAATAAGTCTCAATATTTATCCTACACCCATTTAGCAACTTTGACTTGGTCAACTCTGATTGCTACAATAATTTTTTGATAAAAAGGCCTTTCCTATAGGATTCACTCACTCACCTGCCAAACCAATCATACCTAGAGGTGCCTGAGAGGGTTGAATATAACCTCCAATCACTTAACTAGCCATACCAATCAATTTTGAGCACTTTATAATAATATCTTTCATATCAAGTCATTATTAGGGTTCTTTGAGGGTCTAAACTATCTTCTAGTCTTAACAATCATTCATAAAGCTTAACTCCTTATTGTAACAATAAATATTTAGAAATTTGATCTCGTACCTTACCCATATACCATGAATAGCTTAGGTTTTTATACAGTTATTACACGTTCCAATGTACACTTGAAAGTTCTTCTCAAGATGAGAACCCTTCATTTTGTGCACACTAGAGACCTCAAAATATTTTTTCTTGATTTAACCTTCAAATTTTGACCTAAAACTTGGTCAACATATTTAAAACAATATGACATACCTCTGAAAACACTCATCTATTCATACTTGCCTTGGAAATAGAACTTCATACCCCATTATGCCATGCTCTCTCTCTTTTCTCTCTAGGCCTTGACCTATAAGTCACCTTAGGCCTTGAAAATGACCTTCTATCCATTGTCCAAGATATCAAAACCTCATAAACATGTCATACTGTAGACACCTAAATCTGGCCGCCGATAGCCTTCAATCAAAATTTTGGCCAATTTTTACTCAAAATACATAATTTGGCCTAAAAACACTAAAACGTGCTAAATAATGTGAAACTGACATATTCAAGTGCCAATTTTGGCTAGGATATCACTAAATGAAGTAATATAATTTATGGGATAGCTAATTTTGATCAGTTCATTTTGAGTCAAAATGTCAAATTGGTACTTTGGTGCTCTGGATTGCTATTCCCTATCAAATCTTCTACACAAGACATGTGCCTTTGTTATTTTTTGTTGGCAACATCCTAAATGGGAATACAATTCCAACGCATCTAACATCACCTTCCAATTCTAATCCAATTGAATTTTGGACCAATAACAAGACATTTTGATCAATTTGACTAATTTGTGCATAAAGTGCTTAAACATGCTTAAGAGATAATTAACCCAAATCAAGGCTTAATTAATAATTCCATGAAAACTTGTTGAATACTTATTTTTAGATATGAATATTGAATATATGTATCATCAAGTGACCTCATTTCTTAGGAAGACATCTCTAGGCCATAAATGTCATAAATATTAGGATTTATGCCCTCCATGCCTCATCAATGCCTTCCATGATGCCCTCCATGCCTCTTAATTTTTCTTTCTTCCAATGTCATGATGAGGATAATTATAAGCTTAATTCTAAAAATTGAATTAATCCTCAACCACACATCTCAATCTTGAGATGGACGGTTCAGATTGATTCTGATCAATTCCAAAAATCTATAAATAAAAGGCCTCACAACATCATTTCCAAGCTATTTTGGTGCAAAGTTATAATGTACAAATATCTTCAAGAAGCCATTTCTACTAGTGTTATCATGCCAAATTGAAGCTAAGCCAAGCCAAGCCAAGCCACAAGCTAAAGGTGCCAAAGAAAAAAGGAGATAGCCAAGCCTCTTTTGATGAATAATTCATGAGCACAAGCTGAGCAAGCCTCCACTACAAAGGTATTTTGATCATTCAATGAAGGTGAAGGAATTTTTGTGTTTTCATTCCTTGCTTTCTAGTTGTGTTTGTCATTTGATTTTGTTAACTAAGCTCTCCCTAGTGTCTAGGCCTATAGATGTTATGATATTAGTGTGTTTAATTCATTTTTTTCATTTTGAAACTAACACCATACTAACCATCTTTTCTTGAGTAAAATTCTTAGATCACACATACAAACTATGAACATGCTCAACCACTACCATACATTCTTCATATGCTTTGACAATACCTCATGACACCTCATTAAGTCAGATAGAATCTAGAACTAGTCTAATTGCATGCTAGGTCTATAGGTCCTACCCATGTGGGCTCACATTACAACTCACTTGAGTGATCCAATGCCTCATATGCATACTAAAGCAACCTTATACCACATATTATGCCTCTGTGCATCCATCTCACTAGGCCACCATGCTCCTTCATACACAAGACTAGGCATCCTATGCACAAGCCTTCTCAAGTCTCTTGCTAGGTTAAAACACTTGACAACTTTGGAAATTGATCTTAAAACACTCTTTAATGATTTTAAACCTTGCTCACATGCCTTATATGTTTCTTAAAAAATGTCATGCCTCTCAAGGATGCAATCAAACAAAAATATTATTCAATGACCTTATGAACAACCTTTGACATCAATGACAACATCAATGCCAAACGTCAACAATAGAAACAATACTCAACAATATCCCCCTTTGTCATTGATGATAAATCATACTGAAAATTGATCATCCTTATCTCTCCATTCTAGTCTTTCCCCCCCTTTGACATAAATGAAAAAGTGATGTTTGCAATTCCTTGGATCACACTCCTTGTAACCAAAATACTCAACACACATAATTATGATTTATGAGACATAAAACAAACATACTCCCCCTATCTCAATGCATATCTTCTTGGAAAAACTCATATATTCTTTGAGATAATAAGCATGATAAACTCCCCTTAAGTACTTGGATTCTTAAATGATTGCTACGGGCAGGAATTACACCTAATTCCTGTCTTAGGTGTTCAGAAGTTACCTTTGGAAGTGGTTTGGTCAAGATGTTTGTAATATGATCTTGTGTAGAAACATATTCAATTTTGACACTTTTTTCACTTACCTGCTCTCTTAAAAAATAATACATGATGGGAATGTGTTTGGTTCTTGAGTGCATAACAGGGTTCTTTGAGACACTCATAGCACTTGTATTATCACAATAGATAGGGCTAAGACCATCATACTCCACCTTGTAGTCTTTTAGGGTCTGTCTCATCCATAGGCCTTGAGTGCAACATGAAAATATTGCAATGTAATTAGATTCACAAGTGGACAAAGCTAATGATGGTTACTTCTTGTTTATCCATGAAACTAGGCATCCACCTAGGAAGAAGGCTCCTTCACTAGTACTCTTCCTATCATCTATACTTCCTACCCAATCTGCATTTTTGTAGGCTATCACATTGAAATATTTGATTTTTGGATACCATAATCCATACTCTATATCCCCCTTGAGATACCTAAATATCTTTTTGACTACTTATAGATGATTCTCATTTGGATCTGCTTGAAACCATCCCACAAGACCTACTACTTGAATAATGTCAGGTCTAGAGGTAGTGGTATACAATAAAATTCTAATCATTGACCTATATGATGTATGATTGACCTTTCAAGACTAATTTTCCTTGCTTAATTTACATCCTGTGATCTTGGGTGTACTAACTACCTTGAAATCTTCCATCTCAAACTTCTTCAAATTCTCTCTTATATACTTGGCTATGAGATGAATATAACTTTTTCAGATTAAGTGATTTACAATCCAAGAAAGAATAATAGTTCTCCTAGCATGGACATCTCAAACTCTTTCTTCATCACCTCTGTAAAAGCCTTGGTCATATTCTCATTTTTTCCACTAAAGATGATGTCATCCACATAGACAACTACTATCGGCTGATGGTCATCTTTTATCTTGATGTATATATTACTATTTACAACTCTTTTGAATCCTTGATCTAATAGATACTTATCCAACCTAGCATACCAAGCTCTAGAAGCTTACTTTAGACCATAAAGATCTTTTTTCAATCTACAAACATAGTCTTTTTCATTTGATAGTGAGAACCCTTCACGCTGCTCAATGTAAACTTCTTCCAAATTCCCATTCAAAAAGGTTGATTTGACATCCATCTAGTAGACCTTGAATCCTGCATATTTTATAAATAATTTAATGGCCTCTGATCTTAATCTTGGTGTAAAGGTCTCCTCAAAGTATACCCCTTAAACTTGTGCATATCCCTTGCATACCAATCTATCCTTTTTCCTAATGACTTATCCATCTTCATTCAACTTGTTTCTAAACACCCATTTTGTGCCAATGACATTCTTATCTTTAGACCTAGGAACTAGTTTCCAAGTCTTATTCTTCTCTATTTGGTCTAACTCCTCATTTCATAACACCTATCCAAAATTTGTCTTTGCTTACCTCTATAAGACTCTTAGGTTCAATATTGACTAATAGAGCAACATTCTCTTGATTTAGATTACTTACTAGTCTTCTACTAGTTTGCATACCTACATTCTTGTTACCAATGATTTGAGATTTAGGGTGATCTCTTTGAATCTAACTTGAGGGTCCTTTTGAGTCCTATCTCTCTTCAAATTTTTGTTCCTCATCAACCTCTATAGTCTTTTCTTCATTCTTGAAGTCTAGATTCTCTAAAGTGTTCTTTGACTGTGAATGAGATTTCCTTATCTCATCAATATTCACATTGGTGATTTCCACTATCTTTTGCTGTATCTTGTTATAACATCTATAGGTTAAGCTCATTAATGAGTATCCTAAGAATATGCCTTCATCAGATCTAGAATCAAACTTTCTTAAGTCTTCATCATCTCTTTTGATGAAACATTTACTCCCAAATACTCTAAAGTGTTCCACATAGGCAGGTCTACCTTTCCATAGTTCATAAGGGGTCTTGTTTTCATTAGTCTTTATATGTCCTCTTTTCAAAATGTATATAGTAGTGCTTACTGCCTCTCTCCAATATCCATCAATTAATATAGACTCATTTAGCATAGTTATAGCCATCTCTTGAATTGTCATATTCTTCATTTCCACTACCCCATTCTACTGAGATGTCCTAGCTGCTAAGAATTGTTTCTTTATTCCATGAACTTCATATAAGTCACAAACTCATTTGACCAAAATTATCCTCTATTAGATCTTAGGCACTTGATTTTCTCATTCTTCTCATTCTCAACAAGAGCCTTGAATGCATGAAATTTGTCAAGAGCTTCTAATTTTTATTTCAAAAATGCAACTCAAATCATTTTTGTGTAATCATCAATGAGTAATATGAATTAGATATCTCCTTAAATGATTTGAATTATTGTAGGCCCACATAGATCAATGTGTATTAACTCCAAGGGTATTGTATTAGAGTACTCCTTGGACATGAACCTTCTTCTAGTCTACTTAACATGTTGACAAGCCTTGCAAAGTATGTTTGTAGGTTTGATGATCTTAGGCATGTTATTCATAGACTTATTAGTGATAATATTGACTAGATTTCCAAAGTTTAGGTGACCTAAGATGTTTTTCCATATCCAAATTTTATCTTTCTCATGAAGCATCTCTCCTTGATCTTATTCAAGAAATATAGATTGTTTTCAGTCCTCTTAGCAATATCAATTAGCCTTCCTAATTTGGCTTTCCCTATCTCAAACCCTATGTCATGAAAGGTCAGTGTGTGTCCTTGATTACACATTTGACTTACACTGAGTAGGTTATGTTTCAAACCTTGTACATACAACACACTTTGGGTCTTGGTATTTCCATTGTCCAAACTCAAGACACCCTTGCCAACTATATTAGTAGTTAAACCTCACTGTTCCTACAACATTATTCTTTAATGAGATGAAATTATTTGTCTCCTATCATGTGGATTGAGAAACCACTATCTATATACCATTTCATGCCTTCATTTTGAATGTAAAAGACAGTCTGAGCTAACATCTTGGTCTTCTGTTCCTCCTTGACAAATAGTCTATCTTGCCTCTTGAACTCAATATGATCCATTATAACTTGATTTGGCTTCCATACCAATGTTTGATTCTTCTTGGACATATAGGAGCTTCATATATCTTGTTGAATCTTGTTGGCCTTCCAACTCTATTAGAGAAGAATCTTGCAATGTGTCTTATATGGTGATATATGTAGTAAACAACATTCCTATACTTATTAGGGTTCCATGATGACTTATCCTTAATTTCATTGGGCTACCTGATTGATCTTTTCATGTTTATTTTCTTGACTTTTCTGACCTCTCATGCTCTCTCTCAAACTTGATTTGACCTCTTATACTAGGTTCTTACTCATACACCTCTTAGTTAGACATACTCATTTTTCCACTTATATTTTAAATACAATAGGCCTTAGAACATGCCAAAAACATGAATAAAATATTACAATAGGTCAATCATGGAATATAGGACCCAAACCCCTTTTTAGGTCTTAAGGAAACCTAATTCAATTAGGCCTTCATTAACACACGTTACCCTTTGAAATATTTGGAACACTATCAAAATTCTCACACAAAAAGAAAATATCAAATATAAATCAAATATACCTTATCCAAATTCATTTTATTTTCACAACACCTTTTAGGTCTAACCACCACTTGAACCTCTTCTCAAAACACTATTCATACTAGGCATGTGCATACCCAGAAAGTTTGTTTTAAACAAATGAAGCATAAGCACAATTTTTCCAAAAAAATATGTTAAAAAATCACACATAAAAAAGATACATGACCTTATAGTGATCACCACGTGTTTTATACTTCTCAATTCAGGGCAAAAGGACTCAAACCCTTCTCGCAAGTAGTCCACTGAAATTGCCAACTAGCCTCAAAACAAAGTCATGAAAATTTGGTCTTATGAAATTTGAGAGAACATAATAAAAGATTTAAAATTAATAAAAAATATCTTAAAAAATCTTCATAACAACCTTCAACAAAATATCACAAGCTCTAATGGCAATATTGGTCTTGCAGACCAATCTCATGACCTCACTGTATATAGACCTCACTGAGCTAGACAAGTCAACTTGAAAGAAACATTTTCATTATATCCACTAACCTCTAAAATATATATCCCATATGAACATGTATTAAATGTCTTTAAAAAATTATTCATGCACTTGTATTCATCCCTAATCCATGATAATACATCCCTCAACAACTTCTCACTTCTGCCTAGTTTTCTCACTGTTTGCACCATTAGGCCTTTTAGCAACATGTCAACTTGTATGATCAATTTAGCAGCCTTTAATGATAAAATATGATTAAAAATAACCATGGACATCAAAAAAAATTCTAAAGATTTTTCCTCCATCTATTTAGCAACTTTGACTTGGTCAACTCTAACTACTACAATAAATCTTCGAGAAATAAGACCTTTCATGTAGGGTCCACTCATTCACCTAATAAAACAATTATACCTATAGGTGATTGTGAGAGTTGAATACAACCTCAAATAACTTAAATTTCCATACCAATCCATTATGATCACTTTATAACAATATCTTTCATAACGAGTCATTATTAAGGTTCTTTGATGGTTTAAACCATCTTCCAGTCTTAACGACCATTCATAAAGCTTAACTCTTTATTATAGAAACTAATGCTTGGAAATTTGAGATAATAAACTTCCACATATACCATGAATATTTTTGTTTCCTATTCATAGGTTACACATGTTAATGAATACTTAAAAGTTCTTCTCGAGTTGAGAACCCTCCATTCTATGCACATGAGAGACCTTAAAACACTTCTTCTTGCCTTAACCTTAAAATGTTGATGTGAAACTTGGTCAAAATAATTGAAAAAAAATGACATAACTATAAAGACACTCACTTTTCCATAATTTCCTTGTAAATAGAACCTCATACCCTATTAGGCCATGCTCTCTCTCTTTTCTCTCTAAGCCTGGATCTGTAAGTCACATTAGGCCTTGAAACTGACCTTTTAATAATTTTTCAAGTTGTAAACACCTCATATACATGTCATAAAACCTCTTAACATGATAAAACACTACCATATATTCTTCATATGCCTTGAAAATACCGCTTGACACCTCATTAGGTCAGATAGAGTCTAAAACTAGTCTAGTTGCATGTTAGGTCTATAGGTCCTACCCCTATAGGCTCACCTTAAAACTCACCTGAGTGTTCCAATGCCTTATATGCATAATAAAGCTAACCTATACTTCCTCATATGCCTTTATACATCCATATCACTAGGCTACCATTCTCCTTCATGCACAAGACTAGGCATCCTATGCACACGCCTTCTCAAGTCTCTTGTTAGGTTCAAAAACTTGATAACTTGGGTAGTTGATATTGAAACACTCTTTGATGATTTTACACATTGATAACATGAATTATTAGTTTATAAAATAATGTTATACCTCTCAAGGATGTGAGAAAATAAAAATAATGTTCAATGACCTTATGAACAACATTTGACATCAATGACAACATCAATGCCAAACCTCAATGACAAAAACAATGCTCAATAGATTCTTCATAATCCATAAGAATTTTCTCTTTGGATCAATCCTCATTGTATGTTTTTATATCCATGAATAAATTTTCATTACTATCATGGCCATTACTGTCATCATCACTATCAGATGTACTAATGTCACTTACATCAGATGAGATACTATCCTCTTTGGTATATAAACTTCTCTTGTTCTTGAATGACCCTCTCTTGATTTCATACTTCTTGAATCCCTTTTTGATTTTGTTAGGATTATATACCTTCTTATCATGACCATGATATTCATCATGTTATCCATCATGCTTAGTCTTAGCCTTGTTAGGACATTTAGAGGCAAAGTGACCAATCTTACCACAATTAAAACATTTGAATGGAAAATTGCACTTATACTTACCTGATCCTTTTCTTATTATTTTGAAAAACATGAATTTTATCTTGTCATCATAAATTTCTATGTCAACATCATCCTTATACTTCTTACTTTGTGACTTTTTCTCAGCTTTGAATTCAACTTCCTTCTTAGAAGGTCTTACATCACGTGTTATCATTTCATAGGAAGTCAAGATGCCATGAAGCTCATCCATTTGTAGTAAGTTAATATCTTTGATCTCCTCCACAAAAAAAACCTTTGAATCAAACTTAGATGTCAAAGATATCAATACCTTTTGTACATTTTTTTATTCTTCTAACTTCTCCCCTAGGCCTCTGATGACATTTACCACTTCATCTACTCTTAACAGATAGGATGTAATGTTTTCATCCTCATTCCTTCTCAGACTTTTAAACTACCTTTGGTGGGTTTATTACTTTGCCAATTTGACTTTGGTGTCTCCTTCATAGATGGTCTAAATTTTTTCCAAAATCCCTTTGGCTATATCAAAATGCATGACCTTTACAAATTTTTCCTCTAAAATACCGCACATGATGGCATTCATTGCCTTAGAGTTGTTCTCACTTGCCTTCTTTCCTACTACATCAATTGGTGGTGTAGAAGGTGCAATGAATCCATCAACAATATATTTATATATGTCATAGCCTAAGGAAATTAGATATGTCTTCATTCTAATGCTCCAAAATGCGTAGTTACTTCCACTGAAGAGAGGAGCCTTATTGGTTGAGAAACCTCGAACCTGATGACTAGTCATTCTTGTGCTTCTAAGATCTCCTTTAAGATGTTAAGCCTGACTCAAAGGACCATGATATGATACCAATTATTAGAAGCATAATTATTAAGAGGGGGGTGAATCAATGTTTGAAAATTTATTTCATATGTACTTTAACATTCTTTGAACCATCAAAACAATACAATGATATAATAATGCATAAAGAGTCATTCACATGGCATAACACAATAAAACAAATGAGTTGGAAACCCTCAAGGGGAAGAAAAACCACTATGATATTTGCAAATGGACTATAGTCCTATAAAAAAAATATCAAATTATATTGAACACCAACTCAACTTGGAACACCAACCCCTAATGAATTTAAACACCCATTTGACTAGGCTTTAACAAGAACCCACTTGCAAGGAAGCACCAAATCGCTAAGTGAATCAAAACCAACTTAACCACCTCATCAATTTTTATCACCACATATCTGATCTATTGTTATGTTCTCATTTCAAGACCTCCTTCTACTCTACCAAGAAATATTTTATTCGCTTATATTGCTTACATACAAAACACCTAAAACTACCTTATATATATACCATTCTCATGGTCACACACCACTTGGTCAACCACACACCTTCAAACTCTTAGGTCAAACATAGAATAGGTTTTAAAACATATAATAAACATTATTAAAACAAAATTTTGACCTTTTTTGATCAACAACAACTCAATTAGGCCTCATTTCTCTTTTAAATCTTATGGAGACCTAATTACATTAGTTCTATCTTTTTAGCGACAAAGCTTGATTATCTTGGGCCCAGGTATCCTTATCCAACAATAAAAAATCATTCAATCAGTTACTTAATGACCTCTACTGACCTCCTCCCTACTTGATTAGTTATGTACCTTTCAGTCATACTATGAAATCTCTTTTAGGGAAAACTGTCTTATTAGACCTGTGTACCTCAAAAGTCTATCGTAAAAATATAAAGCTTAAACACCCTTAAGATATTGAAATATAATAAAAAAACATGTAGAGAGATTATCCATGACCTTAGGTTCATCACCAAATTCTTGGAACACTTAGACTTAGGAGATAAAGGCTTAAGAACATCTCTACAACTCACTCACTCAGAACTGCCAGTTTACCTCAAAGACTAGTCATGGTGACTTAGATCTCCAACACCTATGTAGACATTTGTCATGAATTTTGATGCATTTAAATGGTACTATGAGATCTCTAGATGATCCTTAGATAGAAATATCATATGGTCTAATGGAAAATATTGGTCTTGTAGACCAATTTCTTGACCTTATATCACATTGTCTTATCTAAACCAGACATGTCATTTTGTGAGCAACTTTTTCATCATATTCACTGACCTCAAAAATTTATTCCAAGAATGATCATGAATTAAAATTAATAAATAAATGTAATGACCCATGATGGGTGGATCACAGATGACCCAGGATACCATGCTGGTGGGCCCCATACCACAAAACCGCGGCTTAATGGACTCCTCTTCTGAGTCACCTTAGCCAGTCACAGAGGACCGTCGGGCATTACTTCCTAGCATGAACCTCAACAAACCAACCAAGCACATCCCATATGGGCCCCACCAGCATGGCATCCTAGGTCATCCACGATCCACCCGTCACGGGTCATTATAGTCCACTCAACCAAGAGAGTCTCGACCCTGAGACCTGTGCTTTGATACCAAGGGGGACTGGTAGTCAGACCACAAAATTGTGACTTAATGGACTCCACTTTCGAGTCACCTTAGCTAGTCACGGAGGACCATCGAGCATTACTTCTTGGCATGAACCTCGACAAACCAACCAAGTGCATCCCGTATGGGGCCCGCCAGCATGGCATCCTAGGTCATCCACGATCCACCTGTCACGGGTCATTACAGTCCGCTCACCTAGGAGAGTCTCGACCCCGAGACCTACGCTCTGAAACCAAGGGAGACTGGCCATCAGACCACAAAACCATGACTTAATGGACTCCTATTTCGAGTCACCTTAGCCAATCATGGAGGACTGTCGGGCATTACTTCCTGGCATGAACCTCGACAAACCAACTAAGCGCATCCCATATGGGGCCCGCCAACATGGCATCCTGGGTCATCCGTGATCCACCCGTCATGGGTCATTATAGTCTGCTCACCCAAGAGAGTCTCAACCCTAAGACTTGCACTCTGATACCAAGGGAGACTAACCGTCAAACCACAAAACTGTAGCTTAATGGACTCCTCTTCTGAGTCACCTTAGCTAGTCACAAAGGACCATCGAGCATTACTTCCTGGCACAAACCTTGACAAACCAACCAAGTGCATCTCGTATGGGGCCTACCCGCATGGCATCCTAGGTCATCCATGATCCACCCATCATGGGTCATTATAGTCCGCTCACCCAAGAGAGTCTTGACCCCGAGACCTGTGCTTTGATACCAAGGGGGACTAGCCATCAGACCATAAAACTGTGGCTTAATGGACTCCTCTTCTGAGTCACCTTAGCTAGTCACGGAGGACCGTCAGGCATTACTTCCTGGCATGAACCTCGACAAACTAACTAGGTGCATCTTATATGGGGCCCACCAGCATGGCATCCCGAGTCATCTGCGATCCACCCGTCACGGGTCATTACAGTCTGCTCACCCAGGAGAGTCTCAACCCCAATACCTATGCTCTGATACCAAGGGAGACTGGCTGTCAAACCACAAAACTACGGCTTAATGGACTCCTCTTCTGAGTCACCTTAGCTAGTCACGAAAGACTGTCGGGCATTACTTCCTAGCATGAACCTCGACAAACCAACCAGGCGCATCCCATATGGGGCCCACCAACATGGCATCATGGGTCATCTGTGATCCACCTGTCATGGGTCATTACAATAAATTATTCATGCACTTTTTTCATCAAACTGATATGCTCAAACCCTCAAATCCATCTTCTCATCTTTGCTTGGGTTTTTCACTATTCATACCATTAGGTATGTCTACAACTAGCTAACTTGGATGACCAATTTATCATACTTTAAGTGTGGAACCTATCCATAAAATACCATGGGCATAAAGTATGAGTCTCTAGCTTCTTCTTCCATCCATTAGTTTCCTTGACCAATGCAACTTTTGAGAGCTACAATAACTTCTTGACAAATAAGCTTATATCTATGTATTTTCTCTCTCATCTAACTAACCACCACCACCTGGAGGTACCTGGGAGAGTTGAATACATCATCAAATAGTTTGTATATGTATTTGAATCCATTCTAAGCTGATTCGAGCAAGATATTTCATAGTGGGTCTTTATTAGGGTTTGAGGGAGGTTTAACGCAAGTTTTGGTGTTAACGATTATTCATAAAAGACTACCCTTTAAATCCAAAACCAATGCTTAGAGAAATTATCTAGGACCCTTCCCCATTTCTTCTTAACAACTTAGGTTCCCATGTAGAGGTTACACATGCCAACAAACATCTGAAAGTGCTTCTCGGGTCTTGAGACCTCATTCTGTGAACTCGAGAAGGCCTAAAATAGTGTTTCATGCAATTTACTTCAAACCATGACCTAAAACTTTGTTAACATGCCTAAAAAATATTATCTTACCTTTTTCCATGCTAAAACATTCATACTTATCTTGAAATATGATCTTCATGCCTCATTAGGCTAGGTAGGGTCTAAGAAAGGTCTAGGTGTAGGCTTAGTCTGAAGGTCCTACCCCTATAGGCTCACTCTAAAATTCTCATGAATGATTCAATGATTTTCTCTCATGCTCAAATAGTTACAAACTACCTTTTCATGCCTGTGTTGATTCATTTTCATGTACTTACCTCTTCATGTCATGACTAGGCTCATGACTAAACTTCCTATGCAACTTTGACATCAATGCCCTGTATCATCATACAAACATAAGATACTAGTTTCCTTCAAATTATCACTCTTGAAAATATACTTCAATGACAACACTCTCTCAATGTCCCTTGTAACATCAACACACTACCAACTAGGCTTAGTCACCTTTGGCATCAACCTCATGCAAGATGTACCTTTGACATCAATGACAATACTCAACATGTAAGATAAGAATGAACAATTCTATAGGCAGTTTTAGGATGATTTTGAGTTTTAGGTTGAGGATTGACACAAGTGATAATGTGATTCATACCATGAAATTTGGCTATGCTTTCATCATGGTTTGAGGATTAATTGTAGTTTCTATGGCATTGGCAACTAGAGTTGAAGTTTGAGGTAGGGGAATCTTATTTTTATATTGGGATTTGTTGTTTTCTTTTCCCTGGGAGATCTAGAAGGGGATTTTTAAATATTTTAAAATGAACATAAACTTGGTTTAGAACATCACACTTTCTTTAAATTTTGACATATTTTTGAATTATTAATATCATTCTCTTGCTAGATCCTTATGGTCAAAATTGTTTGTAAGTAAGAAATTAATTGTTAAGGTGTAAAGGGAATAAAAATTATCATGTGAATGACCCCAATTAACATGAAACTAAAAAAAAAATTGGGTATCATACCATGAGGTTTTAGGCATGAAGACTCAAGATCTTTAGGTTGAGGCCTAGGAAGTCTTTTTTCAAGCTCTTCAATGCTTAGAGGTTGATGTATGTTATTATCAAAAAGAGGAGATAGTTGAAAAGGGATTCCCAAAAGTGATTGGGAAATAGACAAGTTTTGATAACCATCGAGCATGATTGTGTGAATGGTCATCTTTGAGTCAAAACTATGATTGTTCATATCAGTGACACCATCATTATTAGCATGGGTTTTTTGCTAGCTATCACAAGCATTCATGTGTTTTATTTGGGTTGAGGAATATCAAATTGTCTCATGAGATGATCATGTGTTTTATCATGATCAAATGATTCTTTCAATGTCTCAAGAGAGAAGGACCTAAATTTATATTATAGTTTTGATTCTAAGGTGGTTGTAAAAAGTTTGAATAGACTATATTTGGTCATATTGTACTTAAATTTATGGGCCAAATACTTCCATTGCTTGATGAAATCATGGGCTAGGTCATGTTTGAATTGGTTGTAATTAATGAAGTTACTTAAGTTATCCTCAGTCAAATCATGATGTTGACATTATTGAACCAATGCATTAATTAAGCCTTCTAATTCAATGATAGATCTAGGGTTGATTTGATTATACCATTCTAAAGCATCATTTATCAAGGTTTTGGCAAGTAGTTTGGTGGTTACATAGGTGTTAAGCTTGAGCCAATCTTTGTAATGATTTACAAAGGCCTTAAGATGTATGATAGGATCAGTAAACCCATAATAAGTGATGGTTGTAGTAACTTCCACAATGTCCATGACTGAAGTATGAGGTGTTAGGGGTTCAATTTGGAGGTGTTTGATGATCTTGTTTTGAATGGGTAGTTGTAGGATTAGGTTCCTGAGATGCTATTTAAGGGGGGAGAGGGGGACATTGATTTGGCCTTCCCCATTGAATTTGTTGAGGTCAATTGGACATTTACAAGAGGTTATTTTTCATTTGTATGAATTGAGTGAAACTATATGTTTTCACGTGCATAGTTTGGTCCAAGACCTTTAAGATCATTTGAGTTGGATCAAATGAATAATTTTTGTTGGATTGGGATGCTTGAGTTGCATGTTGGATAGAGTGAGAAGCTTAAGTAACACTAGACATTGGATTAACATTTTGGCTAATGTTTAGACTTAGAGAACTAAAGGTATCACTAGTTGTACTCATACCTAAGTTGGACATGGTGGATGAGGAAGTTATGGATTGACTTTATCTAAAGCCTACAAAAGGACTAAACCCACAATGAGTCTTAAGGAAATTAGAAACCATAAGAGTATAGATTACTTATTGGTATTTTCCTATATGTTTTGGATGTTATTGTTAGAAGAATTTCATTTTGGGAATGTGATATTTTTAGTCTTTTGCTTCACCATCAGATTTAGATTTTACTCATGGGGTAGCTTTCTATCCCTAGATCTTGTGTTGGCCATAGGGTTGGGATTTGTGTGTTTTTTCCTTGTTGGAACTGGTCATGGCCATATTGTAATCATTAGAGGGATTCTCTTGGGATAAAAAAAATTGTAGGAAAAATGATGTTGAGTATTCTTAGTGCTAGCCATTGAATGGCACTAGGATTGTTGTTATTGAATTCTTGAAAATCAATAAAGACTTGGTCATCTTCGTTTTGGAAGTTGTTAAGAATTTCCATTATAGGAATAAGATGATAACATTTAGGGATGCTAAAGGATAAGATATTTGGAAAACAAAGTATGTTTTAAAAATTATGAAAGTTAAGAATTTAAGAACGAGGAAATTAGGCAAGAAAATGATGCTAGACAAACCAATAGTGCTAATAATATAAGAAAATAAAATGAGAAAATGACCCAACACAATGGTGGGTTAAGATTCACATTAGGTTCAACAAAATATAAGCATGAAAAAAATGTTTGACAATAAAAATATCCTCTAATATAGGGAAAATTAAAAAAACATACTAGATCCAACACACGTACAAGATGCCATTCCAGAAAATGGTATGAGGCTATAGGCAAGGGTCATGTATAATGAGAATTGGAAGGATACTATTAAGAGATCTATGCAAGGAACTGACAAATAAAGATATGTCTTGATCTAAGATGTAAGAGGGGTAATGCCTTTAGGCGGTAACCAAGAGGTATCTAATCTAAGGGGTTGTAACTAAGAACTTTAAATAAAGTTACAAATGATGTAAATATAACAATACCAATAAGCATAAGCTAATGCAATAATGGAAGATGATAACATACCAATATAATATTTACACCAAAGTAAATAAAGAAAGAGTATAGTATTAGGAATACTTAACTTGGGTTAACTTGTTAGCGCATCAATCTTACTCTTAGCTCAAGTGTCACTTTGTGAGAGATGTTGTGGGTAAAGCTCAAGTTAGAAAGAAGAAGACTTAATTATCCTTAGTTGGTGACTCCAAATACTAGTTGTACTTTTTGGTTTCAAATTCTCTTCTTGATATCTTCAAAAACCTTGTACAAACTAGCCTTTCTCAAATGTAAGCTCTTCAGCCCTAATTGCTCTTCATCTTATTAAGATGTATTTATGTGCATGAGAAGAGAAGATTGGAGGTCTTGCTTATGAGAAATAACAAATTGGATCTGTATAAATATGTACAAAACCCAAAAAGTCACTACTCAAACTTAACCAATGTCATCGAACTGACTAAAGTAGTATGAAAAATTTCAAGGAGACACAATACTACTTCAACTTGTTTGATGACATCAGCCAAGGGGAAAGTATTGCAAGATACCATCTTCTAGGTCGATGATGTTAGCTAAAAACACACAAATAGGAAGAAGAGGAGTAAAAAGGGAGAACAGGGACAAGAAAAAGATAAGTAAGCAGATGACATGATATGGATAAAGGAAAATATAATAAATAATAATCATGGAATCTCTCATAAAGTACCACAAACTGACCCATCCCAATCTTAGTGCAATCCTTAAGATGAGCACTCAAGGATATCGATGCACCAACTAATCTTGCAAGAAAAAATGTTAATAAATGAAAAATGAGGTGTATAAAATAAGTACATAAATGGTGTAAAAATTACAACTTGTTTACATTTCAAAATCAAACCCTTATAAGATTTCCTAACTGAAAGAAGATCATATTATGCTTGTGGATCAATCTTGTCTTGTTACCTTCAAAATTGATCCTTATGAAAACAAAAAGGTTATGTGACATAATGCTTATTGATATTTATAATTTATTGTTGGGAAGCCCCTGGAAATATGACCAAAAAAGTAGTCCATCATGGCAAAGAGAACACTTATGAAGTAAAACATGGGAGTAGAAAAACTAACATTGTGTTGATGTTTTTTTAAGTAAGAGATTTCATTTAATTATCACAATGACCAATGAGATTGTTGGGATTGAAGAAATGAAGGATGAATATGTAATTGATTCATATTTCAAAAAAAACCTATTTATGCTTTCAATTCCAGCATCAATAAGTTTACAGGTGAATCTCCTTTTCATATTGTTTTTAGAAACAATCTGAAAGAAGTTGTGGCTTTAATTGATCTTCCTAAAAATAGATTAGCCAAAATGTAGAGGATTTTGTGAAGAATATACATGATATGCAACAAAAATTTAGGCAAATGATATAAATAATAAATGTGCAGTATAAAAAAGAACACGTGTGCATCGAAGAGAGAGGTGTACGAAGTGAGTGAAATAGTCATGGTTCACTTGTATAAAGAAATATCTTCTCAAGACACTTACAAAAAATTGAAACCAAAGAAAATTGGTCTTTACAAAATTATACCAAACAAATCAATGAAAATGCATATTTGATAGACTTGTTTGAAGAATTTCACATCAATCTTATTTTCAATGTCTTGAATCTGAAAATTGATCCTTACAAGATTATACCAAACAAATTAATGAAAATGCATATTTGTTAGACTTGTTTGAAGAATTTCACATTAGTCTTATTTTAAATGTCTTGAATCTATATATCTATCATGCAGAATTGAAATAAATTGATGATGAGAACATGCTTCGTGAATGGCAAAAGGGTCCAAGAATTATAAAATGTATTTGTAAAATGACAGTGATTCCTACATTTTGTTAACCCCTGGATCACAGAAGAGGAACCCGGGATGTTAACAAAGCTAGATTCTTTTGAAAGAATGGTATGATGATGTACACATGTCAATGAAAAGTAGAGATATTTTGGGAGTTATCTGAAAAAAAACTAGTTGTTAATTGCCCTGTTTTGGAGGAATGGGTTACATCGTTGAGTCTATTTTTCCTACATGTTATTTCTAATAGTGTTTTAAGAGAGGTGTAGGCTGCATCTTTAGAGTGCAAGTAAAGTGACTTGTTACGTTATATTATGATAAAAAAAAGAGGTTCTTGTGAATAGAATATTATTCTGTTAACAGGTTATATTGAAGTTGTACTTATGTTAGGATAAGGTGAAACATTTTAAAGGAAGATGATTTGTTACGTTATATTATGTTTAAAAAGAGGTTTTTGTGAATAGAATATTATTTTGTTAACAAATCATAAAAAAGTTATATTTATGTTAATTAAAAGAAAATTGGGAGATTTCCAAAAATTAATTTTAAAAGAGATTTTGATTAATATTATGGGAGCTGTGACCTTCAAAATTTAACCTAATTGTTATTTTCTATTGAAAAGTAAGGAAATTTTCGTAGTGGATGAAGACATCCTTATTTATGTATAATTGTTCAATATTAACGTTAATTATTGATAGCTTAGATTAAACAATAATTAATTTGAGAATGCTCTATGGAAGATTAAGAATAGTTTTAAATATTTATAAACTTTTGAAATATATTTTGTTTGGACAACGCACTTTGAAGGGGATTGATATGTTATGTATCTACATCTAATAAACATATGGTGTTGTAGTTGTGTGTATCCTTTGTATGGTGAAATATATCAATATAATATCAGTGGTTAGCTTGCAGGAGAAGTCTCTTGATATTTTATCTCCATTATATATAATTGAAGTAAGGAGTGGCCAATTAAGTAATATGAATTATTAGTTATTTAGATTTACTAGATCCATCAACTATAGCATATTTTTCCAGTAGTATTTGTCCTCTTCAGTATTCATGTAGTCTGTGCACGTTACATTTTATTCTATTTCCTTCAAGATATTTACAAATTCTATAAAATCTACACAGATATCTGGTGGAAGTGATGCTCCATAGTGTGAAATTTGTAGCTACAGCTGCATCAACCTGAAAGAAAAAAAATAGAGCAGCAAGAAAAATAGAGTAGAAAGAAAAAGAAAAATAGAGCAGGATTGAATTGAAATTATGTATATTCCTTGAATAATATTTTGTTAACAAAAATTATATAGACTAAAACAACCACAGAAAAAGAAAAAATGCAGTGAAAGAAGCAGTGAAAACTAAGAGAACTGGCATATTGCATGAACAGATCCTAGCACATTGCATGAACGAATGTAGTTAACTCATTAGTTAGCTTATTGTTAAAGTGAATAATTAACGCTAACACCCCCCCTTAAGTCTAACTAAGGAGACAAAAAAGGGTTAGGAAAAGAGGAAAGAGGGAAAACCCTGTGGGAACAAACCCCCCCTCAAAATAGACACTAACTGCTCATGGCAGCTATTGTGTTGCAGTGTTCTTCACCCCAAGAAGGTCTCATAAAAAATAAAAATTTTGCTCAGTGAATGTTTTCGTGAAGATATCGGAAATCTGTTCAGAAGTGGCACAGCACTACAAGTCGATAACTCCATCATGTATCAATTCGTGGATGAAGTGCATGTGGATCTCGATGTGTTTGGTCTGTGCCATTGTATGGGATCTCTACAAACCTTCAATGTACTTTGATTGTCACACCAAATGGTAGTCATACAATGAAAGAGGATACCAAGCTCAGTTAGGAAGTGTTTCATCCAAATGACTTGAATGGTAACGTTGACTACACCTCTATATTCAACCTCTGTTGATGATAAAGCAATGGTAGATTTCTTCTTACTTGACCAACAAATGGGCCCTGATCCCAAAATAAGAACATATCCTGAAGTGGACTTGCGATCAATGTTATCACTAGCCCAGTCAAAATCAGTGTAGCCAATGAGATCCAAAACACAACTTTTTGAATAATGAATCCCATAGCAAATGGTTCCCTAGACATAGCGAAGTATACACTTGGCAGCCTTCCAATGTAGCTCATGCATGTATCTAGAAATAACCCCCACTGCATATGAGAGATTTGGATGAGTGTGAGTGAGATAAAGAAGACTCCCCACAAGTTGACGGTAGTGTGTGAAATCAACCAATGGTGTATGCTTGCCATCTTCAAGCTTGACCCCTGATAGGAAAGGTGTGACAGTTGGCTTGCAGTCAGTCATGTGAAACCAAACCAAGAGATCTCATGCATACTTGGATTGAGGAACTGTGATTCCTGATTGATTTTGGCTGATTTCAAGGCCAAGAAAAAAATGTAGGAGACCAGTCTATCATAGAAAATCTACCATGCAAAATAGTTTTAATTGCAGCAATGACGGCGAGTGAATCACCTGTTATTAGTAGATCATCTACATAGAGTAATATGAGCAACAAAGAGTCAGATGTTCTCAGTATATAAACATTTGGATCAGATTTGCATCATATGAAATTTTGAGATAGAAGATAATAATCCATTTTAGCATACCAAGCTCTAGGTGCCTACTTGAGGCCATAGAGTGACTTCTTGAGTCTACATACCAATGAGGAATTTTGTATATACCCTTGTGGCTGCTCCATGTAGATCTCCTCCTCGAGATCACTGTGAAGAAATGCATTATTCACATCCATGTGATGAACCTCTCACCTTCTTGATGCTGCAATGGCAAGAGCCAATCGAATGGAGTCCATTTTTTCCACTGGAGCAAAAGTCTCATTATAGTCAATGCCATGAACTTGTTGAAAACCTTTGGCGACCAATTGTGCTTTGTATCTGCTCACATGTCCATATAATGATTTATTTATCCTATAGACCCACTTACATCTGACAAGCTTGCAATTAGAAGGAAGTGGAACCAAATCCCAAGTTTGGTTTGCAATGAGGGAGTTGTACTCCTCATCCATGGCTACTTCCCAAAGAGGATTCCCTGTAGCTTCTGCATAAGTTTGAGAGTCAGATGCTAGAAACACATAGGCATGCATCGGCATGATGGGATCAGTAGCTGAGAGTGCATGAGGGACTTCATATATATCAGCTAAGATCCTTGTTCTTTGATTTTCCACATGGGATATTGAATCATCACTAGAATCCAAATCAAGGATTGGTTATGGATCAACATATGCATGCTCATGTTCCTCTGAATCAGATTCAAAAATATCTAAAATAAGATCAAATTGATTGCATGTATCTCTGAGATCTATAAGATGAGGAAGCATAAAGGTGGTGGTATGTTGTTCCTGAGATACATGTCGAAGATTTTCATCAAAGTAGACACTCCTCTCAATGAAGAGTGTTTATGTGGAAAGATCTAGTAGTCTGTATCCCTTTACACCATTTGGATATCCAACAAAGATGCATTATTTGCTTTGAGGCTCCAAATCCTTCCTCTTGTCTATGGGAATGCGTGCCCAAGCATGGGATCCAAAGATGTGGAAATGTGTGACTTCTAGTTGCATGCCTCTCCATGCTTCAAAAGGTGTTTATCCTATGATAGATTTGTGAAAAGATCTATTTTGTATGTATGAAGCACAGTTGATTGCTTCTGCCCACAATTTGGAGGGAAAGGACCGAGCATGCAACATGCAGCTGGCCATCTCTTTCAAAGATCGGTTCTTCCTCTCAGCTACCCCATTTTGCTGTGGAGTGTATGGAACTGTGTTTTGAAATTGTATTCTTGCTTCATCACAAAGATGTTGGAAATCATTGTTGACATACTCCCCTCCATTATTTGTGCAGAGGATCTTGATCATTTTCCCAGACTGCTTCTCTACATGAGCTTTGAAAATCCTAAGATTCTCAAACACCTCAGATTTTAATTTGAGAAAATACACCCATGTGTATCTTGTGCAATCATCAATGAATGTTAGCACATATTTGGCTTTGCTCATGGAAGGTTCAGGAAATGGACCCATAAGATCACTGTGAACAAGCTCTAAAGGAGAAGAGGCTCTCCATGCATTCCCCTTTGGAAATTTTTCTTGTGGATGCTTTCCAAGAGCACATCCTTCACAAATTCCATCATAAAAGTCTATGGCTGGCAAGCCTTTAACCATTCCTTGTTTGTTAATTTGATGCATGTATCTAAAATTTAAATGACCAAATCTTTCATGCCAAATTCTACTTTCATCATTTGCATGTGTTAGAAGTAAAGAAGAATCTGATTTAGCAACAAAATTAGAAAAAGTGTACAGATGAGATTGATGATTTGCCTTACCAACAAAATTTTTGGAGTTGTCTTGCATGTCAAATATGGTGACCGAATCAGGGGTAAATTCAACTCTCCTACCGATTCCAGTATGTGTCATTTGATACACAGAAAGAAGATTAACAGAAAGCTTTAGAATATGTAAGACATTCTCAAAACTTCCAATTCCAACCTCTACCCTCCCTATTCCAGTTGCCTCTACAGGAGAACTATCTCCCATGAGAATAGGAGAACCAGAATATGGTTTCAAAGAAGAAAGAGCATCTTTTATGGCTGCCATGTGGTGTGAAGCTCTAGAGTCTATGATCCATGCATCTGAAGAAGAATGAATATCAATCAATGCATGAGCATTGTCTCTTGTTTCAGGTGCTTTTTCTTCCTGCTTCTTCTTGGCACTCTCAGGGATAAGGCTACCAAGATTATGTTGTTGAAGTGTCTGAGCCATGAGATCAATGGTCTTCTTCAAGCATGATGATTCTGGATGGTACCCACTGTTGCAATCGCTGCACTTTGATTGGCCCTTTTTGTCCTTCTTTTCTTTTGAGCATGTATATCCATCTAGAGGTTTGGGATTGCCTTCCTTTCTTGGATATGAATCCTTTTTCCCTTTGCCTTTGAATTGTTGATTGGATTTGGAATTGTTCTTCTCACTTGCATGCACAACAAGTGCATGAGATTTGGAATTCTTCAATATGCCCATCTTTATAAGCTTATCCTACTCATGTAATAGAGACTCAATGAAGTTATCCAGTGTGGGCATCTTCCAAGTTGCTCCTGTTGTGAGCCTAACTGTTTGGAAAGTAGAGACAAATACTACATATTATGGACCCAGCTTTGATAGAATAACAAGGATTAATTTTCTTTCTTCCTTGGATTTGTCAATACTAGATCCTTTGAGCTAAAGCAATAAAGCATTGAATTTTGTGAAGAAATCTTGAATATTATCAAAACTCCTTGGATCTAATGAGTTGAGCTCATTTTCAAGGATATGACCCCGCATTTCATCTTGCTTTCCAAAAAGAGTCTCCAATGTATTCCAAACTTGGTTTGGAGTTGTACATGCCTCAACATGAAACAACAATTATGGAGAGATGGATAAGCACAACAAACTAAATGCTTCATCCATGCAGTTGAAGTATTTAGATTTTTCAACTGTTGGATTGGGTTCAACCTTTGTATTCATAACTATCCGATAGAGGCCTCTACTTCTGAGCTGAAGTAGAATCTTTGGCTTTCAATCAAAATAGTTGTATGGTGTGAGAATGACAGAGGGTGAACATTCAATTTTTCAGCTCTGATCTTCTATATCTGCAAAAAAATACTGTACTTCTTTTTGGCAACCAGGCTCTGATACCATGTGAAATTTGTAGCTACAGCTGCATCAACCTGAAAGAAAAAAATAGAGTAGCAAGAAAAATAGAGTAGAAAGAAAAAGAAAAATAGAGCAGGAACGAATTGAAATTTTGTATATTCCTTGAATAATATTATGTTAACAAAAATTATATAGACTAAAACAACCGCAAAAAAAAAAAAAAAAGCGGTGAAAGAAGCAGTGAAAACTAAGAGAACTGGCACATTGCATGAATAGATCCTGGCACATTGCATGAATGGATACACTTAACTCATTAGTTAGCTTATTGTTAAAGTGAATAATTAACGCTAACACATAGCAATTGGTGTGTACGATAGGAGAAGGCTTCATGAGGGCCAATGAAAGTACTTGACGCCAAAGTGTATAGTGAATAAGAATTGAACTTATTAAATTCAGAGTTGTATTTGGCTGAAAATGGGCTTAGATGATTTTTTGGGATGTAAAGTTGTTGTTGTTTTCGTGCAGAACAGTTTGATGCAATGGAAGTAGTTGCTGGGGTTGCTTGATTGAATTGATATACAAACATTCTGAGATCAAAGTATAGGTTTATATTCCATTTGCATACAAATAGATGCAAACCTTCCAAGAACAAAAGTTATTATCTTAATGAATTAATTTTCAAACGAGGAATACATGTCAAAAAAAAAATTTCATGTCAAAAACATTTGTTGTGATTACAAGGTTTAGTTATTAGTTCTAAGTTTAATTTGCAATTATTGTTGGGTGTGGTGGTCAATTAGATTTTATCGATTATATTTTGAAATATAAGATTTTTATAAAGTTAGCAATTTTTTTAATGCAATGTATAAAATAATATTAATTGTTTGAAGTTGATTGCCTGATTTTTTTAGATATTATGCATTGTTTTACTTGGATTGAGACTACGCATTAATGACATGATAGGTAGGGGAGGGTTTGTACAAGTTGGGGTTATTTTGCCATTCAATACAACATTTGTTCACTTCATGTGGATGGGTTTTTTTGGAGATTTGGCATTGAATGCAGGTTCAGTCGATCGAAAACATGGTAGAGGGTTTTAAATATCTAGATGGCTGTACAAGCTTGCTATATTTTGTTGCATTCGCTAAAGCAAGGAGCGCTGAAGAGAAGTCAACAGGCTAGGGCAACAAGTTTTTGTTGGCTTTCATAGGTTATATATCTTGTGTAGAGAGTTTAGAGGTAAGGTTTTTTACTGTGACCTTGCTTCAATTAGGCTTTTGAATTTGAATTTGAAAGCTTTGCATGACTTTTCTCAAGGCTAGACAATGGTTTTTTGTTGTATTTGGGTATTGTTTTACTGGGTTTCGTTAAAGAATTTTATGCTCTGGACAATGTAATTTCAATAAATCTTAGGGTTCTGAAAAATGTTTTTATGGTAAACGATGATTTTTTTTGTACTTAGATTTTGTTTTGCTAGGTTTTATTTTCTAATCTGCAACATTTTTTTGATAAATCTATGTGATTATTCGGTATCGCTCTGATCATTTTGAAGGTTATTGTGCTTTGAAAAAAACTAATTTTGAAAATAATACATTTAAATAATTTTTTTAGGGTTACAGTAAAATATGAGGATTTGGAAATGTTTTTCTTGATAGAAGCTCCAGTACTTTGAAATTTCAATAAATCTTTAGGTTTCAATAATGTTTTTATGGATTAGGAGTGAGGGTTTTGGAAACATGATATTGGTCTATAGGGTGTTATCCCTGTAGTGGCTTGCAATTGTAGATTTCTATTAGAGCTTTAGGTGCTAAATTTATGTTAATTATTTATTTTCTTGACATCGTCATTTTTTCCTAGGGGAGAAACTATGTTATTTTATTATGATAGCAAGGGTATTCACTACATTATTGTATTTGAACAAAATCATTTTCTTTTCCTTGGAAAACCCTTTAAAGCTATCTTTAGGTGCGATGGTGTCAAGTATTTATTGGTCTGTTATATATTTCAGAGTGAGCTATTTGAGATAGAAGAGGCCAACTAGCTTGCAACAATGTTTTTTGACTATACAAAAAAAAATGTGTGAACCGGTTGAAAATTTTACCAGTTATTCTATAGATGTGCATATGGCTATTTCATTTATGTTAGAAATTAAATAGTCAAGAATTAGTGACATATTTTTTGCAAGCTGGTTAGTCTCTTCCATTTGAATTTAAGAGCATAGAGCATGCATTAAATGTACTAAATATATGGTCCGTAATATGAAATATCTTGATTTGTCCATAATATATTGACTGAAATGATATCTCCTCCTTTGGAAAATACAATAAACATAAAGACAAAGGTTGAAGCATAACACCGTGTCTCACTTTTTGGTATAAAGGGGCAAGCAAAAAATGAAAATATGAATATTTCTCAATTTGTATAGACAATAGTGACTTAACCGTATAAAATATGAAAAAAGTGTAAACTAATGAAATGTTTCATTTTAAGTGTAGATTACATTTATTATTTTTTTGAAAAAATAAAAAAATAAAAAATAGATTTTTTAATATTTAAATACACAGTGTGTATGTTTCGTGTACAAAAAGTTTTATTGAGTACTTGATTTCCACTTATAATTTTATCAAAACATAATATTTTCTTAAGATTTTTTACAAATATGTCTTAGAAACATGGACGTAGTGCAATATTTTTGTTTTATAATATTTTGACTAAAAAATATTTTTTTATTAATTTTTTAATGATCAAGGCAAGGAATATCAATGCTTATATCTTCTCCTCACGATATATTTTTTATATATGTCGAAATAGACTATTTTTTTCACCATTAGAACAAGGAAATTAAAGTCGAGTGCATTGATATTTTTCAGTTCTTTTTGTCATAGTCTCCTATTTTTCCCAGTGCCTCAGACATATGGTACTTCATTTTATAAATAAGTATATTTTACTAAATAAAAATAAATATTAAATATTATTAAATTTTAAAAAAATCTATTGTTAGAAAGCTCATAAAAATATCTATTTATATGTAGAGCTACATATTTTTATTTTATTTTTTCATTCTAATACATGGCATCCAAAGTGGCAATTTTAGGTCAATAATAGCTTTCCACTTCAATGGGTGATGATTTGCTTCCACATGGGGTTCAAACGAAGGGGGTTCATTCGAACCTCCCCTAAATATCATTCAAATTAATCAAATGCCAAAATAAACCTTTGACCTCCTTTGTTTGAAGGGGGTTTGTTCGAACCCCCTTCAAAAAGTACACGTTGAGGTTTGAATGAAGGAAGTTCGAATAAACCCCCTTCGAACGAAAGGGGTTTATTCGAACCCCAATTTTTTTTTGGATTTGGATGCACTTGGCTGAAAAGTGGGACTCACTTATGTGCCATAACCCACAAAGAATATGTTATGTAAAATCTAGTTTATGAATATGTGTTTTATTGAGTGCATCAATTACATAAATAAAGAAAAAATGTAAATTTTATGTTATCACACTACCTGTACAACTTAGTAACAAGAATGATCTACTTGTTGAATCTCATCATGTGTTATTGTTTTGTGGCTAGGTTTGCTTTTCTAAATTGCATGCTTTTTTGAAATATTTATGTGATAATCTGGGGTTGGATGGTTGTTGTGCTTGAGAAAAATCTAATTTTGAAAATAATGTATTGAAATAATATTTTGGGGTTTTAATAAAATATGAGAGTTTTGAGTATGTTTTTCTTGATAGTTAATTGATGGGGACTACATTGATTGCAAAATGAATTTTAATTTTTGGTCTTTGTAATTTCAATAAATCTTAAAGGAATTTCAAAAAGCGATCTCTGTCTCTAGGGTACTATTCTTACAGTGCTTTCCAGTTGTAGATTTCTGTTAGAGCTTTCTAAGGTGCTAAATATCCATTAATTATTTATTTTGCTGACACCACCATTTTTTTCTAGGGGAAAAACTATGCTATTTTATTATAATAGCAAGGGCATTTACTAGATTATTACAGTTGAACATAATAATTTCCTTTTCCTTACGGATCACTTTAAATCTATCTCCAGGAGCAATGGCATCAAGTGTTTAATGGTCTATTGCATATTCTTGAGTAGGCTATTTGAATTAGAAGAGGTTAGCTGGATTATAATAATGTCTTTCGACTATGCAAAACAAAAATAGTGTGTATTAGTGAAAAGTTTGACTAACTATTCTATACACATGCATATGTCTATTTTGTTTATGGTGGAAATTATATACTCAAAAATCAGTGACATATTTTTTGTGAGCTAGTTATTCTCTTAAAATTGGATTTAAGTACATAGAACATGCATTAAATGTACTGAATATATGATCCACAATATGAAATATCTTGATTTGTCAAATAATATATTGACTAGAATGATACCTCCTCTGAGCAATATAATAAAACATAAAGATGAAAAGTATGGTATGCAAAAGCTGGTTTATGAATATGTGTTACATTGAGTGCTTTAGTTATAGAAATAAAGAAATAAATGTAAAATTTATGTTATCATTATGCTTGTAGAACTTAGTAACAAGACTAATCTAGTTGTTGTATCTCCTCATCACACCTCGTTATATGTTGCATCTAGTCATATCCCATATTATGCTCTTGAATAGTTCAATGTAAATAAAGCAATACACTTGACTCATAGTTATTATCTATTTAGAGGATTTGCTTTTGACATCTTTTAATTCATTTTTCAACTTATCCAAGTGCGGCTCAAGTCTATTAAACACTTTTAGTTTATTTTGGGCAATTTTTAGTTCATTTACTAGTTCATCTTTCTCTTCTATTAATTGGATTTTAGATAGTGGACCTTTGACTTGAACCTAAGTTATTGCAGTATCTGTCCTTTACTTTTTGTTCTAATATTTTCCTTATTAGAAAATACATACATTGTATGCAAGAACAAATAGATATGGAATTATCTTTAATTCACTCTTTGAAACTATATTTGTTGATGGCTAATTTAGTTTTTTAAATTTTACATTTGACGTTTAGTAACCTTTTCTAAGAGAAAGGGCTTGTACCATGTTGCAAGTGATTATCATGGTCAATTCCATGTCTGACATAAATTTTGGAACGACTTAATGAACATTGTCAAATAAAGTTTGTGAATATAGATTGGGAAAAAATGGCAAATAGGCATAGAGATAAACAATTGATTTCTATTAAAGACTATAGAACAATAAATTCGACTATTTTCGATAGCATAGATGTTGCTTTGGACAAAGCAAGCCTATTTATAAATTGTCAGTTCAAACACAATGCCAGTGACTGCTTGTTTGATGAATTTCAAGTCAAGTATTACATTTTTGATACACATCAACAAAACTCCATGTTGGAATTATATAACTTTTTTAGAATTATTTGTAGAGAAATCACCAAGATGCGTTAAAATCCTTGCAACTTGAATTGGAACCAACAGAGATATATAAGTTATATCATGTACATGACTGCCATATACTTTGAACAAATGAAATTTTTAGAAACTACATGCATGACAAATGGTGAGCATGGTTTATGGGGAGAAAATTTCTGCATAAATTGGTTGTCTAAATAGCTCAGTATTTCCATTTGTGTTTGGCATTTGACAAACACGAAAAAATACTTACATTTTAATGAAAATTTACATTCACCTTCGTATTGTATTGTTTTCCATGATAAGAACTCTATGTATGAACATTATGAATCATTGTATTTCAATAAATTAAGCAATTTTCAATGCTAATTGAGACATATAGCTTTGTCAAGAACATGTACCATGTTTGCTTCTTGTTGGCAAGCAAATGATATAAATTTAGAGGTGTATGGTTTAGCAAAAATACTAGGAGACATGTCTTGTTGTGGCGATAACATATTCAATGCTTTTTGTCATTTAACAAAAAATGCTTTTGACATACAATATTTACATCAATATATAACACAATCATTTTGCAATGCATTTCTCTTTGTAGATATCGAAACATATCTATTTAGAAACAAATCGAATAGACAATGTTATCAAAGACATACCAACCATTGCAAATTTACAAGGGTTACATTATCAGACTAGATTTACCTTATGACAATGGTGGAATATAAAGTAACAACTTTGCCATACAATGGATTTCATATGTATTAAAACTGACAACATGTATATGGTCAACAACAAGCCAACAAATTGTTAAAGTTTATAATGAATGTTCTTGCTCAAGCGCCATATACAACATTATCTTTTTTGAAATAAATACAAATCATATACACTATGAACCATTGATAATAAAAAAACAAACTATGTAACAAATCCAATCTCTTCCAGATTCTGCTAGGTCAATATGAATAAAGAGAAAATAGAGTTTGCTTCAGACATTGAAAATTGCACGTAAAAGGCCAATAGGTAAAAAATTTACCAAAAATGATATTAGAAAAGTGATAGAAATTTTCAACAAAAGAATCAGTGATACTCACATACATGTTTGTGTTATTTACAAACAATTACATTTTAAGCATAGTATGAAACTTTTTAATCAAGTAGAAAATGACATGTGCCAACAATTAATGGGTAAAAGTAAAGCTATGTGTAAAAATAAAATATGTGCAAATTGTAACCTGACATTAAAAAATGGAATGGTTCCTATATTTTCAATGCCTATTAATATTAAACAAAACAAATGATTAAAAACTATGCTTATGCTATCATATCTTGAGGAAAGGCTTGTTACATTGAGAATAACATTTACACAAATTTTGAAAAATTACTACCTAGGTCTATAGATAAACAAACAATAATTTTTATAGCTTTAAAGAGGCACTTGGAATACAAAAATGCATACCAACAAGGGGTTGTTTGGCCACATATGATTATGAAAGCATTAAAATAACTATGCATAAGAAAATGTATAATGCCCACAATGTATGAATTAACCCTGATTGGAAACCACTTATACCTAATACTGTAATGGAGAATGCAAATAGAAATAATGTGTCAAACGATTCTAGATTGGATCTAGGTAATGAAACGAGCATATCTTTTCAACATAAATGAAAGATATTCTAACGACACCCTGGTGCATGGTTTTATAGACTCAACATCTATTGTTGCATTAGAGGACAAAGTGGTTGCAATTGCATTTGCTGAAGAAAATCACCCACTTGGCATTTTCAAAGATAAGGATTCTTAAAAATGAACTTTCTAATGCTTTTCTGTGGAAATCTTCATGATGAAGATATTGTGTCAAGATTTACATATAAAAAATAGGACAATGGGAACTATTACATGTCAACCATAAATTTTCATATCACCTCACCAAATTGTTTTTCAAAGCAATTAAAATAATCATAGATCAAGTTGAAAATACTATGTGGGTTCAAATTTAAAAAGACCAACTAAAGGGGAGAAATCTTATAGCTGCGGATGCCAAATACAAACCTGATTTGGAGAAATTTCTTAAATGAAAAATTGGATATGTAGACTTTAGATAAATACACATGTCACTTTATTAAATACAAGGCATTAAAAAGAATTCCTTTACCATGATATGACAATTAAGACCACCAGAATTTTTCTTGACTTTTACAAGTGTTGAACATCATTGGAAGCCATTAATGGATGCATTGTAGCTATTATATGTGAATCATGCAAAAAAAACTGTTGGACCTGGCAATTTCAACAAATTTGAAGATGCTTCCATTATTATAAAAAAATATCTAGTTATATGCACATGTTATTATAGGCATCATATCAATGCATTAAGATAAATGCTATGTAGTGATGATGTTTTCCTTATAAAAGTCAATGATTTTCTTTGTGTGTCTGAATTTTAACATAGAATAAATGTTAATGACCATTGGTTGGTGTCAATAAAATATGCATTGGTATATGGAAAGGATAAAAATCCAAGAATTGTGGATTTTATAGATAAATACATAACTTGTTATAATGATAGTCTAGAAAACAATGTAGCTAAATTGCATAAACACCACCACACTAAGATTTGTAAGAAAAAAAATGATAAAAATTATCGATATAATTTTACACAGTTGCCCATGCGATAAACTATAATACTAACACCACCTAGAATAGCAAATGAACTTGTAATTCCAGCATTGAAATAAATTTATATGTTGTTTAGTACAAAATGATACACTTGTTCAAATAATTTTGACACATTTTTACAAGATCTGGGCATGACCGAGTCACAGTACCTAGAAAAATACAAGCAACCATTACACAACCTACTATTTTCCTTGAGCGACATCGTCACAAGTACGAGTAATAGTTTTATAAAAGACATGTTGTATTTATGGCAAGCCAATACATATACGTAGTTTATTTTAAATGCATATGTTGCAGTAACATACTATAGTTAATATATGACAAAGGAAAATTAAAAAACAACACATACTTTTAGGCAAATATGAAAAAAACGTGAAACAACACACATAGATTCTATTCAAATGTTACGTACATTAGGAAATGCAATGTTGAAATAGCAACAAATGCCTGCACAATGAGTTGTTCACTTGGTATTATAATTTCCATTAAACCATTGTTCAATAACATGTGCTTTTATTAACACATATTGTCTTTATGAATGAACATTTATCTTAAAACCCACAAATATTCTTAGACATGATCCAGATGACTCTGAAGATGTAATGTGTCAATCTCTTATAGACTTTTACAGAGCTCGTCTTGATACCATTGACCATGTTTGTTTACTTGAGTTTAATTCTAACTACCAAAAAAATGGAAAGACATTGAAAAGAAAAAAAGGTGATGTTATACATTTTGTTAATTAAAACTAGCATCTTAATATTAAAAACTATTACTGTGAATGGTTGTTGTATTTGCCATTTCAAAACAATGAGAATAGTTTGAAACAAGGTATTCAAACATGGAAACAAGCTTATGATTTGCAAGTAAATATTATAAAGCAAAATGAGGCTAAGTTTAACTATGACATAAATGCTTCTTGGGGATACATAGAATATGTTGTCTCTAGAATTGATTTCGATATTAAAAAAGTATTAGAGTCTAAAAATTGGTTATGCGAAGCAAAGAACATGGAATACAAATATGATCTACATATGGACTTCTAATTAATAAGTTTTGCATCAAGACAATGTATGTCAAAATAATTTTAAGTTATTCCTCATCTATTTATTTTTAACACTGCTGAATACTATAGACAAAGACAAATGCTAAATGAATAACAACGAGCAATTATAAAAGGCATTGCTTATAAGAAAAGGACAAACAAAAATAAGTCATTGTACTTATTTAGAATCATAGATCATGTTTGGACAAATAGTAGAAGAGAAAATAACTAGATTATAACAATAGAAACATATTGGATTGATCACAATGTCCTATGTGTCACCATAGAAAATAATTCTTAGTCATCAGGATTTAAAACAAGTCAATGAATGCATGCAAGTTTTTTTTAATTATTTACTGCATAGTTTTGGTCTATTTTATTTGCATTTGTATATAAACAATTATTAGGAAAAAACATGTTATTCTATGTACTCAATTTTTTTTTTCTTGAACATGTCATCTAGCTCTCTTCATTGCATATTTATCATTTATAAAACCATAGTGCACATCAAAAAAAAATTGACATTTAATTTTAAGAAACAAAGGATAAGTCATGGAGTCAGATAAGAAAAACCATCCAAGAAGAAATATATCAAGAATAAGAAACTATTTTATATGGTACAGATTAGACAAGTTGTTCTTAACAACAATTGCAAAAATGGTAATCCATGAATATTTTGTTTTGTTTTTTGTTGTTGGCTTTAAAATCCACATTTTTGCTAGGCAAAAAAACTGTGATTTTTTTTCACTTTGCTTTTGAAAATATTCTATTTAAAAAGGAAAAACACATTTATTTTTCCTTGTCTCAACACATGCACATAAACAACACCTTCGTGCATAATCATGGATATTTATTCGAGGAAAAACGTTTCTACATTTGAAGGAGATGTGTTAATTGTTTATAGACCTGCCTATGTCACAAATTTTAGTTATTCGATTAAAACAAAGATATTTCATATTGAATTGGTCAATGTTCATGGGTAGATGATAATAACAATGCAAATAAGCAAGAAATTAATTCAAAAATTTGAAACATATAAATTTCTAGACAAAAGTATCTAGGTTTCTAACTTCTTGGTTATGGAAAAGACAAAATACGAAAGGGGAGACACTAAATTTTGCATATTATTGAATGCAAATTCAAACATGCATAACATAACTATGGTGTGAAAAAAGCATAAATTTATACCCGATCATGTAATTGCTGATATAATAAACTCAGACGATTCATTTTTAGTTGGCTCATTCGGAGCCTTGGTAACAAGTTACCAACAAACTAATACTCAGTTTAATTTACATGTCTAGGATGGTGAAATAGAATACAATTGTGCAGTAGTGAGTATTTATTTGATCTTTTCTTATTTTAAAAAATTGGTTTTTTCATATATTATGATTATTTTTCTTGTCAAATTATGTACAAACTATTTTGTTTTAGATTCAATATGGCGAACAATACCAACAACTTTTTCATGCAATTCAAGACCAAATGCCTTAAAAAAAATCTAATCTACATTTTCAAAAATATGATACAAAAATTCCCAAATGGTTCTCATACACTTTGTACAAATTTTACATCTTTTATCGAACCATTGGTCGATGAAACTACAAAGAAATATCTACAAATAATCATTGGTGAAAACATTGATGCAAATTTTTATTTGCTCTCTTTTATTTTTTTTCACATTAACTATGAAAGAAAATTTAAATTCTTGTTGAAAAAACAATAATATCTTCTTCAAACATATACATTCAATAGTAATTATTCAACTCCCTTTGAGCCAATATACAAGTCTTGTCACCATGCAATTCTAACAAAGGATCTTCAGTGACATGAGTGTTTACACTATCCAAGATGTCCACCAAATTTAGAACATTTATTTATTCATGCAATGGATTATGTCTCAACAAAATAAAGAAAGATCAAATGCATTTTGAGGAAACCTTTGCTTGAGACTTTGCTGCCATAACTGATTTCAATATCTTTTAAATAATATAAACAAGACATGTCAACAACTATTTTCTTGCTACGTAGATTTCAACTTTACAACACATTTACAATTATAATATATGGTACTATTTCTAATATTAAACCTGAATAAAACCAATTTCTAACTTAGTGAGCTTGTCACAATGTTGTCTTACAAATATGTTTTCATCATTCAAAATATCTTTGATGCCACTTGCTGATACCATTGTTCCTTGTTTTGTATCTCAAATTCTTGGTTTTAGAGAAATAACATGCTTTAAAGACATGATGTAACAACTCTTTGGAAATACAAATACTTATGCTAGATACTTTGACTATGCATGTTATGCATAGTGTTACTATAAACTCATTTCATATTTACATCAATATGTATAAATTTTATTTTATTTTTAGTTTTGTCACTATAATTACATATGCACAAAATAGAAACCAAAGAAAAGAACCTGGTTTAAAGACATGATGTAAAGGATTTTTGACAATACTAATACTTTTCCTAGATACTTTGATTATTCCTATTATGCATAACATTACTATAAAATCATTGCATATTTGAAAGAAAATTGAAACTTTATTTTGTCTTTTCTTTTGTCACTATAATTACATATGGTCAAAATGCATGATATGTATCATAACTAGGAAAAAGAATATTGATATCTTGCATAGTGATTTCTAGACATATGTTATTGATATCTTGATATATGTTATTGTATGGTTACAATTCCTGGATTGAATTTATTTATGAACATATAATAATGAAACTACATTCAATATCTCATATATGTTCTTTTGACAAAAGATCGACATTTATGGAAATAGTAATCAATTATTTTGCTAGTACTAGTTTATAGTGTTAAAGTATGAAAAATTCATGCTTAAAATTCAATCACTGTTACAATTCAAATTTATACACTACCATGTTAATCTAAACCATGCATATCATCATCAAGCTATGATTTACATTGCACAACTGTTTGAGTATTGGCATTATGATTTATGGTCAGTAAATAGCAAATTTTGCTTTAGATACCAAGACATATACCAAACTCAATGAAGTTATTGATTCAACAAATTGTTACAATGCAAGTTATCAAACAGATTACAAAACTTTACTTTTGATGGTTCAAAAATTATTTTATTTATAGACTATACTTCTAATATTATATGTATTTTATGCTACTTCAAATTTGTCATTTTTTAAATTTTATTCTTTGGTTTGTAATTATATTCCATTTTATTTATCATATTTCATAGTACTTGGTCTTATTTGAAAACTAAGTCCACCGTCTTATGTGAATTTTGACCATTGTTTAGTTTAATTCCCAAATACTATACCATTTTTTTGATAAAATGTCACCGTATACAATGTTATAGATATAATAATATTAATCAAGACACATTGTATGAACAAATAATTGACTTCTTAGCTTTAAACCTCATTCACTATACATTAGAGCATGCATTTTTTTTTATAAAAACTAACCGGGGTAAAAATTTATTCCAAAATAGAAAAAGCCAAAAACATTACATAGCCTTGTCCTGCTCGACCAGAAGACTCAGCTTCTGGGAGAAGTTCGGAGGCAACAAGTTATAATCTAAAATTTCCCATTGGGATCCGTGCTCAGAGGCCCATTTGGCCAAGTAGTCCGCAACCCCATTCCATTCACGGGGAATATGCATGAAACTCACATAATCCATCACCGTACTTAACTGGAGAACCTGTTGGACAACCACCCCCAGACGCCACTCAACACTATCAAAATTGCGATTACTTAAAAAATCAATGACAACCTGGGAGTCTGACTCGCAAATAATATTCTGCTAGCCTTGTTGACAGCAATGTTGCATGGCCTGAAGGATAGCGAGTGCCTCCATGTAATTATTGGAATGCCATCCCTTATAGACAGAGAAAATGAATTGAATGTTTCCTGAACTATCTCAGCCTATGCCACCAATACCAGCTTCTCCAGGATTACCTCTTGAGGAGCCGTCGGTGTTAATTTTTAGCGTTTCAGGTGAAGGGGGTGTCCATCGACCCCTTCTACACACCGGTTTATGCAATTGCCTGACTATGTTCCCAGGGCGTGAAGAAGGAGCGGTGGGTGGAGCAGTCGACAGGTTGCCAGCAATGCTGGATAGAATACCATGCTCCTCATCCCCCAGCCCGTCTGCTCTAAGATTCTTAGCCACCAACGACTCCTGCAGAGAAGCGCGAACCTTCTCCCAAATGGCTCCACTATTTATCCGCTCGGTCCGGAAAATATGTCTATTGTGTTCAATCCAAACATTCCATAATATAAAAGCAGGTCCAGCAAGCCAGGCAGCCTGAAGAATAGGTGCTTTGGACTTGGGGACGCTCAAACCACTCCAAAAATCAGGTAAGGAGGACGCGTGCCAGCAGGTCTTCTCCACGCGTCCCACCATCTATGCCAAATAGTCTTGGCATAAGAACAGAGAAAGAAAAGATGTGCCCCTGTTTCTTCCTCCCTACAACTAAGCACACATCTGGAAGGCCCCTGAAAGTCGTGTTTGCACAAGTTTTCCCACGTGAGGCACCTATTGTAGACAAGCATCCACAAAAAGAAGCTACATTTGGGCTAAGTAACGGAATTCCATATTTGCTTCCCCCAGAGGAAATGTGCTTCCCCATAAACTTGCTTGAGCAGGGCCTGATATCCCGTTGAGACCGAATAGCTACCAGTTGATCCCCCTCCCCAAGTAAGCACATCCTACCCGTGAAGAGAGTTGCAATGTCTAAAATCTAATAACTGAGCTAGCTCTAGCCTGTTCTCCCATGACCCACCTAGCAGCCATTCCAAAAAGTTTTTCCATCTGAAGCCAGTAGCCAAGCCCATGTTATACTCCTCCTTGTAGTGGGCCACATTAGTCCATCTAGCGGCTTGAAAGACCTCATATAAAGACTGCAAATGCAGGTGGGAGGATAAGAGTGGGGGCAACCCATCCCATGAATCTTCCCAAAAGAGAGCCTTATCTCCGGTCTTGCAAATCTAGAACAGGCTGCATTTAATCAGCTGAGCTCCGACTTTGAGGGTGCGCCATATCATGGAGCCACCCCTCTCAAGAGGCATCCAAACAATAACAAAGGGATCCACCCCGAGAAAGTACTTACCAGTGAGGATTCGAGCCCACAGTTGGGATGGATTAGCACACCATCTTTAGTAAAGTTTGGCAGCCAAGGCATGGCTCACCAGGATGGCAGAACGCAACCCAAGTCCTCCGTCTTTCTTTGGCTGACAAACAGTATCCCACTTGATCAAACTCCATTTGGTGCTCCATAGGTTATGACTCCAAAGGAACTGGCGTGAAAGGGCATCGAATTCTTTGAGAAAATAAACTGGAGCAGCCTGAACCAAGCAACGATACACCGGAAGAGCTTGAATCACCGATTGCAGCAGTGTGACTCTCCCAGCAGTGGAGAGCCATCTGTGAGTCCAGTGACTTACTTTATGCCTCAATATATCCAGAACATTCTACTAAAAGAGCTGTGGCTGCCTACCAACCATAATGGGAATGCCCAAATAAATGATTGGGAGCACCTGAATTTGAAATCTCAGGATAGCCGCTATTCTCCTTTGTATAGGACCAGGTGTGTTAAAGAAATAAATGGAGGATTTATGGTCATTGATTTTTTTCCCAGTAGCATCCAGGTACATGTCAAGGGTATCATGAAAAGCTACCGCCTCTTGAATATGCTCTTTTCCAGCCAGGATGGTATCATCAACAAACTGAAGATGGGACGTGATTAATCCATTTCCCCACTGCCACCCCTGCACAATATTCTGAGAAACCTGGAATTTTATAAGCCGGCCCAATCCTTCAGCCAGAATGATAAATAAATAGGGGGACAGCGGGTCTCCTTGACGAAGGCCTCTCACTGCCCCAAAAAGCTCAGTGGGCTGCCCATTGATGAGGACTGAGTAGGAAGGCATGGTGACACAACTAAGCACCCATTGTATCCATGCTGGGCTAAAACCAAAGGCCAACATGATTTTTTCCAAGAATCTCCAGCTGGCCTTGTCATAGGCCTTTTATAAGTCCAGCTTGATGAACATGGCCCGCTCTTGGGATGTGCTCATAGAATGGATAGCTTCTGATGCAATGACCACCTCGTCAAGAATTTGCTTGCCAGCAACAATGCCCCCTGTTCCTCTGAAACAATCAAAGGGAGGCATTTTTTGAGCCTTTTCGCTAAGATCTTAGTGATAACTTTGTAAACCACATTGCAAAGCGCAATAGGCCTAAAGTGGTCCAGCTGATCCGCCTACTCTTTCTTCGGGATTAAGACCAGGAAGGTGGCATTCAATGCCTTCAGCATTTCTTTATTGGAATAGGACTCCTGTATCACCTCAAAGAGGTCCTGCTTGATGACATCCTAGAAGTCCTGGTAAAATTCCACTGGAAATCCATCGGGCCCAGGTGCTTTACCTCTTTTCATGCTGAAGACCACAGCTTCCACTTCTGTCTTTTCTATAGGCCGCATAAGATACTCATTCAGCCCCGAATTAACCACAGAGGGAATGCAGGACAACACTGTATTTTCTGCTATCTCGGGAGGGTGCAGCCCTTTTGAGAAAAGATTAGAAAAATAATGGACCGCTGCTCTAGAAATGTCTTGAGGGGAATTCAGTCGCGCCCCATCTGGGCAGACCAAATGGGAAATGTAGCTTCTATTCCGCCTTACTTGAACAGATTTGTGGAAGAAGGTAGTGTTCCTATCTCCTTCCTGGAGCCAATCAATGCATGCCTTCTGCTTCCAGAAGATCTCTTCTCTGAGGTCCCACTCCATAAGCTCTTTCACCACTTGGGACTTAGCCAACTGGAGCTCCTCAGTGAGGCCGCGATCTCTAATCTGCCTGGTAATCCCGTCCAACTGATCTTGAGCTCTCTTCCACTTCGTATGGAGATTCTTGAAGCTGTCCAAATTCTAGAACTTCAGCCTCCCCTTGACATACTGGAGTTTCTTAGCGAACATGAACATAACTGTGCCGTAACTGGGTCCTCCTTGTCTCCACCATTTTGCCATTAAATCATGAAGGGAAGGCTCTCTGAGCCACATGAGCTGAAACTTAAATGGGGGCTTCCTTGGTCCAAGAATGTGGTTAGTGGATAGCTTAATAGGCCAATGATCCGATCCCCCCAATCAAGTATTTCCGAAGCAAGGGAAGTGGCGCTAGATTGCCAGTAGCAAGACACCAGAAATCTATCAAGGTGCTCTGAGATACTGTCCTCATCACTCCTCCTATTACTCCAGGTGAAGATGCCATTGAGAGGCCTAATGTCCGAGAGGCGCAGGAGGTCAATATTGTGTCGAAGAATCTCTGATGAAGGCCCCAAGTGGGCTAGCCCTCCCCTCTTTTCTTCCATGCTGAGGACAGCATTGAAATCCCCAGTCAAAATCCAAGGCAAATACGGATGGCAGCTCCTAATATATCAAATGTGGTCCCATACTTTCTGCTATCCAGAGAGATCCACAGGGGCGTAGACATTAGTAACAAGAATAATTTCACCTGATTCCTAAGAGACAGCCATCATTGTGAGAGCTGAAATGCTAGTCAACCAGCTGAGAGGTGTTATGGTCTCCAGATTCCAACAGATGGCCAGCCCACTAGAACAACCAGATGCCCCAACACATTGGCTATGGTTGTAGTACCAATTTTTTTGCATACAAGAGAACCATAAATTTACAAAAAATTTAGTCTCCTGAATACAAAGGATATTAGGAGAGTTAACACTTACCAATTTATACATAGCTTTTTGACAGGGAGAGCTATTCAAACCCCTCACGTTCTAAGAAAGAACTATCATTGGGTAACCGATGAAAAATTTTCATCCAGGGGCTTCACATGCCCTGCCTCTACTAAAATATCCCATGTAAGTTTAAGCCGCTCCTGGTCCTTTCTGCGCCCAGCTCGACAGGGAATGGACCCGATAGCCTTTTTGAAGGGTCTATGCATAAGACCCAGGCTTGAAGATGATCCTTTTTCATTTCTAGATGCTTCCATCTCCTTAGCAAGGTCTGCCCAACAAACCTCCTTATCCCCTATATCAAGCATGTCGGTGATACAAGCTTCTTGCGTGCCACGGTCTACCTCCTGGGCCGGCCAAGTTACCAAAGCTAGAGAATCACCGCCTGGGGTGAGTTGTTCCATTGTCACTTCTTTCATCTGTAGCAAATCTGGAATGCCATCCTCTATGTTCATATTGTCCAAGACTTAAAATTGATTAAAGTCAACCTTAATCTGTCTATCAAAGTTTGTCCTCTTCAGCCCACGATTCTTCACGTGGTGCCTCACTGCAATAAATCCATCCTTGTCAGGACCCCTGGAACCACTCGCACTTGGCTGTGTGCTTGCTGAGAAGAGAGGATTTTTGCCTTTACTCATGCCACCTGCTTGATCCTGAAGCTTCCCACTGTAATCCAACTGTCTAGTACCCCTGACATTATTGGGCATTCGAGTTCCAGCCCCTTCTTCTTGGGGAGCAGAGTCTCTAATTGCCTATGGGCACTACCTATGCAAATGGCCATAGACATGACAAATGCGGCAACAGAATGGAATAGCTTCGTAATCTATTGGCTAAATCCATGAGAAACTTCCCAGACAAATCTCAAGAGAATTTGGGAGTGGATTATTCAGATTAATTTCAACACAAATGTGGGCATACGATATTACCTTTCTGTCCAGTGTTTGGTGCGCTATTGCCATCAGTGTCCCCAACATAGCCGCTAATTGGTAGAGGATATCCTCATGCCAAAACTCCAGGGGCAATCTTGGTAGCCGAACCCATATAGGAACACAAGCTGGAAGATCCTCCACTGAATTAAACCCTGCGTGCCAAGGTTTCAGGAAAAGTCCAATTCGATCGTAGAAGTATGGGCCTCCTTCAAAAATCCTATTTCAGTCTGCAACAGAGGAAAAATTTACCATGAAATAACTATTTCTCGTGAGCAGAATGTCAAAATCCCCATCAATCTACCAAGTCCGCCTGATCCAGGCTTCCAAAGCTGCCAACAAAATATGAATGCCCAAAAATTTACAAATTAGGGCATGAGTAGATAGATATTCAACCTCCTCTTTCACTGAATCTGGGGAGATTACCAGAACTGGACACTCTTGGATTCTAGGTAAACATCCATTGACTTTTTTGAGCTTAGAGCTCTCCACCACAAAGGTCCTATCAGCCCCTTGCGCTGACTCCCCAGGCAGCGGCCGCGCAATCCTGGGGGCGCCATTCTGGTCGCCCTGCAACCCTCCGCCGCTCGCAGCCATCAGAATTTCATTTTTTCTCTATGAATCTTAGAGTAACTGAATCTAGATTTTCATTAGAGCATGCATATTAAAAATCATGTAACTTAGTAAAATCTCTTTGATAAAAAAATGTGTCTGAACATGTCTTAAAGCCAATGGACAAATTGATCAGTAAAACACCAACCATTGCAAATATTATTAAGGTATGAAAATCCATCCTATATATTTTAATATTGAATAATATTTAAGATAGTTAAATTATCTTGAGAGCAATAGTTAAATTATCTTGATGTATTGCTCTCAATCCATGCATTTGTATTTGTCATAGTTTAATACATTGCAATCAAAGAATCTTGATCCTGCCAAAAAAGGCACCAACTAGTTTTGCATCTTTAACCTATGTGCAAGAGCCTCTTGATGAAGATCTATTACCATTCATATGTTGAATCAGTTGATAGAATCCAATAACAGACAGGTAACTACCTTTCATTCTAATATGTTTGAATTAAATAAATACTAGAAACACTTTGAATCCAATTAAAATGCACTGCATTTGAAGTAAAATAATATTTTATGTAGTTGTCTTTATTTATTATTACCATTTTTGTAGAGCTATAGGCATATCATAGCTGTGTCAACCTAGCTTACAAAACTTGTCAAAGCTATAAGCCTCTATGTTGAGTCAAATTGTCTTCAACTGTGCATCATTGTTTCTAGGTAATATTATTCTTGTTTCTAGATAGCCTAATAATTACCAATTGATTAGATGCCTTTTATGTTACTTAATAGTGGTAATCTAAATGGTGAAGCGTGCATAAGTCTTAGAAGCTTCTTGTTTTATCTCCTTTGGTGATTATATATGTTCTTTCGATGGAGTCTCTCAAAGACTCAAATAAGCTATTTGGGATTGAACACTTGCATAAGTTTGCGTTTGAAGATAAGTCTTGAAAAAATGATTTACCAAAGCTTAATTCCATACTAAGCCTTGAATGTGCTAAGTTATTTCACACAGTGGTATGCAATAAGGTAAGCCACATTTGGGTCGTGAAGAATCAACATGGTATTTGACTACGTTGTTTGAAGTTTGGAAGCCCACAAACTTCTTCTATACATACAAGTTTTTTCACAATGGTAAATTGGTTATGTAAATCTTGATGGAGTCAAGAGCAAGGAAAATGTTTTGATGTAGTGCTATGCATTTTCTAGATTCAATTGTGTCTCATGCTTATTCAAATTGGCTCTTAACACCTAGATGAAATTTGATAGGTCTGCATTGTATATAATACTTAAAATCCCAATTTTGTTTTCTAGTGAAAAACATATTTATTGTATTTTATTAGGCTCTATGTAAAATTAAATTTGAACCACCCATAGGTGAGTAATGGGTTTGATCCTTCCTTTGTGTCGTGTGGTTTTGGAAAATGCATGTGATGATATTAAACCATTGGGACAAGATAAAGGGATGGGAGGATGATTTCATTAGATGCCCATTCTTATCCTTATAAGCAAACATACATTTCATTGGAGGGGTTGGCTAGAAAAATAGAGGAGAAAAATAGAATTACATGATATTTTGATTGTCTTCATCTAGGAGGTCTATTAGACTACCATTATAAAAGGTAAAGGTTGGTGTATGACATGTAGGTGTTTGCCTATTGTTATCCTCCATGTTGTGTATGTAATAATATAAATAATGGCATTGATTAAATATAAATTACATTGTATTAATGCAAGTATTTTGATCTATGTTATGTCAATGTCAACTATTTTATGAAATGCCTGTGTGTTTGTTTGTGTTATTGAACGCCTACAACACAAGAGTTAATGGTAGGCATTAAATGTTCTCCCCCATCCTCTTGTGTGCACCAAGATGGATGAGGAGGGAGTGAGTAGGGATGATGAAAGAAGATGAGGGAGTAATTAGGGATGATAAAGGATAGTGAGGGTCAATGAGGGAGAGATTAGGGATGATAAGGGAGTGATTAGGGATGATGAGGGATGGTGAGGGTCAATGAAGGAGTGATTAGGGATGATGAGGGATGAGGAGGGAATGATTAAAGATGATGAGGGATAATGAAGTAGTGATTAATGATGATGAGGGATGGTGAGAGTCAATGAGGGAGTGATTAGAGATGATGAGGGATGGTGAGGGCTAATGAAGTAGTGATTAGGGATGATGAGGGATGGTGAGGGTCAATGAGGGAGTGATTAGGGACAATAAGGGAGTGATTAGAGATGATAAGGGATGGTGAGGGTCAATGAGGGAGTGATTAGGGATAATTAAGAATGAGTAGAGAGTAATTAGGGGTGATGAGGGATGCGGAGGAAGTGATTAGGGATGAGGGAGTGGTGATGAGTAAGTGAAATTAACACAAAGTGGTCGTTTGATGTGTGTAGGTCATCAATATGACCTATGCTACCCCAATCACATGACTTTGGCTTGAATTCAAAGTGATTGGTTTGTAAACTTCAATTTTGACAAACCTATGACTCCTGAAAATGCCAACAAGCAATCCAGAAGGTTAAAAAACCTTAAAAATGACTATATGTTTACCCAGCATGAATATATATTAAAAAATTTATGCCCTAAAATCCCTAGGGTTAATAACTGAGATCCTGAAAATGCCTAAGTACTGACTAGATTGGATTTTGAAAAACTATCTCCCACATTCCAAGGTGTGAGGCTATGAGATCAATTCTATCAGATGCAAAGTGACCATAATTTATTATATTTAATAAAATAAGTTTAAAGTATAAGTATACTTAACATTTATTTTAGTAAACCAAACCATCTTCCCTTTCTTATAGCTCTTTTCTGATTTTTGGGTGCAATGTGAAAGGAATGCGTACACGTTCATTTCACATAGTAGAAAAAACACACATGCCCCTTCCAATTCTCTTTTTTTCTATGACAACATAACACGTACATGTTATCTGGTCATAATGCATATGCACTATGATTCCATAATTCATACACATTATGGCTTGGGAATTTGGAACCTAAATTCAAATAACACATATATATATTATAATCATAACACATACGTATTTGGAGAAATGTCTACAGAATTATCCCCCAACTTCATACACATACCCATTATTATATAAAATTAGAGTAAATATTAAATAATATAAATATAGTTTAATATTTTATATATTGAATTGACTTATTTATTTATATATACTAAATTTAGGTTATAAAATATTATTTAAAAAAAATTTAATAACAAATATAAAATCTATAAACATTAAATTCATATAAAAATTCAATAATAAATGTAAAACCCATAAACATAAGTTTTATTTTTAAATATTTATATGAAAATCTATAATTTAAACTTATTTATTTAATATTAAAATTAAAAAAATATATTACAAATTGTAAAACCAACTTGTATGTAGAGGTGAGAGTTTATAGTTTTCATAAATGATTATATTCGGTGTAAGTAAGAAGCGTGAATACAATGTGTACTAAAAGAGTGGGCTCTTACATAATATTCTCTTAATAAAATTTTATCACAAAACTACTACAAAAATTAGACATTTGGTTTTGTTAAATATTGTTTGGTTTTATAGTGAAAGCTAAGTTTTAAAATAGAATGTCGATAATTAGTTATGGGAAATAAAATAAAATTTAAAATTTAAAAATATTAAATATATAAGGTTTAGAATATAAAAACAATTTTTTTTATAATTAAATATAAAAAAATAAAAAATAAAAATAATTTTTAAATGTGTTTAATATAGAAAGTACACAAATCCACATTAGTTATATATTTTATTTCATATGACTTGAGGATTTGTACGCAAAAATGAACAACGTATTTATAAACATGAACCTCTAATCCCCATTTTCAGTTATGCATCCAAATATCCATTACCAAGAGCCACACAAATAAAAAGCAGTTAATGATAATTTGTAAAAATAGATAATCGTTGAAACCATAAATAATCCATAATCTTCTTTAGCCACCCTAGTTTTGCAATATAGAATACACATTTGACTTGATATATGATCCTAGAAACGAGTTAATATAATTAATATATTATTGTTAATGGGTCAAGGCAGACACAAAAAATTTCCACACTCATGTCATTATTACCTGGACTCCTCCCCCAATTGGATTTTTAAAGCTAAATTTTGATGGGGCTACTGGAAGGGATCCATGAGCATCTAAAGCTAGGTACAATATAAGGGATTGCTTGGTCTCTCTCATTCATGCCTTATCAATAAAAATCCAAGATAGTACCAATAGTGAGGCTGACGCTCAATCTTTGGTTTTGGGCATTCAATTAACTCGTCAATGTGGGATTGAGAATCTGGGTATTGAAGGGGATTCCAAATTTATTGTGAATGCCATCCATAATCACTCAACAAAGGCTTGGAGGTTGAATAATCCTTAGCATGATTTGGCTAAGCTTGGATGAACTTTCATCTTGGTCTATTAACCACTATTATAGGGAATCAAATCAACAAGTGGATTTTCTTGTTAACTGGGGAGTGGATCAAAAGATCGATTACATCATGGATAATTATTTAAATACATGGCTAGATCTTGAATTGATAGATCAAATCTAAGGTGATTTGATTGGAAGCATATCATTACTCATTTGGGCTTAGACATTTTTCTTTAGTGCCATCATGGAAGTGCTTTCAATATTACTACATGCGAATGCCTGTTGTGATATGGATGCTTTGAAGACATAGGCATTTTTTGGGATTGTTGTTTTTAGCTGGGGTTTTTTCTAGGCATCTTGTTGAAAGTTCATTTTTTGTGGTAGTGGTATACTCTCATAGTTATAAATTTTTATGGTAATCATTGAACATGTGCTCTCCATGCGAGCTGATAAATAGGAGACGACATTATGAGATAGTGTTTATGATTATCAGCTTTGCTTGATTTTTTAGACGCCTAGTTTGGAGGTTCTTGATGCAATGAAAGTTATAATGGGAACTGAAGACATTCATGTGATTTGAAGGAACAAAAAAAATGTGGATTTTGCTTATGTCTTTGTGAGCAACTTTATATGCACTATCAAAGATGACAATGTAAAATGCAAGGTGGTGGAGATTGTTATCAAGGAGGGATGTGAGGTGGGATTTATGCTTGGCTTGACATACTGTTTGTGCATGACAATTTTTATCTTCCCTTTTCTAGCTCTCAATGTTTGGGTCTAATTCCCATCTTTATTTTTAGATAATTGGAATCGAGGTTCATTTAATTTCATAGTGTGTTGATAAATCTGATGGAGGGGCTTGCGACTACCATGTAGCCTACTCATCCACTGAAAAACTCATGGCTCCTTTTCCATCTCTAGAAAGGATTGTGGGTAAATTTGAGTAAAAAATTATGGTGTAGGTTGCTCACTATCTGGTGTATTTTTTCAACACTAGAGGTGTGGAGGCAACAATGCATGAAGAAAATGATAAGCAAGTTGGTAGGGGTGCTCTTTCCCATCAGTCACTTGTCATGTCATTTATTCTCACATGCAGAGGCACCTACAAGCTAGGTGGATGTTGTTTTTATCAAAGGGGTTTTTATTTAGATGAAGAGGACTTGGAATGATGGTGAGAATTCAGCGGTAGGTGGTTGCCTAGTTTTCAAGTGTACCCCTAGGAAACCTTGTGTTGACATCCTTGTTACAAGTGATACTAGTTGTCTATTTCCTTTATCAACTCACTGTTGGATGTTGACTATCTGAGGTGGATGCAACCTTGGCAGTGGGGGATTGACTCTCCCCTCTCCATTTTATTAGGTTTCTTTTTGGATAGGCCATCTTGGGTGGCTTTTTAATTTTTTATATTTCATTCTATTCGAGATTTGTTCCCTAGTCTTTTGCGGGATACCATTTCCTTTAGGGTAATCTCTTGGCTATATGGGTTTAGTGTGTTTTTCTAAACCATTATTGTGTGTGTGTGTGTGTGTGTGTGCGCGCACGCGCGTATGTATGTATATGTATGTATGTGTGTGTGTGTGTGTGTGTGTGTGTGTGTGTGTGTGTGTGTGTGTGTGTATATATATATATATATATATATATATATATATATATATATATATATATATATATGTATATATGTGTGTGTGTGTGTGTGTGTGGGTGAGGACCCTTTTTAATGTTCATATCAATCGTAGAAAATATATATTATGTATTTTTTAAAATACATATATATTTCACAATCATATCAAATTGTAGATTCAATTTTTAATGTATTGTAATAATAACAATATCTCAGAAGAAGTTAATAACACTTTTACTAAAACAGATGATACAATGGGTTGCATGATTGAGTTCTCAAAAGATTATCAATCTTCAATTAAATAAATGATAATCTAAATACAACTAAAAAATATTTATTTAAACATATTTAATATATAAAAATACAAATCTACACCAATTATATATACTATTTCATATGACTCAAGGATTCACATGTAAAAATGAACAACATATTTACAAACATGAACCTCTAATCCCCATTTTCAATTATCTATCAAATTATCCATTACCAAAAACCACATAAATAAAAAAGTAGTTAATGATAATTTGTAAAAATGCATATCTATTAGAATGATAAATAATATGTTAGGTTAGTGGAGCTAAAAGCTTCAACTTCTGCAGACATGGAGGTTGCTGAGTTTCAGGGATACCGGCGTCGACAGTGTGACCGACGTCAGTTAGGGGTGAACAGAAGGGCAACCGACATCGGTAGGAGGTCGGCCGATGTCGGTCACCTCCAGGCAGATAGGGACCGACGTCGGTCACCTGTGCAGTTTCAGAACTGTTCGTTGCACGAACAGTTAGTTCGTTGAACCAAGTGTTTGCATGTAAAAGGCTATTTTTGGTCTTGAGTTGCGAGTCTAATTATTGTAAATTAGAAGTCTAAGTTATTGTTTAGTGTGGGATCTATTTATAGACCCATTGGCATGTATTGTAATTAGTGCAAATAGAGGAAGGCAAGGAAGATCCTTCCAATTGTAAGAACAAAGTGATCTGCAGGTTGTTGCAAGATCAAGGAGAAGTTCTACATGTGTAAGTAAGATCATTTGAGTTGCAGGTTGTTGCAAGCTTATAAGAGATCTACTTGAAGTACTTTGAGTACTTGTGTACTAGTAGGGTTATTACTGACTGGTTGGAGGTGAACACCAATTCTGTGTTTGAATTGTGTGTTGGGACCATTTTTGGTAGGAGAGTGAACTCTTGAAGAGAATTACTGTACACTTGGTGTAGGAAGCTTGAAAGGTGTGGAAGAGTGTGGCGTCTCTTCATTGTATTATTTTCTGGATGAGTATTAATACATATTGTGTTGTCTCTCATATTCTGTGTCATTTGTGAATTCTAGTTACTTATTGCTTCTGGTTAATTCCACATGTTTAGTTGCTTATACAAGGTAATCATATTGTGCTCTTATTGAGGAGCAAGATCCTGACAAGTGGGATCAGAGCTGTTTGTTGTTCTTGATTCCCCATCAACTGGTATCAGAGCTTTTGGTTGGGTTACTAATAGGTGTTCCAGATCTGGTTAGTGTGTGTTGATTACAGGTTACTCACAGGAGTTTCTGTTTGAGTGGGAGTATAGCAATGATAGAAGAAAGTAAGCTACGAATGGAAAAGTTTAATGACAAAAACTATCAATTATGGAGGATGTAGATTGAAGATTATTTGTATCAAAAAGATTTGTACTTACCGTTGGGTGGGGTTGCATGCAAGCCCACAGATATGAAGGTTGAAGAATGGAAGGTTCTTGATCATAAGGCTCTGGGTTCTATAAGGTTGAGCCTTGCATCGTCTGCGATTTCCAACTTATCACACGCTAAGACAATGGTAGAGTTGATGGAATCTTTGGCAAATTTATATGAAAAACCCTCAGCTTCGAATAAAGTATTTTTTATGAAGCAATTATTTAATTTGTAAATGTTGGAAGGTGGATCTGTTCATAGTCATCTTAGTGATTTCTATGGTTTGGTAAACCAGTGAAATTCAGTCAATATTGTTTTTGATGATGAAATTAAGGCTCTCTTAATCTTATGCTCATTACCTAAAAATTGAGAGAGTTTGGTAATAGCAGTTAATAATACTGTGTCTGCTTCAAAAATCTTAAAAGTGAATGATATTGTGAGTGTAATCTTGAATGAAGAAATTTGCAAGAAAAGCACAGGGGAATCATCAGGAAATGCTTTGAGTGTGGAAAGCAGGGGAAGACAAAGAGAGAAGATCGAGCATGGAAGATCAAGGTCAAAGATAGGCAGGAGATCCAAGTCCAGGTATAGTAGAATAACCTGTTGGAAATGTGGAAAGCAAGAGCACTTAAAGAAAAATTATTGGTTGAATGAAGATCAACATGAAGGACATGAAGAAGCAGGTGATTCAGGTATTGTTGCACAGGATGCTTTGGTATGTTCCTTAGATAAAGTAGAATCTTGGGTTTTAGATTCTGGTGCCTCTTTTCATGCATCCCCAAATAGAGAATTTTTTCATGAGTATGTCCAGGGAGACTTTGGAAAAATTTATTTAAGGGATGGTAAGCCTTGTCAGATGGTTGGCAAAGGGAAAGTGAAGCTGAAATTGCATATAAGAAACACATGGGTGTTGAAGGAGGTCATGCATGTCCCAGTCCTGAAGCGAAATTTGATTTCTGTTGAAAAGTTGGGTGATGAGGGTTGCACAGTAACTCTCACAACAGACTCTTGGAAGGTTACCAAGGGTGCACTTGTTGTAGCAAGAGGTAAGAAAGTAGGTACACTTTATCTATCTACTTGTATTACTGACTCTCCTTTTGGTTTATCTACTTCAGCGGTAGATTCAAAGATGTGGCTTAATAGGCTTGGTCACATGAATAAAAAGGGGATGCATGTTCTTGAGTCAAAGGGTATGCTTTCAGATTTGAAGAGCATGGATCGAGATTTTTGTATGCAGAGGAAGAAAGTGACGTTTCTTGAGGAATTCGATGTTCGTGACAAGAACAGGAAAGTCTTGGTTTTCAAGGAGAAGATGATGGACAGAGATCAGCGTAAGGGGCTGAAGAATTCTTGGCAGAGCAAGGTTGATTTGGACAGGGTTTTGATCCAAAAAGAGCTCGCAGATAGAAGTCATCGCTCACAAGTAAAACACAGAGACCGACGCCGGTTAAAAAATTGATGTCGACATTCAGACAGGGATCGACGTCGGCTATGTGCAGCCCGACATCGGTGACTCAGGACAGATAAACACCGGCGTCGGTCAGAGGGAACCGATGTCGGTGATGAGGCAGTCGCATGGAATCGACGTCGATCGGGTGCAGACTGAGATGTGATCGGCATCGGCCACTGAGACGGATTTTGGGCGGACAACAAGCTGTCAAGGAGTCTCAAGCACCCATATGGAGGACTTAAAGGGTATGTAAGTCTCAAATTCATCATTTCCCTTCTTTACACTACTTGTTTCTTACTGATGGTCAAGAACCAGTAAGTTATTAAAGAAGCAGAGCAGGTAGATCCAGGAAACAGTGGGAGCTTGGCATGGATGAAGGATGTGATTCCTTGGAGAAGAACCAAACGAGAGTTTTTGGGTGGAGTTGCTAGCTGGAAGAAAGCATTGAGAGACAAATAGATGTTCAGAATAAAGAAGAGCGGAAATGGATACGTGAGATGGAAGGCTAGGATATATGGTCTTGAGTAAGCTGCAGGACAATGGAGGTTTGACCATTGTGTTTCTCTTTACCAGGTTGGATAATATTAGCTACATTATCTTGTTACTGTATTGTGTGCTTGTTGCAGGGTCACATATGCAGAGAGTTGTTGAACTAAAGGTAAAGCTAGTTCAGAGGTGTGTCATGAGGAATCTTGGAGCAGCAAGATTCTTTGGCATGAGTGTGTTCTAGAGACATGGAAGGTCACATGTTGATTTTGTCTCCGAATGATTGTGTGATACCGATTAGCACACCGATGGTTGGACAGTTCACAGAACAGGGTCCTGATTCACATAATGAGGTTAAGTGCATGGTATGTACTAGACCTGAGTTTTCCCAAGTAGTGGGAGTTGTCACAAGTTTGGAGCCAATCCGAGAAAGAAGCACTGGAGGGCAGTTCACTGGATTCTTAGAGGGACCAGCAGTAGGTGCACATGCTATGTAGGGTCAAGTTATTTTCTACATGGATTTGTAGATGCGGATGTGGCAGGTGATTTGGATGACAGGAGTTGCACCACAGGTTTTGTGGTGGTTGGTCTTCAAGAGTGATCTTGAAGAGGGATACAAAGCCAAGGGAACAAACTAGATGATGTACAGGTACAGGTACAGTTGCAGCTGTTTATCTCCAAGTGAGAGATTGTTAGGTTGTGGAGCTAAAAGCTTCAACTGTTGCAGACATGGAGGTTGCTGAGTTCCAGGGATACCAGCGTCGGTAGTGTGACCGACGTTGGTCAGGGGTGAACAGAAGGGCAACCGGCATCCGCAGGAGGTCAGCCGACATCGATCACCTCCAAACAGTCAGGGACCGACGTCGATCGCTTGTGCGGTTCCAGAAATGTTCGTTGCACGAATAGTTAGTTCGTTGAACCGAGTGTTTGCATGTAAAAGGCTATTTTTGGTCTTGAGTTGCAAGTCTAATTATTGTAAATTAGAAGTCTAAGTTATTGTTTAGTGTGGGATCTATTTATAGACCCATTGACATGTATTGTAATTAGTGCAAATAGAGGAAGACAAGGAAGATCCTTCCAATTGTAAGAACAGGGTGATCTGCAGGTTGTTGCAAGATCAAGGAGAAGTTTTACATGTGTAAGTAAGATCATTTGAGTTGCAGGTTGTTGCAAGCTTATGGGAGATCTACTTGAAGTACTCTGAGTACTTGTGTACTGGCAGGGTTATTACTGACTGGTTGGAGGTGAACACCAATTCTGTGTTTGAATTGTGTGTTGGGACCATTTTTGGTAGGAGAGTGAACTCTTGAGGAGAATCACTGTACACTTGGTGTGGGAACCCTGAAAGGTGTGGAAGAGTGTGGCGTCTCTTCATTGTATTATTTTCTGGATGAGTATTAATACATATTGTGTTGTCTCTCATACTCTGTGTCATTTGTGAATTCTAGTTACTTATTGCTTCTGGTTAATTCCACATGTTTAGTTGCTTATACAAGGTAATCATATTGTGCTCTTATTGAGGAGCAAGATCCTGACAAGTGGGATCAGAGCTGTTTGTTGTTCTTGATTCCCCATCATAATACGTAATCTAATTTATCCACCTTAGTTTTACACTATAACATACATATTTGACTTACTTTATGATCCTAGAAATGAGTTAATATACTTTGTATATTTATAAAATAAATAAATATTTCACACTCATGTTAAATTGTAGTTTATTATTATTATTATTTTATAATTTTAATAATAACAGTACCTCATAAGAAGCTAAGAACACCTTTGCTAAAACACACGATACAGCAGGCTATGAGATCAAGTCCTCCAAAGGTCTTTGGTTTTTAACTGAACAAACAAAAATTTGGGCATGACTTAAATCAGATTAGGGCTGAAAAATAAAAAGAAACACCGAATTTTATAGATCATAGATAAAGGAAGAATATTGGAAATTGTAAAAAAATGAAAGATTTATTATGCCCGAGACAATTAACTAAATTATTGAAGAAATGTAAAATTTAATTTCACTTGATAATGATACTCAATCGATTAAATTTTATATCCCATCCCATCCTAAATAGTAACACTCCCCGTACTCAATTATAGATTCAATAAATTGTAAGTTACATAAATGTTGAATTAAACAGGGTAGCATATCATACTGGATATTATTATGGTGCACCACCATAGTTGATTATAACACATTGTATATGTACAAATTTATTACCATGTTCAAAACCATCAATCACAATTTTTACAGTTTTTGGCCACTTGGGTTTTGATCACCCTCATATATTAAGCAATTTAGTTGGCACAATTGGTTTTTATTGAAATTCAAGTTGTCTGGAAACATTAACGATCGTTGTGTAATTAAGCTCTGCCACTACCACTTTAACAATCTACTTTTTAAACTAGGGATAATTTAATTCAATTTATTTTAAATATTTATTCATTGTGGCCTTTGTGATTGTACCTCTTGACAGTACTCATTATTCATCGCAAATTATACTCACAACTCTCAAAATACCCTATTTAATAATGGTGCTCACTTACCACTTATATATATGACACTTGCGTGAATAATCTTATTAAGATTGAAAAAAAAAAAAAAAAAGGAAAAAGAAAAAGAAAAAAAAAGACTGATATGATAAGAAAAGCATCCTTAGAATTGTAGACAAATATAGGGTGCCTCCCTACTTGACGCAATAACATATGTTTTTTTTTATTTTACTCTTTAATTTTTTAAAACTTTATGTAATTTATTTTTTATTTTTTAAAATTCTATGGAAATCTATTTTTATTTATTTATTTATTTTTATCTTTTAAATTTATATAAAAAAATTTAATTTTATAATTTAAACAAAAATTATGTAATTTTCTTTTAATTTTATGTAAAAAAATTAACTCTATATAAATTTTTTTGATAGATGATTGAAGGCTGGTAGGTCCCTTACCATTTATTAACAAAAGAAAGAGACTAAAAAAAAAATTATTATCAAATTATTATATTATAGTATAATATATTTGAAAAATGTGCCCTCATTAAATCAATTGTAGCATTATCAATTCTATGGTAATTGTTTTAGCTAGATGTGTGGTTAAATTTATATTTATGTAATTATCGTATGCCTCTAACAACAATTTTCCTTAAATTTAACACTTACTAATTATATAATTTAATCACATTAAATGTTCATTTTCTATGATTTTAACTAATATTTTTCAACACTTTGAAGAGTTAAAAACTTGAGATTTATGACTTTCAAAGTCCGCAATTATTTAGAGAAATGTATCAACTATATGCAAATGAATATTTATCATAAGTTTGTGTTTGAATTGAAAAGAAAAATCATAAAACAATCTAATATGGATATAAAATGACCATCAGAGTAAAAACATAAAGCTCGTATTCGGATTTGGAACAAGATGGTAAAATGTTAGCTCTGCATTAATGAACTTTTAGGTCTTTGCCATACTGTCGATCACCGCGGATCTAGGCAAGATACTACTTTTTTCGCATTAATTGTTGATTTTGATCAATGATTTACCCTATGGGCGGTAAGGGGGCACCCTTTATTTAATCACTGTTGCCTCCATGTATGCATCCATGGATGCAGAGAACGCTGGAGTGAGCAAACACAACCATGACCCTCAAGCAAGTGAGAAAATTCATTCTGAAGGTATTCCATGAGGTAATACTAATGAATATGACTGTCCATTAGATGATGTTATTCTAAATGTGCTTGAATTTTACAAAACTTGTCATTTATTTGAGAGTTTTACTTTATTTACTTATTTTATCGGTCACATCCCCCTAGAGAGCCTTTTGAAGCAAAGGGTTCACAACCACTAGCAAGGCCATGGTGTGAAACTCGAGGGAGTCCAAAATATTACAAAGGGATTTTTTTTGTTTCACTTTTCTAACCCATAACACTGCAAAGCTATTATTAACCATGGGCCTTGGTTCATCCGCAACACTTTAGTCATGTTTTCTCACTAAACTCGAGACTTTCAAGTCTCCAAGCACACAAAACTAAAAGTATCCATCTCAGTTGAATTTCCTAGCTTACCGCTCCTCCTCTAGGGTTTTATTGACCAGCGCATAAAACCCATAGGGCATTTCATCTACCATGAGCAGACTAAATTCTATATGGCTCATCCTCAGAAGAGGGTTTGTGTGGAAGTTGATTTGTCCCATGATTTGAAAGATTCTATTGATATACAAATTGGATATAACAATTTTTCACAATGTGTTTTGTATATCAACCTCTTAAACACTTGATTTGGGTGTTAATCCTGAGATCACATGATTTGGGAGTGCCCCCTGATGTTTCACACGCCCCCTGCTCCTCAGGAAAAATGCAGATCTGAAGCCAAAGTTTTGAATAGAAATAATGACGATTGGACTACCATCACCAACAAAAAAACAACTCTTGCAAAGGTGGCGTAGGCCAATTTTTTTGTCATTATGGCCTAATGGTAATAATTTTGCATCAACTTCTACTAGCAAGTCTACCTTACCCACCAGAGTGTCTCCTCTTCTTGTCTGTTTATCGCATGTAGTGGCCCCACTGGTTGAGATGCCATCTCAGTGCCACGGTCACAACCCTCTCCTAGGGTGAGTGCCCCTAAGGAGGATAGGATCTAGTCACTTTGGATCAAAAATCTATTTTATGGCATTCTTGCAGCCCATCTCTATCTCCTGAAGAGGAGAAATATGGAACACAAATGACAACCATTTAGAATGCATAATTACATGCCCAACACTCTAATGTATAACAAGTTTGTTGCACTGGAAGGACTCTCTGAGTATAATGACATGCACTTTGATCCTGTCCAATGATTGTGTACTCATGGAATGTTTGAGGTCTTACTGATCTACCATGTAAGCATGCGATTAGGAACAGTTGCCAGTTTTTCAATAACATGAAAATTATTTGTTTGCAAGAGGTCAATATTTTTGACTTCTTGCTTCAGAATGAAACACAAATCATTTGTCCTGGGGACATTTGTTAGGCCACTGGACATGACGTTGGGTGTGGTGGGGCTATCATGTTTTTAGCTCTAGAGCCTACTTAGAATATTATTTATTGGGGTTTAGACCCCACCCATTGGGTGGTGTGGACCCTTTTTGATTTCAACAACCATATTATTGGGCTAGTTAACATATACGCATCCAATGATGTTGTATAATGGGTAGCCATGTGGATATGGCTAGTCGACTCTCTCTCGAATGCTCATTGGATCCTTTGTGGTGACTTTAATATGGTGGAGTCATTTGAGGATAAAGAAGGGCACCTTTTGATGTGATGGTGTGAAGGTGAGTGTGAAGCATGGTTTTATATGCATAACAAACTTAGGGTTTTTGATCATAACCATCATCGCAGGAAGGATTCAGACTCTTTGTGGTTTACCTAATCTAATTTTTTCCATGGGGATGACATGGTGCTTCAATGTCTTGATAGAGCTCTGCTTTCCAAGAAAGATCCTTTTTATTTTGCTCCGGTCAAGGACATGCCTGTTTTTATCATTCTTGATAATTTTATCTTATATCATCACCCTATTTGCTTTAACTTTGAATGGACTTCTCCTCAAGTCAAGCCATCTTCCACATAATTCTATCTCAATACTTCCCACCTTAAACATGAAAGAATGGTGTGGCACATTATTAGAATTTGGAACTTAGTTCCTTGACCAGAAGGAGACATTGGTTGGACTTAGTGGTGGTTTGAGGCTCTTGCTCACACTTCCACATTTCTTTGGATCTATGGCATGCAAGCAACTATTTTTAAACAACATTTGTACAATTATATAAATCACGAGTTTATCCATGCCTCACAAGAATTAGAGCATGCACCATTTAATGTCGACCTTAAAACTCAAGAAGCACAATGGAGACACAAACTCTAAATTGAGGAAGCACACAAAGATAAAAGAGCTCAGTTGAGAGCTCGTATGCATTGGCTCAAAATTGGTGATAAGGTGTCCAAAGATTTTTTCTCCCTCCTCTGCTCTAGGAGAGCTGTTAATAGAATCAAAGCTTGTAAGGAAGGAAATGCAAGACTTACCAAACATACTGACATTCTACAAGACTTTGTGTATCATTATCATGGTGTTTTCTCGGTGCAAGATTTTTCTCTAGAAAGAGAGGTGACTCTCCTTAAATGTCTATAGGTAGTGCCCTACAAAGTCTCTAATACTCAAATAATTGCTTCTGATAGGACTTTATGTCTTAATGACCTTCATGAGGCTATTAAATAAATGGTAGTGGATAAATTTCTAGAAATTGATGATTTCTCATGTGAGTTCTATCAAACGCTGTGGGACACTATTGGTCTTGATTTGCATCAAGTGTACACTGAAGCTACTCTAACCAATTCCTTGGGAAACCTTATTAATTAGGGTAACATAAAATTCATCCCCAAGGATGGTGATCTTGAAATTATCACAAACTGAAGACCTATTACTTTTCTCAATGTCTCTTATAAGATTATTTCCAAAGATCTTGCTCTTAGGGTGAAACACATTCTCCCTTTAATTGTTCAGAGTGAACAAACAAGATTCATACAAAATAGGTTCATCCTAGACAATGCAATTACTATCTAAGAAGGTATGGAATGGGCTAGGCTTTCTAATCAAAAGGCCCTATTTGTTAAGATTGACTTTGAAAAGGCTTATGATCGCATTGAGTGTCCTTTCATTTTGGCCATGCTTCAGGCACTTGGATTTGGCCCAAAGTTTGTTTAGATTGTTAATATGCTTTTTCAAGATGCAAGGGCTTGTATTACTATTAATGACACCCAATCTTCTTGATTTGAGCTGCATCACTCCATAATGCAAGGTTGTCCTTTATCCCCTTCCATTTATGTTCTTGTAGCAAAAGGATTTAGTTATCTTCTAGATAATTATGCTTTTAGGGGTTTGGTGAAAGGTATTTCAATAGTAGTGGATTCTACCAAGAGTTTAGTTCAAGTTTATGGGCATTCCTTTTGCCTTTTGGGCCTCTTCCTCTGACTTATGGTCTTATGTGGTGCAAAGAGTTGAAAAAAATATTTCCTTTTGGATAACTAAGCCTCTATTTTTGGTTGGAATGTTTCAAATCTGTTCTAAAGTTTTGGCAACCACACATGTATATTATTCCTCTTACTTGGCCCCTTCTAATGATGCCTAAAAAAATTAGAAAAGCTTCTAAGGGATTTTATTTGGGCTAATTCTGAGGGACATAAGGGTTTCCATAGAGTTGCCTAGAACATTTGTTGTCACCCCAAGGAAGTTGGGGGACTTGGTCTTCTTACTATTGAACTCCAAAGGCTTGATCTTGGGGCCAAATGAATAATCATAGGTATTTTTGGGTATGAATCCTAGAAGATTATTCTCTGCCATCGTATCTCTCAGGGTCTCCCCCATTGCAGGAAAATGTGGCAAGGCCTGGGGATTCACTCTTTACTTATCACCCCAGTGCCTACCAAAATTAAGGGTTCCTTTATTATTCAAAGTTTATATAAGGCTTGAGAGAAGATTAAGCCTCACCTCAGCTAGGCTGGTGAAGGTTTCATAAATTGCCTCTCTATTAACTCTTAGTCCATCTAGTGGTTGCCTTGTCTCAATTTTCATATTGTTCCCTTTGCCTTGGTCCCTTGGGTTAAAGGGCTACACCTTTTCAGAAAAGGCATGAAGGTTATCAGTGACCTCTTTTGTAAAGAGAGTAGGGTTTGGTTTAATTGGAAACAACTTTAAAACAAATATCAATTAATAAACTCACATACAAAGGCTATTACAAAAATTTAAGGCTCTATACCTGACAAATATCTGCATAAAATTAGAGTTAAGTCTCTTGTTCCTTGGTGGAGGGATTGACATTGGCCTACAACCACCCATTTCACTTGATACTCTCCATGGATGGGATATCAATTACTTGTCCCTCATCATATTCTAGTTAATATTCTCAATATTAGATGGAATCTTCATTCCCGTGATGAGATCTAGGCCAAGCATTTCAGCACAGTGTGGTCTGCTTCTATTAAGCCCAAAAAAGCTCATTTTTTATGTTGCCTTCTTTACTAGGGTTTGATTGTGGGTGATCAGCTCAAGCATCTGGGTGTGCCTAGCCCCATCTACCTAGAATGTTAACAAACATAAAATATTAAACATCGCTTTTGGTTTTGTCCACACACTCAGTCTACATGGCACTGGATTCACTCCTTTTTCAGCCTTTTTGCCTAGAATTCTTCACATGGAAGAAGGCTTTCTTAGGGGACTCAACTTTGTTACCTATAAAATATAATTGCTTTTGGTAGATCTTTTGAGCTGACATTTTGTTTCAAATATGGAAAGCTAAAAATTATGCTTGATTTAATCATGAAGAGATGGAACACAATTTTTTTGTTTCTAACAAAATTACTGTTATTTCTAATGTCACTCTTTAGATTCAAAGCCAAACAAACAAGGTCCGTCTGGAGCTCAACCACTTATAGTGTTTTCTATATCACTAGGGAAACACACCATGTGTGGTTAGCTAGGAACCTCCTAATCCCCCATGGATTCCTTCTTCCCCTTGAGGATGAGGACATGGGCTAAGGAGACAATGATCTAGACCCAGATGTAGGAGTTACTCTCCATGATGATCACCACCTCACTAGCCTTTTTCTCATCATGATGGTCTATGTGGTTCCTCCAAATCTGGAGGTGATGGTTGGGGATGGGGATATCCTCCCCTGTCCTAGGATGGTGATGACAGAGGATGGGGACTACCTCCCCAAGGTAAATTCCCATGCCTTTCTCTAGCTATTTCCCCTAAAGTAAATCAAAATGAGCCTTTAGAAGAGAAATAAAACTTTGGTTGGGATCCCTTACCTGCTGACAGAGATCCTCCTACCATGGGAGGAAGGGGTGATAAGCCTTCAGGTCTACTGTCTCCTCTGCCTCCCTTGACATCCATGTTTGTTATTACTACTTAAATGTTCTTGTTAATGTTATTTGTACTTTGGTTTCTTTGCTTTGCTGGTAACTGATGGGATGCAACTTTTTTGGTGTGGTCATTATGTGACCACTTTTTATGACTTATCCTAAGGGATTTTCTTTAACCCTCAGTATGACTTTACTCGTGGGGTGTGACTTTTCCACCCACTTTTTTTATGATTAGCATTGTACCATATCTTGTTTTATATTAACATATACGCACTTCTCAATAAATAAAACAACGTAAAGCTCAGATAAAGCTAAATTAGAAATAATGGCCCACTTGTGAATTAGACTACCTTAGCTAAGTAATTAATCTAAGTATTTTGGGATTTATTCATATGCTTGAATGGCATCTGAGGAGGAAATTCTGGTAATATGAGAATTATTGTGTGATAAAATTATAATATTCGATTCAATGAAGCTCCAACAATCTGAGGATACCTTAATTTCTCCATCGGAAATGATTTTAGATTTTCCATTAAACCTTATGCATAGCAATAATTTTGTACATAAGATGTATATATATAAACCTAAAGCATTTTTCTAACTCTGTTGTAGTCAACAAAGCTCACCAAATGGATTTAGATACATTTTGGCAAACAATAAAGAATTAAAATTTTACAAATAGTATAGAACCATACAAGAGAAAATAGAGGAATAACTTGGTTTCATAGGGTTATTACTTCATGTTGGGTCCTTAAGTTTGTTGTTGAGATGTAAACAATAACATAACAATCCTAATATAGAAGTTAAGATAGGAATAAGGAGGTGACATAAAATGTAAATAGTGTGTAATTTTTTATGATGACTTTCAATGACTTAATAATGCATACACACCAACTATGGGAAGCAAAACTTACTAGCGGTCAACAATAAATAATACACCTTACCCACTATCAATAGTCAACTACTGTTAATGTTTAATAAATCATGTTCAGAGGCTAAAAACAAATTCAAAAACAATGTTTGGATCCTAAAACAAGTTTAAACGAAAAAGTGTTTGCCTTCCCTCCATGAAGACGTCTCCAACATAATTAAATAACTAGTAGTTGTTCCAATGGTGCAAGGAATGTTAGAAGGGATGTAATTTTTTGTTTTTCAGGTTTCAATATATTTCCAACATAGATGAATAGAAGTAACAAGATAGACTTTGTGACCTCAATGTATTATCCCCACATTAACAATGATGCATATACACCCAAAGCAATTTTTTTATTGTGTTGTAGTCAAAAAAGCTCACCAAACATATTTAGATACATTTTGGCAAACAATAGATAGTTAAAATTTAACAAATAATATAGAACCATACAAGATAAAATAGAGGAATAACTTGGTTTCAAAAGGTAATTACTTCACGCTGAGTCCTTAAGTTTGTTGTTGAGATGTAAACAATAACATAACAATCATAATATAGAAGCTAAGACGGGAATAAGGCGGTGGCATAGAGTGTAAATAATGTGTAAATTTTTATGATGACTTAACAATGCATACACACCACCTCTTGGCATACCCATACAATTATGGGAAGCAAAACTTACCAGCAGTCAATAATAAATAATACACTTTACCCATTGTCAACAATCAACCATTGTCAATGTTTAATAAATCATGTTCAGAGGCTAAAAAAAAAGTCAAAAATAATGTTTGGAGCCTAAAACAAGTTTAAACAAAAAAATGTTTGCCTTCGCTCCATGAAGATGTCTACAACATAATTAAATAACTAGTAGTTTCCCGAAGGGTGCTAGGAATGCTAAAAGGGATGTATTTTTTTGTTTTCAAGTTTCAATATATTGTCAACATAGATGAATATAAGCAACAAGATAGACTATGGGACCTCAATGTATTATCACCACATTAACAACGATGCATATACACCCAAATCATTTTTTTTACTGTGTTGTAGTCAACAAAGCTCACCAAACAGATCTATATTTTGGCAAACAATAAAGAGTTAAAATTTATCAAATAGCAGAGAATCATACAAGAGAAAATAGAGGAATAACTTGGTTTCATAGGGTTATTACTTCACATGGGGTCCTCAAGTTTGTTGTGGAGATGTAAACAATAACATAACAATCTAAATATAGAAGCTAAGATGGGAATAAGGCTGTGGCATAAAGTGTAAATAATGTGTAAATTTTTATGATGACTTTTAGTGACTTAACAATGCATACACACCACCTCTGGGCATACCCATAGAATTATGGAAAGCAAAACTTACCAACGGTCAATAGTAAACAATACACCTTACCCACTGTCAACAGTTAATCGCTGCCAATGTTTAATAAATCATGTTTACAGGCTAAAAGCAAAGTCAAAAACAATGTTTGGAGCCTAAAACAAGTTTAAATGAAAAAGTGTTTGCCTTCCCTCCATGAAGACGTCTCCAACATAATTAAATAACTAGCAGTTGCCCCAATGGTGCAAGGAATGCTAGAATGGATGTAATTTTTCGTTTTCAAGTTTCAATATATTACCAACATAGATGAATAGAAGCAACAAGATAGACTCTTGGACCTCAATGTATTATCCCCACATTAACAACATTGCATCGTTGATTCAAGCCACACATCAGATGTGGAGTATTGTTTCAATCAAATCATGTCTCATGACATCCTTGTCCACCTCCAACAATATAAAATGACAAATCAAAGATGTCGCCATTGTACAAGTTACAGACCCCTTTGCAATGGGTGATGTAGGTCATGTAGATCCAACCACTGCTTTGAATCCGAGTTTGGTCTACAATATGGGCCCCCTAGTGTATGGTATCCCATGATATACTTTGCCATCACCACTCACTACCACTGCTCAATGCATGTTGAAATCTTTCACTTGCCCTTTCTTATAGGGGTCTGAGTTTGGTGTTCTTGTATGTTGTTACCTTGATTTAATTATGCCATATGTTAATATATTTGGAGCATGGATGAATATAAGCTATAAGATAGACTCTGGGACCCCAATGTCTTGTCCACACAAAAAGAACATTGTAATATAGATTTGAGTCAGTCATCGGACAGGGAGCCCCGTCACAATCAAATCAGTGCTCATGATGTCCTTATTCCCTTGATAATAGAAAACAACCAATCAAAAATGTTGCCACCTTGCAAGATACATACCACTGTGCAATGTGTGCAAGTCATGCAAATCCAATAGCTACCCTAAATCCAGGTTGATACACGATAGAGTATGTCATGAGAGATGATTTGATCATAGTAGAGCTCTATCTTATATGTGAGGCTTGAATCAACACTACAATGCCATTGACATGAGAACACGACATTGAGGTCCTATAATCGAACTTGTAGCTTTTGTTCATCCATGTTGCCAATATATTGATCCATGGAACAATTACATTAGGGTTAAGAACATATAGAAACACTATACTTGAACCCCTGGTAAAAAGGGCAAGGTCATACAAAACATGCAAATGGTGAAATATTTTAAAGTGTGTTGGACGATGATATTTCAAGAGATGATCTCAAAGAATACTAAACAAATATACATACAAAATTCTATGATATAAAATATTTGTCTATATAATATATGACTTATATTGAACTGTTTTAATTACCCAAAACATGATTAATATTATACATATTAATAATATATAAAATATACTAATATAATATATATATAAATAAATCCAAAAGAAAAAGTAGTTTGGGTGTGCTGTCCGAGTCAGCCTAGAGAGAGTAGCTATCTAGCAGATGGGTTACCAGCCAAAGTCTCTCGTCATCACGCTCGGAATAGTGTCTTATTAGCATTGCTGCAGTCTTTGGGTTTATTCAAAGACAAAGCAAAGTGTCTGGATTTACATATTTTAGGGTTATATATATCTCTGTATTATTGTATGTGGGATTATAAATGATGAATGCTCTATCGTCTGCGTTGCACTTCCGAACCATCTTCCTATTTTGTTTTTTTTTTTTTTTTTTTTTTTTTAATAAGATGATAAATGTGGTCATTTGTCCATCAAATTTAATTCCAGGTAACAATATGTTGTCCAAAAAAAAGGGAATCGAAAATCAAACTGATTGCTAGATCTGAAGCTTACCTGAACCACCTCGCTTTCTGTCTTGCACGGGACCGATGCATACCTCCGTCTGTTGGTGTTATCGTGCCATCTTCTCCATCAAACTGGGAATGGGCCTCTGCTTTGGTCTGCTTTGATTGGCGAAGGGGAAATGTTTAAATTTCTCGGCGTTCCCTTTTCTTTTGAAAGCTTCATTTCCATCCTGTGGCAGTTTGTTCTGCAACGGGTTGAGAAGAAAATTACATCCTTTGGCAGGTAATCTTCATATATGCACAAAGTATTAACTGTAATTCATGTCTACTACTTCTCTTGCTAGGCACCATCCAAAGCAACTTATGATAAGCTTGCCAAGCTGCTTTGTGAGTTCTTGTAAGCTAATGTCAAACATACCCCCGAATAGATGCTTGGGACATATGCTGCCTTCTCAAGATAAAAGAGGCATGGGCATTATTGATGCCCACAAATACAGTAGAGTATTGTTTTTGTGCTAAGTGGATTGCTAGAGCCATTGAGGGCTCAAAAGTATGGAAAATTCTCTTTGGGAATTGCATTTACACAGGGTTTTTATATGGTCAAAACCCTGGAAGGGAGTTGGTTTTCACATACTTCTGCCCTGACATCTTTCCTTATTAAGATTGAAGATTCGTTTGTGGCACGTATCATCTAGAAAGCTTTTGATTTGGTAAAGTTGTTTCTCACTCAGATTGGAAATGGGTTTAGATTGAGTGTCTTTTTTAATGACCACAAGATCTGATGGTCTCCCATAAGCCCCAGCACTAACGTAATGCTCGCTAAGAATCTGAATATTAAAGCTTTTAGGCTTTTTATGAAAGGCACTCACATTGTGTGTGATCTTGTTTATTCAAGGAACTGGATTTCTTCACCCCTCTTGCATATGAAGTTTAAACTTCTTAAGTCTGATTTTCCTTCTTACACATTCAAGAGCTCATCCCTGATATTATTATGTATATATTGGATGTTCAACTAGAGGATGGGGAAATACTGAGGTTGGAATGGTCATAAGCCTTTCAAGAATTTAGTGATTTATTTACTTTTTTTTCTCTTTTTAAGTTAAAATGAGGTAATATAGATAGTTTGAGATGTCACTGATATTTGGAAGGGTTGGTAAAGTGGGTTGGTTATGTCTAGCCCTCCAGGTTTGAATCTCACAGGACGCTTGTAAGTCGGATGTGGCTGTTTGAGTGGTTTTAATGGTCGTTAGTGGTCTTAATGATCTTGTACCTCCAGTCAAAAGCAATTATCTAGCCAGAAAAAAATAAATATATAGATGGTTTGAGATGAAATATACTGGAATTAAGTGATCTCTAAATTATAGGAATCATTTGTAGTCCCCAACTTTTCAACGAAGGCCTCCCCATTTGTTTTAGTCAATAATGGAATGAATCCTCAATATGGATATGTTGGGTGAGTGATATTGAAAGGGAGAGCTGGAATATAAACTGGCCTACGTCTTATTTCTTTCTGATCTTGATTTGATTTGGAGTGTAACCACCTGTGCATCCTCACATGTCCTTCCTGCCTTAAAAGATTAAAATGGAGAATGGGTGAGACATAAGATGATGCATGCATTTGATTCTTTGGAATAAAATTAATGTATATAGACTAATCTTGCTTGTTTATAATTTCTTTTGTTTTCCGTTTCTGAAATCCCCAGCTCACGTATTACGATAGAAACGTCTTTCTCTTACTGCCCCTGCATTTCATATGGTTTTTTATTCATCATAGGTTTGACAGTGGGTGCAGGAGAGAGTCTTGAAGAAATAAGGGAATCTAAATTGGTCCTACATATTAGTCTAAGTGTAGTTGAGATGGATTGATTTTACATTGTGCATTTTTCTTCCATCGTTTATGCTTCTGGTCCTGCATTCGAGCACCATTCAAGTAAAATCTAAAAGATGATGATGAATACTAGAATGGGAATGGATTTTCATTTATGTATTCAGTGAGAGAAAGAGTGAGAAAGAGGGTAAGAAGCAAGTTATTCAGTTTCTTTTCATTTTCAAATACTTCCTACATTTAGCACTGTCAACATGTGTCTCGTGTGCAAAGGCAGTGTGTAGTAAGGCTCAAGGGCTGCAATTATTTTCTTCTCCGTGTGATGAAGAGAGAGAGAGCAATGTTCGGATAGATCAATGTGGTGAGTGTGGTGACAATTTTATCTTTATTTGTAGTGGAAGAGAATGAACACTACTTAAAGACACAGAGTGGAACCAATAATGTTGTTTTCTTCAGTTTCTTGTTTGTTGAGCGCAAAGATATAAGAATTAAAAGATTAAACGAATCATACTGAGAAAAAAATTGATCTCAGTTGGTGAGATGTGTTCATGTGGCTTGTTGATGTTGGTTAATTGGTGGTCATTCAGTTGTCTTGGGATATGACAACATGTCATTGCCATCCATGGAGGTTGTTGCATGACTCTGTCAATTAGGATTTGCTTCAGTTGTATATGCATTCTTAATTTTAGTATTTTTGGGGGGTAAACATGAGGATAAGAGAAATCTAAAAAAACGGAGGAGTTCAGTTTTACTTTTGAACCAAGTCATTTGGAGATGTGTTCTATACTCAAGAAAATTTTCCTTTTATTTTGTCCTAATTGAAAGATAAAATGCTCGATGTTTATATCCCCCCCCTTTCTCTCTCCGCCCTCACCCCACTTTGAGGAGTCCATGGCCACCTCCACGAGCATCGATTTCAGCCATATTGTCTCCACTGACACAAGATCTAAAAAAAATAACCACAACAATTTCTTTTATTTCATGTTTATGTTCAATGAACAATTAGCAGGGCAAACTTTCCAATCTAGAAGGAAAATGCTTGTTATAGATCAAGCTTGAAATCCCCCGGCCTCCCCCCTATTGATGAATTGAAAAATAAGTGTTGTGTTACTAAAATAAAAGCTTCAATATGTAGATTCGTGGGAGCTTTTCCTGACCTAAAAACTCTTAGATCATGAGTTTATGAGAATTGGCACCCTATTGGGTCTATCATTTTATAAAATTAAAAAATAAAATAAAATAACTAGATCAAGCTTTTCAAGGGGCTTTAGTTAATGAAAAAAAAGGTCTTTTCATGAAACACCAGTCTTCACCACTTAACCTAACAAAATATTTTCCTATCATAGTTCTAGTCTATGTTCGTCTACCTATGCTTCCCAATGAATATTGGAAAAACAAATCCTAAATAAAATAAGACTATCATTGTGGAATATATCATAATGTTTGATTTTGATAGGAATCTAGGAATTCTCAACTATGCACACATTTATGTGAAACTTTATTTTGTCAAACAACCTATATTAAATCATATGATTTTAGATATGGGGGTTTTAGAATAAGAACAATTCATTAATTATGAAAATATTTCATTCTATTGCAAATCATGTTGGGAAATGTTTCAACTTTGCATGAATCTATGAAATAGTAATTGTGTATATGTTTGGTGTTGCATAATCTTTATTTCCTAAATACTTAGTTGTGTATGATGATTGTGCAAGTTAAGTGGTTACGCAATATTGCGTGGAGATTTATTTTGGTTGTTGTGTAAGGTTTTTAGCATATGAGGATGATGGGAAAGCTACAAAGGGAAGTCTACATAGTTTCATTGCACTTTGGAAGATTGTAAAGTGGTGTTTAGTGGTTGAGTTGCAATAAGGTGTTACAAGGAGCTATGTAACATATAGAGCAATGAAATGTTATCTAAAGGCATTCAAAACGCTTGTCTAGCCATATTTTTTAGACTGATGAAGTATTAACAATGTCTTGGTGGGGACTTGACACGAACCTGTTAATGAACATAACATGTTCACTTGCTGCAGTAGTTGGTGCATGCAAATTATTCTACAATCTAGACATTGAAAATGAAGTGTATGTTATGAAAATATAATCTTCTAAAGAAGAAAGAGAAGATAATTACACAAGATATGTGTAACAAAGGTTGTTGAATGTTGAATACACATGATCAAGTTTGTGCATTGTAATATATAGTAAAACATTGTATGAAGGTTACAAAACTTTGAAATTTGATTTTAGCATTGTAAAATGGTCTAGTTTATGTTATAATAAAAAATGTTATTAAACTTTATTTTCTACCCAAAAGGGTTTTCCTAAGTAAAAATTTAGTGTTTATGTGTGCTTATCATCATCTTTTTCTATGTTAAATTCACATTAGTAGAACTTACATTATGTTTGTTTATCGAGAATGAGTCTACTCCTAATATTTGGTGTCATTGATTAGTTGTTAGATTTGTAGAAGTTGGAGTAACTTGTGATAAACAATTCCTTGAAGTGGGAGGTTTTTGTGGGAAAATCTTGTGCAAAGAAAATGACTGGAAACACAAAATCATAAATTGAGAAACTCAATGGTCAAAATTTTGAGTTATAGAAACCAAAATTAGAGGGTCTCTTGGTAGATATAGATCAATGTGTTGCTATAGTAGACATTGTACCCACCAATATGAAACCATAATAATGGGAAAATATTGATAGAAAAGTGAGAAGTTTTATCAAAGTATATCTATTAGATTGAGTGATATTGAATGTCTTGACTAAAAAGACTACAAAGCTTCTATGGGAACATTGTACTTGTCCAAATTATTGGTGAACAAGCTCTTCCTACAAAATAAGTTGTACTCATTATGAATGAATGATGATGAATTAATTGTAGAGCAACTAAATCCCTTTAACATGGTGTTTACTCAGTTGGCATCTATTGATAAAATCATGAAAAATGAAGAAAAGTGTATCACATTATTATGCAGGGTTCACTTTAAGAGGCCATGATAGAAACCCCTTATGTTTATTTAGGAAAATTAGATTCCTAGCCTTGAAAAATCTAAGTTTGAAGATGAGGGGGGAAATTGCCATGATTATTTTCTGCACAACGGCCTAACAGGGGACAACATTCAACTGTGGTGATAGTGTACTCAATATTGTCAACATTTTTGCCATTGCACGATATTGTATTGCCAGGGAGTACTATGTTGCTATGTGATAGTAGCTACCATGTGATTTGATACCACCACTTGATAATATGGTATTAGGTGGTGCCATGTTATCACACAACATTAGTCTATTTGTAGGACCCGATACCACTGCATGACAATATGGTGCCAGGTGACGATATAATACTGGGTGACACCATGCTGTTAGGCAGCAACATGGTAATGCTCAAAAGCATCCTATCACCTGGAACCATGTTGTTGCCCACCACTATGCTACTGGGTGGTAGCATGGTGTTGAGCAACAACATGGTGCCATAGAATATCTTGCTATCAGATGACACTATGCCAGCGTGTAACCTACTTCTGTCGAGTGATAGTATGCTCTCATTTCTCACCAGTCACACCAATCTATTACTTCAGTTCCCCTCATGGCTTATAAATACCCCCGTATTGCCCCCATTTTCACACTTTGTTCTAAGGTTTTTCTCATCCTCACTTCTCTTTTCAGCCTTCACCTACTACATCTTTAGAGTCTATAACAATGTTTCAATAGCTTCTAGATCCACAAAAATTGAAATAGGAGTGATCCAAAACTTGATTTTAAAGAATATTTATGTTCAGACTTCCTAAGAATGGTGGAGCATCTGGAATCCTATGTGGATTGGATAGATCAATGCAAACTCAAAGGCCTTGTGCAGATGCCTCAATATGACATGACAATCAATAATAACCTGTTGCGATCTCTGGTTGCCTGCTATAACCATATTGAGACCCATTTCTATGTTTGATTTAATAACAAATTAATATCCTTTGGCACCTCTCTATTAGATATCTATATTTTAATAGGCCTTCCACATTACAAGCCATGTTAGCACAAAGGTTATCTTATCTAATGTTGACAAAAAATACTTGGAGTTGGTCTACAAAGTGGCCATAGACCTAGCTTGTAAGTGTTAGATTTATTAAAGATATTAACATTTTTTAACTATTCCTTGAATGTTTATTATAATTAGTTTGATGTCCTAATTTCAAAAACATGCTTTTTATTTTCATTACAAATAGTCAAAATTGAAGGGGAATCTCGATTGAAAAAATCACTATTGCATTTATCAAATCTATTATGCATTTCTTTCAAGCTAGAATTATTTTACATGAAAGACCATTGGACATTCCCTTCTGGGTTATTTACTACATTCTTCATTCTTTATTGGGTGTTGTATGTGATTGGTGCATAGTTATATCCTACAGGATTAGGCCTAAGTTGAATTTTGTATTTTCGAAGGACACACCATTTCATCCTCTAACTATATTCTAGCCTTGTATTTCGAGGCCTTATATGATATAGAGAATACTGTAATTCCTACTTCCCTCCATCAAAAAATGAAAGCTAATGCTTTGTCTATCAAGGAATAAGATGTATGTTTAGTTTTCCTAATAGTCTCCTATCTTGCTTTACACATATTTCAAATTTTAATAATTTTTAGCCTAAGTTGTTACAGGTAAGAGTGTATGCATATACCACAAGAAAATAGGTGACATCCAAAGGTCGACATGTTTCAAAGGGCTCTGGTGATACCCAGTCCATGGAGTCTTCATTCAATACATTTCAAATTTCTAAAAACCCAAGAAGTGATTATGTTTCATCTTCGCTTACATATTCCTCCAAATTTCTTTTCATGTTTATTTCTTATTTTATTTAATGGAAAAAAATATTTTTCATATTAGTTTAAAAAAAAATTGTTGAATCTTGAATTTTTGTCGTTGAGGATTCTTCCTGACAACACGATCAATGTTTGCCACCTTACAATTTTCTTTTTGAATTGAAGTTTCTTAGAATTGGGTAGTTTATTAACTAGATAATTTACTCATTTTGTAGGCAAAACCACCAATGTCACTCCCACAAGGACAATAATATGGGAAGAGCCAACTCCGAAAAAGATAATAAGAGGAGAAGAGGCAACTCTATCAAGGAAAATCAGAATGGAAGAGGTAGTCACACCGATAGGTAATAACACATTCGATTTAAATTTGTATTAATTTTATGTTTTTAAATTTACTAATTTTGAATATTTGTTTGTTTTGCAGTCCACCTAACATCTGCGAGGAGACCAAGAAGTATGCCACCATCCCCACCACCCATCCAGACTTAGAGAAGAGGAAATAAAATCTCCCTCCTAGCACAAAGCAGAGGAACCCTGCAAATTTTTGATTTCTCAAATTTCTCTGTTGGTGGCATTTTTAGTGCACAGGGTCTTACATGTTTGCAGCAAATTGATCTAGATGAAAAGTTTCTTGGGATCGAAAGTGGGGCCCCTATTGATGGTGGATCCAATCCACATGATTTTATTCAAGTTTCTAATGTGCCTATAAAAGTACCTTCTATGGCTACCTCTTCCCTAGCTACCCCACCCCATAATGATAAGTTAAACGTCTCTAATGATTTAATCTCTAATTTTCATTGAAAAATCTAGTTGTAGAGAATTTGATTTCTAATCTTAGAGAGGGTGTTATTGATGAATTTAGTGATTTAAAATTAAGGGAGATAAGGGAAAAAGCACTTATCAAAGAAATCAATGCCCATTACAACAACCACTCCTAAAGAGTTAATTTTTTTTCACTTGTTCAAAATGAACCCTCAAATATTAATGCTTTATTCCAGTAGGCGCAATCTAGATTAATTTATGTTAACAATGTTTAAAATGATAGGGTTTAGGGATTATGATAAACAGGTTGAAAAATTTAAATGGAGAAGCCTAGGCCTATTTCAATAAATAGACTAGAGATATAAAACTTATTACCATTGCACAAGCAGAGAAGGAAAAAGCTGAGTTAAGTCTTCATTATCTATAACATGTATTTTAGTTATGAATTTTTTTATGTGCATAAGTCTTATATATTAGTTGTTAATTGCAGGCAAAATATGAAAATTTAAAGAAAGAAACACAACTTCTTAATGTGCATTTGAAAAATGCCCACAAAAGTATCATCTCAATGATTCAATTGAAGAAAAAACTTGTTATGTTAAATAAATAAAACAACACTTTGAAGAAAATAATTAAAGAGCATGGGATGGATCCAAGCATTTTATTGAAGCAAAAAATAGATGTGGATGCAACTATTATTTCAACTAGTGATGAAGCGAATGAGGAGATGGCAAATCTTACAATTATCAATTCTGTTGCAGAGGATCTTGAGAAGGAAGGAGTGATAATGGAAGATACACAGGTAGGTCAAGACAATAGGGTTTCCATGGATGGCGATGAAAAGCAACGGTTGGGTGGAGAATCTGTTCTAAAAAAATGTTAATTTGTTTCAAATACTTTATAATGTTCAAAATGACAGTTTATAATATTTTAAATATTTTATATCATGTTTGTTTCAAAAACACTTGTTTTATTCAATAGAGGTTATAATGTGAATGATATTTTACAATTGTTCCAAATACTTTGGGTATATAATTTTAATATTTTAAATATTTAAAATGTATTGTGGTCAAGTTTATACATCCTATGGAGATAAAGTAGAGTAAATATTCTATGGATACTATTCTAGTAGTTGTATTTGAAAAAGTGTTGGTTGAATGCATTGTTTAAATATTCATCAATCTAAACTATAGTGGAGGCAATGTTAGGAAATTTAACTATTGATATTATTTATAGTTATGATGCTATGTAATAAAACTATAATGTATATAGGATATGTGGAGATTGTGGTGGAATTTGGAAATATGTGATCCACAACTATAGGAAAAATGTTTCCTATATATTTGTGTAATGGTCCTAATATAAATGTGCAATAGAATAATATTAGTGCGATTAAAATATTTTTCAATCTTTTGGTTCAACACTTATGCATGTATTAATTCTGTGTAAAGGCTCTCCACATTACTATTATAGGAAATTGAGATAATGAAATCAACAAATATTAATAATTAGAGTTTTAATGGCATGAGAAATGGTGCCTTATGGTAAACTGTTCATGTCTACACATAACAATTATATGCTACAATGAAATCTATAATGAAATGCTCTGTATAATGTTAATTATAATTATGATTAATTCTTAATGAATGAATTACATTGCAAAGTTATAAAATTACTATTTCAAATACACATAATCATAATAGGACAAATAAAGTGCTTAATCTAGTGTATTGAATAAGATATATAATTGCAACAGCAGGAAATATATTATAACATTTACTTTATTTGAAGATGAAAGAATATGAAATATTTTAGAAAATAGTAATTGCCATACTTATCAAATTAAAAGTCAAGTAGATTTAAACTGGGAAGATGAAATAATATGAAATATTTCAGAAATAGATTACAAAATTATGGTAGGTTTACAAGTTTACATGCAGGAAATAGATTACCGAATTTAATCTATTTGAAGATGAAAAAATTTGAAATAATTCAAAAAATATTATTTTCTATACTTTTCAAACTAAAATTCAGGTAGCTGAAACAATCATTGAGAAACTTGCTAATTGTAAGTGTGATTTGCATCTACCATGCCAGTACCGTATTCAGTCTCAGTATTCACATCCTTTGTATTGGTAGCTATATTAGTCATGCTTCTTATTTCAACTAGAGAATTCCATATTGCCACTGCTCTATCATAAGGAAACTTGTCCATAGAATAACACAAAACATATAGTCTCAAACAAGTCTTTAAAGTTTTATCCAATCTATTTTTAAGTTTTGACTTCACGAAGGATAATGCACTAAACACTCACTCATCTCCACATAAACAAAAAACATTATTTGAACAAGTTCATATAATCTAAAATATTCACTATTACTTTCTTGTAAGATGCTACTTGGATAATTTTTTTTCCATATACATGTAATGACACCATTTTTTGTTGGGTCACTTAAACACTAAAATTGATCTATCATTGTAATCCCAAAATATGTTGACTGAGAAGTTAGTGATTGTTTATTTAAAATACCATTAATCTAAAATCCATTCACATCTACAAATTTATGTAAATGCATAACAATTGTACCCATGTATTTGTGAAATAATCTATTGATTTGTTCTTGACTGTTAACATTGTTAAAAAAAATGGGATTAACAACTCCCATGCCCTCCAATAACTCATCCCTTTAAAATTTTTCTCTAATTTTAGTAGATAAACTTTGTGATATTTTGATTAATTTAATTCATGTTTTAGATAAAATAGTATCATATAGTACATGTGTCATAGGTACATCTTCAAGTTTAGATCTCATAATTTCAAGTCTTCTAGAGCATGTGTGGATTGGGATATCAATGTCATTTACCACGAGACAGAGATGATCATGTATATTGAATTTCAAATAACCCTCTCAATTTTAAAAATCTATCAAAATTTACCAGGTTCTAAAATAGGTTCATGAAAGCTTTCATTCGATGTGTATAATATATCTAAACATTGACATACATGTTTTCTCAAATGTATGAAGTCAATAATATAGATAGATCTCTATTAGGCATGTTTCATTAAATAATTAATTTCCTTCAACATTGGAAAAATACCACATAATGTGAGTATAGTTTTGATATCTTTTAAATGGCACACCAAATCTTTTGATTTGTCAGCTTCCCTATGATATTTATACATAAAACCTGTCAAAGATGGATATTCCTCAAAGATTTTGCATGCAGGTTCATACATGGAAATCCATCTGGTTTCAACATCTTTTAGTAGTTTTTTTCCATCTATCACCCCAATTGCAAATTTCTAGAACTCCATAAATATTTTTGGGCTACTTGACATGTAAGCATGCAAGTCATGAATAAGCTCTTCCACTTTTATGACATTATTGAATGTGATAACAATTTTTTATGCAAGATTTGTCCTATGAGCCATGCAATGATTTGGAATCATAAATGAAAAAATTGTTATTTGAAGGCAAATACAAAGATTGCTTCAATATCCTTGCATCACTGAGGCACCATCAACACCAACACACACTAGCTTCATATCTATGGCATAATAATTCATCCCATCTCTCTCTCTTAAATTGGATACAACTAATTTATGAAGGTTTTTTGCATTGCAATTTTCTACCATTTTATGGATAGTTAAAAGATGAGATTGCCTTGAATAGTTTTCAAAAGTATACACATGCATACAAACCCATGCTGTGTTGTCAAATACAGTGACCTCATCGATGGACAGTGAGATAAACAATGATCTCTTAACACTTCCTTTTAAATATTCTTTCTCAACAATGGCCAGACATTTTACCATTTCCAAAGCACTATTATCTGACGAATGTGACTATGAAATATCTAGAAACCCATTATGTTAAAACAAATTTTTGTAATTTAAAATGTGGAAAATAGTAGAGAACTATACATATTTTTCCTTAAGATTGGACTGCATAACTTGTCCAAATTGTACTTTGATGGTTCCCCCTTTCTCAGCAAGATGTTTTTATTGTTTCTAATTATTTTTATAGTGCATATCTTACATGCATGCATTTTTCTCTATTTTTCCATCTGTGTGTTCTTGTTTTTTGTCCATCTCGATGCTTCATGGATATATATATATATATATATATATATATATATATATATATATATATATTCCCATAATGTTTCTAAATTGTGTCCAATTTAAGTTGCATTTTGTGTTCTTTTCCAAGTTTCCAATTGTAAATTGTACATATGCATTATGTTGGAGGCTAATTACTATTTTCTAATTCTACAGGTTCTATAAATAGATATTTTGTAGCCCAATCAACTTGAAAATACATTCCTATTGTCCATGTACTTCTCTTCCTCTGTCAACTTTTTTGAGAAAAAATTTCAATAAAATTTGGTGTCTGAAGAGAACTACAATTCTTTTGTGGAGTTCCCAAAGGAGTTTCTTCTAGTGAAATGCCCAGAGGAGTGTCTTCTAGGGGTGGCATTCCATTAATAAAATATTTGGGTGATGAGAAATTATCAAGATTAATTATTTATAGTGAAATAGTGTCATTATCCATGTTGATTTTTGCATTGAAATGGTTTTGCAAATATTCTACATTTAAAAAAAAATAATTGATATTTTAAAAAATGTTTCAAAATTACCTGTATTTACCATGCATGTTGTTTATGCAGTCTTCTTTCCTAGATTTCTAAAATAAAATAGTATGTTTGATTTTTTTGGTATTTTTTGTGGTGCTTTACCCTTGTTGTTACCTCTTAGTGCCATAGTATCTAACGTAGGATGTTGACGAGTGACATAATGCTATCGAATGGTCATAATGGTTTTTTTGAATGTTATTTTGTTGTCAAGTGGTTTAGCACTATCAAGTTTGAGTCTATGGTCAAGCCTCATGCCACTGTCATGCAACATAGATTTGTCAAAGGCCAGGCTACTATCATGTAGCATAGTACTACCACATGGCAGGTTGTTGTATGACATAGTGATGCTAGGTACTAGGTTGTAGTCATGTAGAACAGTGCTATTAGGAATCATATTACCATCACATGAAATAGTGTTTTTAAGCATCAGGTTATCATCACATGACATAGTGCTACTGAGTCTCAAGTTTTCATTACATAGAATAGTACTATTGAGAATCATATTGCCATCATGTGGAATAGTGTTGTCAGGCATCATATTTCCATTGCACAACATAGTGTTGCTAAGTATTAGTTTGTTGTTGGGTGGTGTATTGTTGCTGGCTAGTTCAGTTATTATTGAAAGTAGTCAGGCAACGTAGTCCAACCTCAAGTCTCAAGATCTTTGCAATGCAGTAAAGAAACATAGTTTGGTGGTAAGTTAGTGACCTCTAGGAACATATGTTCTATATATATGTTGAATTTAAGGGATAACCCCATATTTATTGTAAATCAATGACGAGCTGATCCCTAAAAAAATAACATCCCAAAATTTTAGGTGAATGGGCCTTATGTGGGACTCAAAAAAATCACCAAATTCAAATTCCCCAAATTAGAATATTCATAAATTAATGAATATTTTCCACTAAAATTTACCCTATTGTTGTGTTCTTTGATATACACATGGGACAACTAGTTATGGAAATCACTAGTACCATGCCATAAATATAAGTGGACAATGTGGTCATAGCCCTATTATTATAAGAGATAAGGCATAGGTTTGTGAAATTATATTAGATAAATGAATCCATGACTATGTGAGGTCACTCAGAAGAAAGAGGTAAGAAAAATACCAAGGAGAATTGATAGAATTCTAAGGGTAGATCAAATATTGTAGAGAGATCCTTGAAGAAATGTTAGAAATATAATAAAATCATGTATATCAGGGATTGTAAATTGAATAAGTTGGAAAAGAGAAACTAATGGATACTACATAATCCTTGAGTGATAAGGTCTCTACTAATGAATATGGAGATGTGTTTCTCATAACCTCAAGTTCACATGCATGCAATGATGGATATTTGATTGATGTTGGAGCCTCTTATCGCATGATTCCTAAGAGGGAGTTATTTTACAACTATGAAGAATAATATGGTGGTGATGTCTTTATTAGGGATAACTCAGTCTATTGGTTTATAGGTAGAGGAAGAGTTAAGCTTAGATTGAGAGATGGAAGGATCAAGAATCTCCCAAGTGTCTTACACATTATTGGGTCTATGAGGAAATAGATCTATGTGAGAAAGATGAATAATACCAATGTATATGTATCATTTAATAGAGATGGGTATAAAATGGTGTGTGGATCTGTATTTGAAATGGGTGTGCACACAGGTATTCTATCTATGTTTGATAGGACTATAGTTAGCAGTGCATGCAAAAACTCTATTATTATTGAGCCCAAGGTTTAATAGTAATGTGCACATTGCTTCCAATAGAGAAAAAAATGCTTTGGCATTAGAGACTAGGCCATATCAGCAAGAAAGGTCTATGTATGCCATGGAATAAGGATATGGAAAAAGGGATGGATAATTTTCCCTTGGGTTTTGACTTTTATGAACATTATGTCTACAGAAATTAGAGTCTGGTAAAGTTCCCCAAAATGGTTTCATGGGCAAGTGAAATCTTATGAGTGATCCACAATTATGTGTTTGAACTAGTGGAGGTTCAATCATTAAACGTGTATGTCTTTTATGTGTATTTCATAGATGACTATTCTCACAAAACTTGGATATAATTTTTCAAGAATAAGCCTAATATTTTGAATAAATTCAAGGAATTCAAATCTCTTGTGGAGAATTCTACGGAGAAGAGGATCCAAGTGTTACACATGAACATTGGGGGTGATATTGAAATAAGTAGATAAATTTTATAGGCAGTGGTATTCAAATTTAGAAGAAAAATACATACACTCCACAATAGAATGGAGTTGCAAATCAGATGAATAGGGTGTTGATTTACAATTCCCAAAGTATGTTAGGTGGTGTGCATTTGGAGAAAAAATTATGGGCTTAAGAAGTGGTTAATTATTGTTACCTAGTCAATTGATCCACACCATCAACACTAGTTGATAAGACTCTGAGAGAAGCGTAGGATATTAATAAGCCATGATTTCAAAATCTATGTGCTTTTTTAGTGAATCCTAATTTCACATCCATAAGGAAAAAATATCAAAACTTGATGTCGAGTTTGAAAACTACATCTTCATTAGGTATGGGAGTGGTGTCAAAGGTTATAAGATGTGAAATACTCACACTAAGAAGGTGGTATATATATAGAATGTGATCTTTATGGATGTGTGCAAGGTTCCTATGTAGGAAGAACCAAAGAATCATCCATATAAATAAGATAAAAATATGGAGGTTAAGTTAGCTACTAAATAACATGTATCCAAGTATGATGTGATAGACAACGAGTGGCATGAGTCAAAAGAAGAGGAGGAGCCAACTACTCATACTTTGAGGAGATTAGAATAGGTGTGTATATTTATCGGATGGATTATTCACTAGAATTTAATTTTGCATATATTTTATCATTTAATGATAGTGATGAACCTAAGATGGTGAAGGAAACTCTAGCTTACATAAATAGAAAGCATTGAAAGAAGGCTATGAAGTATATTGAAATAAATGAGACTTTGGATTTGGTGAAGCTACCTCCTAAAAGAAAATGTAAAGGTTTAAAGTGGGGTTTTAAAAGGAATAATAATGCACAAGGGAATATGGAGAGGTATAAGGATCACTTGGTGGAAAAATTATTTTCTCAGGTTGATAAAACTGACTTTGGTGAGATCTTCTTTCCTTTTGAAAAATAAATTTAATTGAGTTTGTTAACATTAATTATTGTGTTTGATCTAGATATCAAACAAATGGATGTGAAAACAATGTTCATACATGGGGAACTTAAATAAGATATATACATTTAGTATCCTAATGGATTCAATGTGAGGGGGAGAGATGACTTAGCCTATAGATTGAAGAAGTCTCTATATTTCTTGAAGCAATCATGTAGAATGTGGAATCATATGTTTGACTTAGGCATGTGTATTATAATGTTGATCCTTGTGTGTACTAAAAGGAAGAGGGTGATCATTTTTCATCATAGTCCTTTATGTGGATGAAATGTTATTGATGGGAAATGACATGTGCATAATTAAGTAGGTTAAGTTTGAGTTGTCTATGTAATTTTATTTGAAACATCTTGGTGCTACAATATTTATCTTGGGTATGGAAGTCAAAGGGGATCATGTTAATAAGAATGTATAGATATAAAAATGGAAATACATGAAATTATATTTTAAAATTTCAAGATGCAGGAAAAATAACAAGTGGGCACCCCTTTGCCAATTGATCAGAAGCTATCAAAGCCATAGTCTCCAAGGACTTAGGAGGATTTGGAGGACATGTTTTAGGATCCATATACGAGTGCTATGGTAATCCTGATGTACACAATAGTTTGTATAAGACCTAATATTACATAAATAATGTGAATAATCAACAAATTCAAGTCCAATCTAAGAAAATATTATTGGATGATGGTGAAGATGATCTTTAAATATCTACATGGAGATTCTAATCATGATATTTTATATCAAGGTACATATTATTGAAGTAGTAGCTTGAATATATAGGGATTTTTGGATTATGATTGGGCTAGAAATTATGATTTTTGTATGTCTATTAGTGCTTATGTATTCAACTTATTTAGTGGAGCTATAACTTGGATGAGAAAACAAAAAATTGGTGTGGCCATTTCTACCAATGAATTTTAATATATCACAACTACTCATGCAAGCAAGGAAGTAGTGTGGATTTAACGGTTTTGTTGTACTATTGGTTTCAAGAAATAATTCGTAAAGATAAGTTATGATAGTCAAAACACAAGACGTCTAGAAAATAACCTTGAGTATCATTATCTAACAAAGCACACTGATGTGTGATATATTTTTTTGAGTAAAATAGTGGAAAAGATATATATATATATATATATATATATATATATATATATATATATATATATATATATATATATATATATATATATATTAGACACAAATGAAAATGTTGCATATTCATTGACTAAGGCAGTGAGTATTGAGAATTTCACTTGGTGCAGGAAAGAGATGGGCAAGGTTTCCTAAAGCTTATAAAGATGATCAGGTGCTTCCTTATGAAAATTTTTCAACAAGTAGGATTTTTTTGGGAAATGTCTCAACTATGCATGAATATGTGCAATAGTAATTGTGTGCAAGTTGGTGTTGTGCAAATTATTTTTGCACAAACACTTGGTTATAAATGATGTTGCACAGGTTGATTGTGCAAGCTAGGATAACTATGTAATCTTGCATGGAGATTATATTTGGTAGTTAAAAAATGTTGTCGACATGTGAGGATGATGTAAAAGCTTTACAAGGCACTCTGAATAGTTGTATTTCTCTCTAAGATGTTTTGAAGTAGTGCTCAGTGGTTGAGTAGTAGTAAGGCACTGTAATGATTTGTGAAACATATAGAGAAATGAAAGATTATATAAAATCATTCAAAAAACTTATCTCATTGAATTTATCAAATTAAAAAAATTATAGCAATGTCTTAGTGGTGCTCTAGCATGAACTTATTAAGGAGTTTTACACATTGTTCACTTGGAACAAGAATTGGTGCATGAACATTATTCTATAGTATAGGCATTAAAAGTGAATTGTCTATTATAAGACACTATTATTCTAAAGAAGAAAGAGATGAGAATTATATAAAATATGTGTAATAAAGGGTTTGAAATAATGAATACACACAATCAAGTGTGTGCATTGTAATATATAATAAAACACTAAATGAAGGTTAAAAAAACTTGAAAGTTGGTTTTAGCATTGTAAAATGGTCTATTTTATGTTATAATCAATAAGGTTACTATGTTAGTTTTACTCAAAGTGGTTTTCCCATGTATAAATTTAGTGTCTGTGGTGCTTTTCACCCTCTTTGTCTATGTTAGATTCCCATTAGCAGAAATTCATTCTTTGTTTTTTATTATTGAGAACAAGTCTACTCCCAATAGATCACATCACGAGCTTGACCATATATCTAGGTTGTGTTTTTTATTATCATATAAACCCTATTATGAATCTACATAACCTTTAAAGGCATAGGTGGCTATAAAATAACACATCAACCAACAAAACATACAAAAAAAATATCATAAGGAATTGACTTACAATATCAATACACGTAATAGAAAGAAAATCACTATAGGATTAAGAGAGGAAAGACAAAGCATCATATTTAGTAGTGGATAAACCTTCCTACCAAAACCCATTTAATATATTAAAAAATATAAATATAAATGATCTATATTATGTATAAATCACCCATAATCTTCATTCCCCATCAATACTTCTTTGAATCAACAAATAAAACAATAATCAATAGCTAAAGTTAATTATTCTATCCATACTTCTTTTTTATCAAAAGTGAATGACACCAAATTATCCATGAAAAACACAAAGAAAAATAAATACTATTATCAAATATTCTTATTTCATAGATTTAGTCCCAACTAATCTCAATCTTTGGTCATCAAAGAAGGCTAACACCCTACAATAAAAAAAATAAATTATTTTCTAAGACAATATAGAAAGAGTATGAGGATACACAAATAGACTCAAAAAACCACATTTAGGAGTAAAGGACTACCATTTCATAACAAATGATGAAACAAGAAGGGAAGAGGCCACTTCCACATAAGTGAAGAGAAATTGACTAGTAAATGAATTTGATAAAAACAATAATAATGCAATATTAAAGATAAAAATATAATAGGATAAATGACACACACAAAATAACATATAGTACACAAGATTGACATGGGAAAGCCTTATGGGAATAACCCAACATAATAACCTCCTTCTATATTATATTAACTCAATAATTTTTCAATACAATAACATACTTACTAGTTCTACTTTACTCTCTTACATATGCAAAAAAAATTAGGCACGTCAATAGGAAATAGTCAAAGTGATACTACAATACCATGGGTACCAAAGTGATGGTCCTTATAAAACATGTGTTGAAACCACCCAAAAACACACCCTATGGTTCTAAAAAAATTTCATACATTTTCTTAAACCTCGCTGGGGGCTTCCTACCCCCAAAAACTTGGTTAGGGCCCATGCCCCTTATACCCCCAAAATATCTCATCCCTATCATCTTGTTCTGTTGGAAGGTGAACAACCCCATTCTGGGTGTACCATCTAGAAGAGTGCAAATTTCCCAGAGTGTAAAACATGAAAAGTATACAACACATTTCTAAAATTATCCCACTTTTTGATTAATTTTCATAAGGGGGTCTAGGATCATACTTTCATTAACTATGGGAAGGTATGCCCACTGATCTTCTAAACCAATAAATATTCTTAGTAATCAAAGCCTTCATTAGTGAATCAACAACATTATTATATGTGGTCACCTTCTCCAATAGTATCTTATTCTCCTCCACCTTTTTGATAATAGATTGATATTACACATATGTGTTTAATTTGAGAGTGATATTCATGATTCTTTGATAGATAAATTACACTATGATTTTCATAATCTATTATAGCCTTTTTAAGGAGCCCAACAATGGAACACAAGCTTTTGAGACAAACCACTTCTTTACATATACGATTAATTGGAAATGCATTTAGATTTACTATCAGAAATGTTCTTTAAAGCTTACAATTATTTTGATGATAATTTTCATGTGGTTAGAGATTTCAAGTTCAATATTTAGATGAATCTATGCTCAAAGTATGGATCAAATGCTTTGATTTCTAATGGTATCAAGTTTCTAAAAAAGATAAATTTTAAGGCTATAAGTAATGAGAGTGCTTTTCAACCTGAAAGATATGCTAAGGATGTGGTCAATGCTATATAAAAACCACATAAAAAGGTCATATTATCTCAACAAATGAACGTAGGTAATCTACAAGGCAAAGTGAAAGTCCACAAAATTTGTTAAAAATAGTTTAAGTGTAATATGATTATGTTGGATCCAATTAGAGAAATGGATCCATTAAGAACATTTCCTAAGAATTATGATGCAATATTTTTTTTATGACCATAATATTCTATCAAACTTTTCAAATTGATTTATTACCTTGAAGCATATGTTATAAGACCTCATTAATGAAATTCAAATTCAAGTGGAGGGAATAAACAACAATTTTAATGAATCATTAGATTTTCCAAATCAACATTTTATATTTTTATTTACATTCTTCCAAATCATAATAATCAATAAAAAAATCATGTAAATGTTAATATGAAAAATATGGAAGATCAAATAGAGACATCGAAGGATTCTAATGTTCATTCACTTGATGGATTTACTGATGTGGATAATATAATTACAAGGAAGAGTGCACCTCATTTGATTCATGATAGTGAGATCCCAAATGATAGAACATAAAATGGACCTTTATTCATAATATAATTTATAACATGAATATAAAAAAGATAGAGTTGTGGTTGATAATGGTCCAAGTATCAATGTATGTATTGAGAAATTACTCAATTGTCTTGGAATCTATAGAAGATATTTTGTGAATATTTCAAGAAATATAATGGGAAATGATGGTGTTGATGGAGAAATTCTTGGTTATTTTATATTTATTATCAAGGTGGGTCCCACAAAAATTAATACTTATATTTATACGGTTCCTAATAAATCATGTTATGATGTTTTTCTTTGTAGACTATGAATATATCAAATGAGAGAAATTCCTTATACTTTACACCAATTTTTGAAAATTTTGTATGAATATGAAGTCAATTAAAATTATAAGACATGTTTATTATCCACCTAAGGAAAGTGAATATTCAATAAAATAATGCTACACCTAAAATAGTATGAATATGGTTAGTCAATTGGGTGTGTGATTCAAAAGATATGCATTCTACTTAACAATTTTTTGTCCCTAAAATGATATTTGGCTAGAAGAGAATTTTTTTTATCATTTATCCATCACCATAAGTGGTGAAAAATAAAATAGGGGTACTTATAGGACTTTATTATGAAACTATAATATTTTATGGTTCATCTTTATGCCTTACTATTCACTTACAATGCTTGCACAAATTTTATTCCTTTTTTCCCTTGAGAATGACTAGGATTTATTTGAGGATGTGCATAATATCTTAAATTTTTGAATATAGGGCCTAATGGAGGTACTAATGAGTATAATATTACATTTATACAACCATATAAATGTGTCCACAAATATAGTTCATTGATTGGGCAGGCGAGTCAAAAGACACATGTTCTATTGACCAACTTTTAGTCCTTAAAGTGAGATTTTACTGCAAGAAAAAATGTGTTACCATTTATCCATCAATGTGATGGGAAATAATGATATAAGGGTTACTTATAGGAATTTACCATGAAACTATAGGATTTTATGGTTCATTTCTACCTCTCATGATTCACCTAAAATGCCTAACCAAATTTTGTTCTATTTTTCCTTTAAGAGCGATAAGATTGTCTTCAAGGATGCACTCGATGGCCTATAATTTTCCACTCTAGGGCCTGAATGAGGGTATATGAAGTCCAATATTTCATTTATACATTCATCCAAACATTTTTATGTAGAGGATTCATTAATTGGGAGTGCAAGTAAAAATAGACATGTTATACTAACCAACGTTTGGTCCCTATGGTGATATTTATTTTTGAGAAAATGTGTTTCCATTTATCCATCAACATGAGTAGAAGATAAAAATATCGGGGGTCTATATAGGGCTCACTCATGAAAATTTAGGATATAACTAAAAATATATACTCCTCATTATTTTCCTACAATATCTGCATAAAGTTCATTCCTTTTTTTCCATTAAGAACAACATGATTCTCTTTGGGGATACACCTAATCAGATAAATTTTTTAACTATGGGCCCTAAATGAGGCAAAAAAATATAATATTATGTTTATAAGCCCATCTAAATGTGTTCATGAATACGGTTCATTATTTGGGCTTGTAATTCAAAAGATACATATTATACTAACTGAACTTTGATCCCTAAAGCAAGATTTATTTATAAGATAAAACATGTCATCGATTATAAATCAATGTGTGTGGAAAAGAATCATCATAAGTGTCCTTAAAATAATTTCCATGAAACTATACAAGTTGATAGTTCATCTCTACCACTCATGGTTTTCCTAAAATGTCTGCTTCAATTTTGTTATATGTTTTCCCTTAAGAATGACAAGATTATCTTTGGGATGTGCATGACCAACTAAATTATTTGAATTAAAGGCCTAATATATGGTGGATAAAGGAAAATATTGTGTTTATACTCTTTTTTGGATGTCTTTAGAAAGACAGTTCATTGATTGGAAGTGATAGTCAAAAGATATGTGTTCTACTTACCAACTTTTGGTGCCTAAAGTGAGATTTGGCTATGAGAAAAAACATGATATTGTTTATGCATATATGTGAGTGGAGAATAATCCTCTAAGGGGTCCTTATAGAAATATCCTATGCAACTATAGGAGCTAACAAATTGTCTTTACCCCTCTTGGTTTGACTACAACAACTATGCAAATTTTGCTCTTATTTTGCCCTTAAGATTGACAAGATTCTCTTTGGAGATGCACTTGAATGCCTATAAGTTTTAAATTTGGGGCCTGAAAGAGGGTGGATAAAGGAAAATATTGTGTTTATATGTCCATACGGATGTGTTTGTGAAGAGTTTTATTTGATTGGGCATGTGAGTCAAAAGATACACATTCTCTTGACCAAATTTTGGTCCTATAAGTGATATTTGGCTATGGTAGAAAATTTATTGCAATTTATCCATAAATGTGAATAGTATACAATACTTTATGGTGTATTTTTTGGCCATATTTGGCCCATAAAAAGATATTTTACCTAGAAATGGATTGAATAGATGAGCAAAGTTTTGGATGGAATGAGTGGTCCAAAGATCACATGTAGCTTGCAAAGCCTTTGAAACATTTTAAGTAAACTTAAAGTGTAGTTTGTAAAATTTTAAGGAAGCAGGTTCTCATGGTGATCAATGCAAGAAGAATTATGTAACAATTTTGCATATGCCTTAGGAGATCATCAAAGCTTTCAAGGATCAAGTAAAAGTTCATAGCTCAAGTTTTAAAGATCTAGACCATCATCAGGATGTCACACAGGAATGGATGGGTCAGATCACTTGTACATTTTATAAATATTCTTAAGACACTCACCAGGGTCAAAATGTTTCAATGAAATGATGTTCTTCATGCTAAGATATTACTCAGCAAAATTCATGTCTTGATGAGATTTCTATCTCAAGATCTAAGCCTTCAAAGATTAACTTTTAGGATGGAACATGTGCACGAGCATCAAAATTGGGCCCTTTAGATACTCCAAGATCCAATGGAATTCATTCAATCATGCATCTAATATCTAATAGATCTAGTTCAATTCTAAGAGCTAGACCATCTTGCATGTCATTTAGAAGTGGACTGATTAGCTCATTTGTGCATTTTATAAGTTCATTTAGAAAGCCACTCAGGCCAAAATAAATGCATGAACATGAGGTAATTCATGCCCTGATCTTACTATGAAAAATTCATATCTTGATGAGCCTTTTATCTCAAGATATGAGCCTTCAAATTTGATCTAGCAGAGTAAAACGTTCACGTGAACATCAAAATTAAGCCATGGTAAATAACTGTTTGGATTTAAAAATCCTTAGACGTTCACGTGGATGTCAAAAAAATTATCAAAAATGTCAAATACAAGTGTTTAAATGTCAATTTTAGGTCTCATTAATTAGCCATTTAGATTCAAAAGAAGCAGATCAATGGTTAGCATTCAATCATACCAAAGATCTAACAGTGCATGACACTTGAGAGAGTTAGTGGGCCTAGGTAGATCTATGGCTTGTAGACATTCATAACAAGTATATCAATGGTGCAAGATGGGTCAAGGGGTCAATAGGATTGAATTAACATCTAAAAATAATGAGCGAAGGCAAGCCCAACAAAATTTTCATTGGAGGTTGAAGGAGTTTTCGACCCAAGCAAAGTAATTACAAAGGAATCAAGCTCAAATAAGATGCAAGTCAAACCAAAGGATGCTATGAAGGAAGACATGTTGGAAAAAGGGTCTCACCACCTTGAGCAAGTAAAATAAATAAATTCAAGATCAAACATGATCTACATAACTAGGAGTAGATCCTACAAAGTTATCAAATGCTAGTAAAGCCCTGTAAAGATTTTTTAGAGCTTCTAGATGTAGGTTTTATGTCTCATTCAGACTCAAGAGACCTTAACCTATAGACCTCCATTTTCAATCATGACTATATAGAAACCAATAAAGGAGATTGGTTTTCATCCATAATAGATCTATATTCAAAATTTAGAAGCAATGGCAGAATGGTGACTATGTAAGGAATGTCAGAAAGAACATCATGAGCAAGATCAAGTAATTACCTAGTAACGTAAAGAATATTGAGCATGATCAAGGAAGACAATGAAGGGAATTAATGTTGAGGAGCTTGAGAGAGATTCATATGGTAATGAGGATTATTTCTTGTAGCTAAGTCTTGATATTCACATTCTCTATCATGCCAAAAAAGGATACAATGACATTAATGTGGGGGAAAGATCGAGGAGGATTGCAATGATGAATGTTTTGAGTCAAATTAAGCTCATCAATGACCCCCTTCAGCCCCAAAATTTATATCTCTATCATTCTTTCTTCTTATAAATATTGGATTTGAGTTATTGATTGGGATCCCTTGGCTGGGTATAGCAAACCTTTGCTAAAATCACTTTGCAAACTCTTTGAAGCAATATAAGACAAGTTTAGATTCTATCTAATGTTAAGTGTGCTATATTAAAGTTTGATTTACATAGTGTATGTTGTATATTCATCATCTATAGGTCCTTCATGTACCTTGCTTTAACATTGTTAGTTTCTTTCAAGTTGTGTGAAGTGTTAGCTAGTGAAGTTTCCCTTGAAGTGTCATAAGTCCATAGTGTCTTGCATAAACCTATTTCTTTCCATCCTTCAATTTATAGTCCTCTTTGTAACCTTCAAACAAAATATTCATGTCTAAAACTCTATCATAGAATCTGATCAATATTTATCCCCATTGTATTCATTAGTATTCATAAAAGTGTCTAAGCTGATAGTGGATAATTAGCATTGGTGCATCACCAAACTTAAAGTAGGTTTTCATTCATGCATTCTCTCCCCTTTTCACTCCAATAGATAAAATTTAGATAAGGGGATTCAAATTTTCATATCTAAGGAGCTAGCCTCATTCAAAATCCTAGAGGTCTGACCCAATATTAGGTAACCCACATCCTAGGGTCATTCCCTATTGGACTAGGTTTGGGTAGAGGACCTGAATAATCCTTTGCTTAGCTAGGGTGCAACATAAAACCTCCAATAGTTTCTGGCACACCTATTGGGAACTCAAATAAATTCTCTTTAGAATAGTTAAAGTTAGGAGCTAAGAGGGGGTATTTATAGAAGAAAGCATCCACCATCATCAAAGTTTGAATATCCTTCAAGTTGCAGAGTTCATATCATCATTCAGACAACCCTCTCATGCCAAAAGTTAATATAAGGTCATAAAGTAAAGTTATTCCATTTGAATTCATTTAGGTACCTTATAATTCATATAAAGGAGCAAGATTAAATAGGATAGGTCCTTATCCCCAAAAGAAATATACATCTCCTAGTCATCCTATTGTCTTAATCAGTGAAACCCCCACTATGCAAATGTTAATAATACAAGATTTTGTAACCTTCAATGGTGGTATCCCCCTTAATGTTCAACAATATGATGACATCCATGTTACTTATTTTAAGAGTCTACCATACTTTATAGGAGAAAATCCAACACCTGTATAGAGCACATTACTGACATTACAAACCTTTGTTTAGTACATCACATTACAAAAGAGAATTTAGCCATGAGACTACTAGTCACATCTTTGAAAGGCAAATCCCTGAAATGGCATGGAGGTGTAGCTCCTACCTCAATCAATACTTGGGATGAGTTTGGTGAGTGCGTATGTAAACATTTTGAGGATATAAGTGACCATGTGTCACTCGTTGAACAACTCACCTCAATCAAGAGAGCATCCCAAGAATCTATTGTTGATTTTAACAATATATTTCAAAAGACTTAGGATAAGATCCTTGTCATCATTAAACCCATGCCCAACTATGATTTTATTTACTATTTGAGAGCATCAAATTTAGACATTGCAGTCATGATTCAATCTATGGGTGAGACAACTCTGTTAGGGGCTTATGAGATAGCTATAAGGGCATAAAATTATTTGATACAATTAGGGAAAATCATGCCAAGACCTCTAATGACACTTTTTCTTGAGCTCTAGCCAACCCCACCTACCATTATTTCATTTCCCACTCTAAACAATCAAACTCAACCTAAATATAGTCAAGTGGATAAATTTACAAGGATTGAGAGCTTGTTGAAGGCACAAAACAACAAGCTAGTGGCTCTAGAGAGACAACAACATACTTCATATATGCCATACCAAGGTCCCTTCCAAACCCAATACCCTTCTTAATCCTAAAATAGACCCCCTTATCCATCAAATCAACAAGTCTAAGGACAAATCACTCAAGGTAGATATTATAATAGCTACAAACCCAAAATGGCTAGTATCTCAAGAACCTTGGTCCCCACATAAAACAACCTTGCATAAGAGGGTCAATGGAAATCATGAGGGAATTCCAATGAGATGGTAATGGCTAAAACTGGAGAAATGCATCAGGAACCTAGTTACTAACATGCTACTTCATTCTAAGGCTATGACACAATGCCTCATCCACCACAAGGACCTCCAATGCATCAAGATAACATGTCTACCAGGACATCATCATAAGCTCAAATTCAACAACAAAAAAGCATGGGTAAGCCACCAGCTGATCCATGTGTATAAACTTTAAAGAAGGGAAGCATATGTTTGAGCATGTAGAAGTGAACATGGGGAAGACTACATAAATGGAAGATGAACTAGTTATAACCAATATAAGAGCCAAGAAGAGGATGTCAGATGACAATTTGGGGCTACCTAAGGATTATTCAACACCTCCAAAAGTAATTCAGTAGCTTATCACTTCAAATATAGATGTTAAAGTTCCTATAACTCAATAAATACCTCAACATCATGAACAAACACAAGTCTCCTTTTGTTCCTCATATCACTCAAGTTTCAAGTGATACTTTTATTTCCAAGGTGCAGTTCAATGGTACTATTTCTCTTTTCAATATTTTGGATCATATGAAAAAGGTTAATGTCACTATGTCTATGTATGATTCCCTATCTATTCGAGGAAAGAAATAAATTCTTCAGCAAGAGCTCTCCAAGCCTTATCATGTTAATGAGATAGGTGATAGGGTAAACATTGTTTTTACAAATAGTAGTCAACCTAGACAAATTCAAGTTCCTATTCAAAATCCTAATCAAGGTCAAGCTCATGGTGTTATTCATCCCCCTAAGGTTGAAAATCCCCCTCCATTTTATTTGTTAGTCATAATAGGGGACTATTTAGTGCACATTTATATGATGGATCCAGGTGCTTCAACCTTAGTTAAGCCTAAATCCATAACATATAAGCTTGAGCTTAAATATGTGCCTAATGAAAAATATGTTCTCTAATTGGATGGTTTCCCCACTAAAAAAATAGGTATTGTGAAAGATCTTAAGATCACATTGGAAGCTTTCCAAAATTATGTCATCACTCAGGATGCAATGGTTATAGACTTACCCCCATATTTTTCCCTATGCTTATCTAAGGACTTTACTATGAAAATTGGGGACTATTTGTCCTTTGACTGGTCATACATGGTTTTCAAGACAAGATATGGGACTAAGGTCACCAATAGGTTAGAACCTATATCTAGGTTCCATCTGGATCCCTATATGCCTAACCTTGCAAATGCCAATTGTACCATATTTTAACAGGATGAAAATGTTAGTGAACAAGAGCCTCCTGACCATCTTGAAGGCATTTTAGACCTGTACTTAGATGAATGGGTAGTTGACAAGCATGGAATTGATCCCTATAGTAATATTGAAGAAGTAGACTTAAGGGTGTATTGTATGCACGAGGAAGGTGCTACTATACCTTGCCTAACTAACACCACTCAAGGGGAAGATGGTATATGGACTTTATTATTTGATGGATCAAGGTAAAATGATGGTAGTGGAGCTGGAGCCATCCTGATTTCACCCTTAGATCAAAAATAATATTCAACTACAAGATTTCAATTCAATTGTAATTTTAACATAGTTTAATATGAAGCTCTTCTACATGGTTTTCAAGAGGCAAGAAGAAGAGGTGTCCAAATTCTTCAATTCAAGGGTGATAGTGAGCTTGTTATATAATAAGTGACAGGCATAAGTGTAGTCAAGAACCATCATTTGAAAGCCTACAAGCACCATGTATGGGATATCATAGAGGACTTCTTAGAATTCAATATACAATCCATACCAAGAGAGGCAAATCAACATGCAGATGTGATTGCATCCATTAGAGCTCAATATGAGGTTATAGAAGGAGTCAAAACAACTAGAGTCATGACAAGGTCAAGATCATTTTTAGGTTAGCTATACCTAACAATGAAGTGAGTTAGCAGGTGTTTGATAATGATGACCAAATTATATGTTTCCTAGTGTAGAAGGTAGAATTTTGTCATAAGAACAAAAAAAATTCCAACATCAATATGATGATCAGATAGTGCAGCTAAGATATAACAAGATGGTTAAGGGGATTGTGACATTAGAAAGAATCTTTAATGAATATGACCAAGTAAGAAGAGGCAAGTCATGTATCTCTACCAAGGAGGAACATTATGAAAAGATGGAGATCTTCAAGGGTAAATTGTTGAACTTAGGAACAATCAACACAACAAAAGAGAGAGCTTTATTTGTTTCCTTATGCCAAGAGTTCTCTGATGTATTTATATGGGAATACAAATATTTGAAGGGTTTAACTTACACAACATACCATTGAACTAGAGAGTAATGCAAAACCAATCAGGTAGAAACAAAGGCCAGTCAACCCAAAAAGTGGAGGAATTGATGAGAAGGGAGCAATTTAAGTTGATTGAATCAAAGAACATATTCTCAATTAAACATTCTTCATGGGTGGAAAACCTTGTGCCAGTGAGGAATAATAATGGGGAAATACATTTATGTGTTGACTTTAGGGACCTCAATAAAGTGTCCCTAAAATAAAATTACCCACTACCCTCAATGGATAAAATTATTCAAAAGGTGGTAGGCTCTTAGAGGTTTTCACTGCTTGATGGCTACTCCATTTATAATTAGATTATGGTCAAAAAGGAAAATAGACATAAGACTACTTTCACCACAAAGTGGGGCACTTATATGTATATGAAAATGCCCTTTGGACTATCTAATGTTGGAGTAACCTTCCAAATGGAAATGGATGTTTATTTTGAAGGTTTGATCAATGGCATGGTGCTTGTCTACCCAGATGACATCACTATTTTCTCAAAGGACCCAAATGTTAACATTGCTCACTTGAGGTTAGTATTTGAAAGATGTAGAGAATTTGGTGTGTCATTGAATCCTAAAAAATGTATATTAGTGTTCATGAGGGTAGGTTATTAGGCCATGTAGTATCCCAAGATGGTCTTTCCATAGACCTTGAAAGAGTTGAGTCCATCTTATCCTTACCCTTTCCCAAGCACAAGAAAGGTTTACATAGCTTCTTAGGGAAGATTAATTTTATAAGAAGATTTACCCCAGGCTTTGTAGAGTTGGTCAAGCATCTTACTCACATGTTAAGAAAGGGCAAGGAGTTTATGTGGACCAAATAAGGTAAGATAAGTTTTGGGGCCATAAAGGATGCCATATCTCATTCTCCTACACTTATTAAACCTAATTTTGATAAATAATTCTACTTGTATGCCTTCTCTACATTAGATGTAATCTCTGCCATGTTGATGCAACAAAATTAGAAAGGTTTGGAATAACTTATCGCTTTCTTTAGCCAGTCCTTATAAGGGTATGAGGAGAAGTATATATTTGTATAGAAACATGTGCTTGTAGTGGTAAGAGGTTTGAATAAATTTAGGCACATGGTCTCCAATAGTAAGATCATCCTCATGGTGGTACACCCAAGTATCAAAGAGTTTATACTCAACAAAGACCTTAGTGAGAAAAGAGTTGAATGAGTGACAAGATGCATGGAGTATGAATTCAAAGTAAAATTTATAAATATTTTAAGGGTTATAATGTTATTTAAACATATTTTAGTAGAGGTTATTAATATACATATCAAGTGTTGGTAGTCCATGGTAACCAACAAGCAGCTGTAGACAACACAACTTTCAGTTGGACACATGATATAACCAAATTTCTTGAGTCAAGCCAATGTCCTATGGGACTAGATAGAGCCAAGAGAAGATACGTCAGTTGAAAAGTATAACTTATGTCTTAATATATATTTTTATTTTCAAGAGAGACATAGGAGGCATGTTTTTGAGGTGTGTGGAATCATGCCAAATAGACAAGCTGCTTGAGCAGTTCTGTGATGGTCCAGCTAGTGAGCACTTTATTACCAAGACCATGGCCTCTAAAATTATTAGAGATGGATAATTTTGTCCCATAATGTTAATATATTCATACTCTTAGGTAAGGATATGCCCAAAATGTGTAATGTTTATTGGCAAGCATAAACTAGTTTCCCTTCCCATGCAACCCATACAAGTAGAACAACCTTTCATTAAATAGGGCTTAGATATCATAGGGGTGATACACCCCCTTCAAGTAAAGGATGTAAATGGATCATTATAGATATATATTAATTTACAATGTGGGTTAAAGCAACTTCCCCCAAGGAAGTTCATGAATATTCTATCTTGGACTTTTATGATAACCTTGTGCCTAGATTTAGTGTGCCTTCTATAATTATTTCTAACAATGCATTAGACTTAAACAAACATAAGGTATGTGAGTGGGATATTTCAAATGTAATTTATCACAAGGAATCCTCTAAATATTATCCACATGGCAATGGATTAGCAGAGTCCACAAATAATAACTTGTTGAGGATTATCAAGATAACTATGGAGGATAGTCAGAAGGAGTGGCATACTAGACTAAGGACTACCCTATGGGTAGATAAAGTGACACCTAAGAAATCTACTGGATACTCCACATGCCTTATGTTTCTATCAAAAATAAGCCAAAATTCCTATATCTCTTTAACTTTTTTGCATTATAGATAACACATCAAGATGAGCTCCTAGAAGATGATGCTAAGCAGATAAGGCTGAATGAGCTAAAACAACTGAAGGAAATAAGGGACACTACTATGAACATTATGTGGCCCAAATAGAAGTAAGTGAAGAGGTCATTTGACAAGATATATTCCTAAAATACATTCCAAGAAGGTGATATAGTCCTCAAATGGGATGAAGACCATGCAAAACTAGGAAAGAACTCCAAGTTTGATAGCATTTGGAGTGGACCTTATGTTATCATAAGTTGTAAGGAGAGAAATGCCTTTAATCTTGCTAAGTTAAGTGGAGAGAGCCTCACCATCCCTATCAATGGGATTCATCTTAAATTGCACTACTAGTTTTATCTCATGATCTTTGAACATAGGTAAATAGGTCTATCCTTACCTCCAAGTGCCCTTGCACATTATTTTGTTTGTTATTTTCCTACTATTCTAGTAGTTTTTTGGTGTTTTTATTACTTTATTTTTGTTTTTATGTGTCACGTTGATTCAAAATGTTTCAAGGAGTCAATAAGAATCCTTCTATAAGTAATACTCCATTTATCTAGTTATCATGAGCAAGATTGGTGAAGTTCTAGGTTCCATGACTAGCAGGTTGGTCAAGCCAGTTGGGTTGCCAGATTTGGCTCACATAAATATATTTTTCCTAGAAATGGCTTGAATAGAAAATAATTTTTTTAGATGGAATGAGTTGTCTAAATTTCACATGTATATTTTAAAGCCTTTGAAATACTTTAAATAAATGTAAAGTGCAGTTTTGTCAAATTTTGAGGAAACTGGTTATCATGGTGATTAATGCGGGAAGGATCATGGAACAAATTTGTATATGCCTCAGGTTATCATCAGATCTTTCAAGGATCAAATAAAATTTTATATCCCAAGCTTTGAAGAGTTAAACCATCATCAGGATGTCATATAGGAATGGATGGGTCAACTCACTTATACATTTTATAAATATGCTTAGGAGGCTTACTAGGGTTGAAAGGTTGAAATGAAATGATGTTATTCATGATGAGATCTTACTCTAAAAAAATCATGTCTTGATGAGATTTTTATCTCAAGATCTATGCCTTCAAATATTAACTTGAAGGATAGGGTATGTGCATGAGTGCTAGATTTGGGCCCTGTAGATACTCCAAGATCTAATGACATGTGTTCAATTGTGCATCTAAGATCCAACGAAGCAAGCTTGAGTCTAAGAGCTAAACCATCTTGCATGTCATGCAAAAGTAAATTGATTAGCTAATTTGTGCATTTTATAAGCTAATTTAGAAAGCCACTCATGCTAAAATAAATACATGAACATGAGGTCCTTCATGCCTTGATCTTACTCTACAAAATTCATCTTGATGAGCCTTTTGTCTTAAGATACAAGCCTTCAAATTTGATCTGTGAGAGTAAAATGTTTGCAGGAGCATCAAAATTAAGCCACATCAAATAACCATTTGGATTTAAAAATCCTTAGACATTTTCATAGAAAAATAATGTTCACATGGATGTCAAATATGAGCACGTAGATGTCAATTTTAGGCCTCATGAAATAGACATTTGAATTCAAAAAAAGAAGATCAATGGTTGGCATTCAATCATATCAAATATCTAATGGTGTGTGGTACTTGACAGAGTTATTGGGCTCAGGAAGATATATGGCTCGTAGACATTCATACCAAGTAAATACAAAGGAACCAAGATCGAATAGGATCCAAGTTAAACCATAGGATGCCATGAAGGAAGACATGTTAGAAAAAGGATCTCTCCAACTTGAGAAGGTAAAATACATAAATGCAAGATCAAACATGACCTGGATAACCAAGAGAAGATCTTACAAATTCATCAAAAGCCATTAAAACCTTATAAATCTTTTTGAGAGCTTCTAGATGTAGGTTTTACATCTAGTTTAGACTCAAGAGACCCTAGCCTATGGACCTCCATTTATAATCATGACTATATGAAAACCAATAAAGGAGATTGGTTTTCATCTATAATAGATCTATATTCATGATTTAGAAGCAATGGTAGAATAGTGACTACACAAGGAATTTCAAAAAGAACATCATGAGCAAGCTCAAGTAACTACCTGGTAATGTAAATAATATTAAGCATGATCAAAGAAAATAGTGAATGTAATTAATTCTAAGTAGATTGAGAGAGATTCATATGGTGGTGGGGATTGTTTCATGTAGCTAAGTCTTGATATTCTGATTCTCCATCATGCCAAAAAATGATATAATGACCATTAATGTGGGGGAAAGCTCGAGGAGGATTGTAGTGGTAATTATTCTAAGTGGAATTGGGCTCATCAATGACCCCCTTTAGTGCCACTGTTTCTCTCTCTAACCTTATTTATTATTATAAATATTGGCTTTGAGTTCTTGATGGGGATCCCTTGGTTGGGTATAGCAAACCTCTATCAAAATCACTTTGTAAACTCTTTGAACAAATATAAGATAAGTTCAAATTTTAGATAATGTTAAGTGTGATCTATTTAAGTTTTATTTACAAACTGTATATTTTCTATTCATCATCTCTAGGTCCTTCATGTACCTTGCTTTAAGACTATTAATTTCTTGTAGGTTGTATGAAGTGTTAACTAGTGAAGTTTCCCTGGAAGTGTCATAAGTCCATAGTGTCTTTCATAGACCTATTTGTTTCCATCCTTCAAGTTACAAGCCTCTTTGAAAACTTCATACAAAATATTCATGTTTGAAACTCTATCACATAATCTAATCAATCCTTATCCCCATTATATTCATTAGTAGTCATAGAAGTGTCTAAGATGATAGTGGATTATTGAGCATTGGTGCATCACCACACTTAAATTAGGTTTTAATTCATGCATTCTCTCCCCATTTCACCCCAATATATCAAGTTTCAAGAAGAAGATTCAAATTATCATATCTGAGGAGCTAGCCTCATTAAAAATCCTAGAGGTCTGATGCAATATTACGTAACCCATAGCCTAGGGTCATTCCCATGTTGGACTAGGTTTGGGTAGAGGACATAAATAATCCTTTGCTCAGCCAAGGTGAAACCTAGAACCTCCAATAGTAATTAAAGGACTCTCCCATGTAACTTTAAGATTTGACAGTTCATCTATATCCCTCACAAATGGCCTACAATACCTACCCATAGGTTGTTCATTTTTTGCCCTTAAAAATTAAAATATTCTCTTAGGGGATGTGCATGACCACCTAATTTTTTTTATTTCAAGGCCCAATGATTGACATAATAAGGTGAATATCATGTTTATATGCCACTATGGACTTTTTCTTAAGATGATTCATCCATTAGGGCTCTTGAGTCAAAAGGTATGCATTCAACTGACCAAATTTTGGTCCCTAAAGCAATATTTAGCTTTGAGAGAGAATGCGCCATTATTTCTCCATTGATGTGAGTGGTAGATAATCCTAAAAGGTTACCTAAAGGATTAACCTATGAAATTTTAGGAGCTAACAATTTATATTTAAACTTCATGGTTCACCTATAATGCCTACCCAAAGTTCATTTTATTTTTACCCTTAAGAATGATAGGATTCTCTTTAAAGATGCATCGAGTTGGATTCAAGTGTTGACTATGAGTCTTGATGGAGGGAAATTTTGATGCCTAAATGTGTATCACTAGGTCAACATATAGTGTTTAAAAAACACTTCTCATTTTTGGATTCGAAGGATCCATTGCATGAGTTGCATGTTGTGATAATCCTACTACCTTTGGTGGAGTAGCGGCCAAGCTAAATGACTGTTTCATAAAATGAACATGTAAATGGTTATTGGGAGCAATCATGGTCCTAAATCTTATGAATATGAAAGTGATCTAAGATAATTCCAATGAATGATGTCCAAAACCTAAAGTCTAACCCCAATCTAGCATTGATATTTACAATGACAAGCTAAAATATAGTGATTTGATAAAAAAGAGCAAAAGAAAGGGTAGGGTAAAAAGAAGTTGTTTCTGATATTCAACCCAGACATTATGACAAAGTTTATATTTCATGCAGACATGCATTTAAGCAATATATAGAATGAAATTACATAAGTATAGATCTTACTACATACTGGGTAAGGGTCTAAGGAAAAGTGAGATAATGGAAATGAGAAACTAGATTTAATTTGAAGATTTACTTTAAAAAAAAATAACATTGGCACATCTATAATAAAAGCAAAGGAAATGATCTAAATCTAGAATCCTTCAATCAATATAGCATAAGCATAAGTTAACAACTCTGTATTCATATTAACACATCTAAAATTCATGAAATCCATTCAAATCTAAATATCAAAATAGAAAACTAAGGAAGCAACCATGATCACAAACACATATACAAATATTGGATAAAATTTGTAGAATTCCTTGCTTATACTGCTTGCTCCAAGTTTACAAAGTAATTTTGGCTCTAAGAACTCCCCCCCTTTTACAATTGGCAATACCTCCTTTATATAGACAATTCATATGATATGCCGGTCATTCCTTATCAACACGCAACTGGACAAGTGTCAACATGCTACAAGACAAGTATCCCTTTACAAATGCTTCAGGACCAATGACCTTTTTTAACTATGACTAACCAAAAGCTATAAATGTTCTATATTATTCCTGATTTTATAGAATATTCCATTGAAATGATTTATTAGGTATTTTGATTTAAAATAAGATACAATGTCAACTCAATTTATTTTGAGACTATTTTGCACTTTCATCCTTTATCTCTACTACAAGATCTTCATTCTTCTCATTCAATTTTGGGTCCATCAGGTCTTGCAATCCAATGTGTCATGTTTATGTGGAAACACCCATGCTGAGCTATTCATTTGATATCAAAACATGACCTTTGTTGCCTTTGAACATGTGCCCTTACTTCATGTAATATAACAACTTGATTAAATATGCTCTGTCTATTTTCATTGGAGTCCTTAGCCCTAAAGTTTACTGCAGACCATTGATATGCCTGAAGCTCCTAAGATTTTGCCACTTGGTAGTTTTTTACTCATTTTGAGTCCTTTGAAACTTTAAACATGTTTGGATATTCATTAAGAACTATGATTTAGCTTAGGAAAGGTTTTGGCATTGCTTTGATACCATTCAAGCATCCATAGCCCCAAAAAAATACTTTTGGCTCCACTCAAGGTGTTGATCCACTACTAGTCAGAGATCTATAGCCTCGATGGAGATTATTAGAATCACCTTTTCTTGGATAGTCTTTGAATTTTGTAATAAGCTCTTATTTTTGTATTTTTTAAATCAGTTTTTAACTTTATAACAAAGGTTAGGAACTAGTTTATCGATGTTTTGGGATTTGGTCAAGTGTTTGATCTTCATAAAATCATCCTTGTTTACAAACTTTGTCTCAAACAATAATGTTTATTAAGTGCAAACATGACTATGTTTCAATAATTCAAAATTTCACCCAAAATGTGCAATCCTTCTTAGAATCAAGCTTATATTAGAACAAGGCTCAAAATATCAATGAAAAATTAACCTATCCATTAGTCTTTACTAGTTTCTCCAAAATATAACATCAAGCTCACATTTCAACAATCCATGATCAACCAATGTTGAGAATTAATACCTACATTTATGAACTATGAAGTTCTTGAGAAATTAGGTGAAATTTGAGCCAAGGTATGTTTAAAAGGGTTTATTGAAAGCAAGGAACAAAGCACAAAAATAAAACACACCAAAAAAACAAATAACAAGCAAAGAAATATTTTAAAACCCTACCTATAAACAAGGGATAAGAAGGAAAGAAATAAGAAATAAACTAATCTAAGACATACACTAACTTCACAAAGAAATTACCTCTAAGATCAAATGAAAAGTTATCATGCCTACCATAAAATATTGAAACATAATTGCTTCCATTCAATGGCCTATTCTTATGGATAGGATCACTTGTATGCTTGAATCTTCTATATAATGCATCTTGGTTTCTCACCTCCATTCATAAGTGCATGGATTAAAGATATGGATCCAAGATCTAATCATCTTCTTCCCAAATTCTTATTTCTTGCATCAAGAAAGCTATCTCTACTTCACTCAAACACTGATCATGTCTTGTCTGCTATGGTTGTGTTGTGAACTCAGTTAGTATACTTGGATTGATGTCTTCATTAGGATTTAGCTCATCTTACTTTGGGATATCTATAATATCATTGCCTTCTTGAAGAAAAAACACAATAGTAGTTTTTATAACACATTACTCAATCTCCACTTGAATTGGGGATGGACTATCAATCTTTGCACAAAAACTCTCCAAGTCATCCCAAAAGGCTTCTTCATCGTGATCAAAATAATATATATGAGATTCATTTGGGATCTTACTATTTGACACATGTTGATCACATATTTTTGACCTTTTTATGGAATTATATGAAAGTCCTTGATCTATTGCATTTGCTTCATCTTCATCTTATTTCCCTACAAGTGTTTCCATGACATCTTTAGGAACTCCATTCATCTCAACTGTATCTTCTTCTATGATTTTAGAAAGGATAGGGTATTCTTCCCTGATTTGTGTAGTAGATCCATCCTCTAAAGTATCTTCAAATTCATCTTCATCTTGAAATGGAAAGTCATAGGTCTGTACCATATGATCTATTTTAGAAGATGTATATATCTCAAAAGAACTGGATGACCATGCAACATTATTATGAACCTTGCAATAATTAGCTAAAGGCACCTCATAAGTGTTTATGTCAGACACATTCATAATTTTAGATGGCTCATTGTTAGTTTTGAAACCTAGATGTGGGTCTGTTGAACCCCTCACTAGAATAATTTCTATTAGAATTTTCCCCATTATTACTTAATTAATTTTGTGTCTCAAGAAAATAAATGCTCAATTTTTGAACCATTTTTAATATGGAGTCATTTTCACTTTTAGTTGCCTCTGAATTGTGAACTTGAGGACTACTTCCAGTTGTTGGCACCATAGTTCTTTGACCTTGTGGATGAAATCCACTTGTAGTATTATTCAATAATAATAGGTTTTGGCTAGGATAAACATGACTCAAAAGTAATTGGTTTAAAATTGGATCTTGATTTAAAGTAAGCATGCTTGGATTAACATTAAGAATAACATTTAACATGGGAAAATTAGGATTGATATTTGGAATGGCATATGCCATTTGACCCTAGGGTTGCATTTGGTCATTAATTACCATAGCTTCAACATAGGCTAAAAATAATGTATTAATGACTCTAATAGATATTTTCAAAAACATAGAAGTTAATAGATCTAAAGCATCTTTATAAATCTCTAAAGCTAAAGCCTCAACATGTCTATAAGGAGATATAGTTCTATTCAACATATTTTGAAATTTAACATTAAAATTTCTAATGATTTCATTTGAATCCTTTTTAATAGTAATGAATTGTTGATAAAGGACATATGGATTTATGATCTTTACAAATTGATCAATGAAATGATTATTGAAATCTTTCCAGTTGACAACAAAATCTTCAAGAAGGTTAAAAAACCAATCATATGCTTCATCTCTAAGATTAAATGGAAATAATATATAGGCAACATCTTCATGAACAACATTTAACAATCTTAGGGTAGCCTTAAATAACTTGATGTAATCTTTAGCAGTAACAACACTTGTAGGACTAAATGAAGGCAAATACCTTTTAGGATTTTTAGGTAAGTCATGTACTTGGCTAGGTACATTGATATAATATCCACCTAACCATGCCATACATTGATGAAGACCTTACTTGTGGTTGTTTCAGCTCCAAATCTTGTTCACAATACAACATAGAAACCAAATCTTTGTAAAGACAAACAGATCTTTCACGAAGCTCAATCAACCTTTGTAATTTTTTCACATAAATTTTCAAAGAATAAAAATATTTAGCTAAATAAGCCTAAAGACTAGTCTGAAACCCTAAATATCAGTGATATTAACACAATTGAGCCAAGAATAACATAAATATGCAAAGAATCAACTGATCTTTGAACAAAATCCACTAAACTTAGTAAAGATACTACAAATTCTCAAAGATTTATGTAAAGGCCCTCCTTCTAGCATAAATTATTGATGCCTAAATGTGTATCACTAGGTCAACATATAGTGTTTAAAAAACACTTCTCATTTTTGGATCTGAAGGATCCATTGTGTGAGTTGCATGTTGTGATAATCTTGCTACCTTTGGTGTAGTGGCCAAGCTAAATGATTGTTTCAAAAAATGAACATGTAAATGGTTATTGGGAGAAATAGTGGTCCTAAATATTGTGAAGATGAAAGTGATCTAGGCTAAGTCCAATGAATGATGTCCAAAACCTAAAGTCTAACCCAAATCTAGCATGGATATTTACAATGACAAGCTAAACTACAGTGATTTAATAAAAAAAGAGCAAAAGTAAGGGTAGGGCAAAAAGAAGGTGTTTCGAATCTTCAACCCAAACATTATGAAAAAGTTTAGATTTCATCCAAACATACATTTAAGCAATATATATCATGAAATCTCATAATCGCAGATCTTACTACATATTAGGTGAGGGTCTAAGGAAAAGTGAGATAATGCAAATGAGAAACTAGATTTAATTTGAAGATTTACTTCTATAAAAAAATAACATTGGCACATATGTAAGCAAAGAAAAGGAAATGAAATAAATATAGAATCCTTCAATCAAACTAGCATAAGCACAAGTTAAAAACTCTGTATTTATATTAGCACATCTAGAATTCATGAAAACCATTCAAATATGAACATCAAACCAGAAAATTGAGGAAGCAACCATGATAGAAAACACACAAACAAACTTTGGATAAACTTTGTAGAATTCCTTGCTTGTACTACTTTCTCCAAGTTTAAAAATTAATTTTGGATCTAAGAATTCCCCCTTTTTACAATTAGCAATACCTCTTTTATATTGATAATTCATGAGATATGCCAGCCATTCCTTCTCAATATGCAACTAGACAAGTGTCAGCATGCAATTGGACAACTGTCAACATGCTACTAGATAAGTATCCCTTTAAAAATGATTTAGGGCCAATGACATTTTCTAACTATGACTAACCAAAAGCTATATATGTTCCATATTGCTCCTACTTTTATAGAATATTCCCTTGAAATGATTTATAGGGTTTTTTAATTTTAAATAAAATACCGTGTCAACTCAATTAACTTTGAGACTCTTTTTCACTTTCAACCTTTGTTTTTTCTATAGGATATTCATTCTTATCATTCACTTTTGGGTCTACTAGGTGTTGCAATCCATCATGTTATGTTTATGTAGCAATGTCAATGCTAAGTTGTTCATTTGATCACAAAACATGACCTTTATTGCCTTTGAACATGTGTCCTTACCTCATGTAATCTTGGATTTTAATTAAATGCATTCCGTTGATTTTCATTAGAATCCTTAGCCCTGACCTTTACCATGGACTATTGATTTACCTGAAGCTCCTAAGATTTTACCACTTCATAGTTTTTATTCATTTGGAGTCCTTTGAAAATTCCACCTTTACATCACACCATTTATCTAGATCTAACAAGTTGATTTTTATTGGTCAATATTTGTATTTTTCATCTAACATCATGCCATTTGGTATCTCCATAAGCTTTCTACACTGTGCATAGTCAATATTTATTGGGCTAGTGCCCTTTCACCACATGGTGGATTCTCATTTGATTTGAGTTCTTTGAAAATTCAAATTTCTTTTTGCACCGTTGGATCAAGATCTAGGAGGTCAAACGCTATTGGCCGATCTTTATTCCATTCACCATAGTTATGACATGCATCATCTCCATTATTTCTCATAGGATTATTTGCTTATTGACTTACGGAAGGGCCTATAAACTATTGATCTATCTCTGGGCACCAAAGATGGTGTCACTTGTCATTTTTAGATACCTCTGCATGGCTATTGACATGTTGAATTTGTTGCATTCCATTAGATCTTTGGATTTCCTATTCAAATGGTGACACTTATCACTCTCATGGAGCTTTTAGAACCTTTAAAATTTAAACATTACTTAAGCACCATTTGATCATATTTGCCTGAGCAAACACACACTGTTAGATTTTGATCCATTAGGTTGGGCATGATTAGTTCGTGTGGACAATGAATATAATTAACTTAGATCTTATAAATATATAAAACTTAAGTTAAAGTCTTTGATGAAGGTTTCTTATTCGTATTAATAAATACAAATAAAGTTTTAAGCTAAAGTCTTTAAGCTAAGTTTTAAGACATAATAAAAAGGGACCCTGTGATTAATAAAATTGACTTAGCCTAAATTTTTTGAGAAACATAACGGACTTAAGATAAAGTCTTATCCTAGAGTTTTATTTTTGTTTAAAAACATGACTAAAACCTTAGGATAAAATATAATCTAAGTCTAGAATTAAAAATGAACATTCCCGCATAAATTTGATCCTGACAAATTTGAATTCAAAAGAAGTAATTAGGTTAAATCACTTAGACTAAGGTTTTTTAGCATGATTCAAACATAAATTCAAATTAGTCTTCAACAAACCAAAGGCTAGTAAAAGACCAAATTAAAATTAAATCATAGAACCCTAGATATTGTTCATTCCAAATGGACTCTATTAGATATGAAACTTGAAGCATAGAGATTTAAGCATTAGAATACTAGATAAAGTCAAATGAAGATTATGATCTAACCAAAAAAATTAAACATGATGATAACCATGATATTCCAATAATGCACTCTAGTCAAGTGGATGTTTAATTTATAGCACAAATTAGAAAAATTTAAAACAAGGGTCCCTATTTTCAAAAATGGGTGTATGTTGACCTCAACATGAAGACAAATGTAAATATGAAATTTATATTCATAAATATATATATATATATATATATATATATATATATATATATATATATATATATATATATATATGTATATATATGTGTGTGTGTGTGTGTTCCAAACTATGATTCTTTGATTGGGTACACAAGTAAAAATATACACATTATATTAACCAACTTTCAGTCCCTAAAATGAGATTTAGTTGTAAGAGAAACATGTTACCATTTATCCATTAATGCAAGTAGAAGATAATACTCTAGGGGTACTCATAGGACTCACCCGTGAAACTATATGAGATGAAAATTCATCTCTACCAGTCACGATTCACCTCTAACACTTGGGAAAATTTATTTTTATTCTTCACCTTAAGAATGAGTATATTATATTCATGGATGCACCTACAAGTTTTGACTTTGGGGATCAAAAAAGGGTGAAAAATGGAATAAATTAATTTATATTCCCATATTTATGCATGTGCCAATATGGTTCATTAATTGGGTACATGAGTCAAAAGATACACATTCTATTGAATAACTTTTGGTCCCTAAAGTGAGATTTAGATGTGAGAGAAAACATTCCTCTATTTCTCCATCGATGTAAGTGGTATATAATATTTCTAAGGTTTCTTAGAGGAATCACTTGTGAAGTTATAGGAGCTGATGGTTCATCTATGACCATCAAGGTTCACTTATGCAAAGTTCATTCCATTTTTTCATTTAAGAATGATAAGATTTTCTTCAAGGATGTGCCTCACTACCTATAAATTTTGAATATGGGGCCTAATGGAGGGAGAAAAAAAGACCAATATTGAATTTATATACCAATATTAAAGTTTCCATGAACACATTTCATAGATAATAGACGCGATTCAAAAGATATTGACTAACTTTTGGTCCTTCAAGTGAGATTTGGCTGCGAGATAAAAATATGTTTTTATTTTTACATCGACATGAGTGGTATATAATGATGTAATGGGTCATTAAATGAATTTATTATGAAACTATAAGATATGATAGTTTGTCTCTATCACTCATGGTTTAGATGCAATGCTTACCTAATTTTTCATTTTATTTTTCCATAATAATGACAATATTCTCTTTGAGGATGTACTTGATCACCTAAACATTTTGAATTTGAGTCCTGATGGAGGATGGATAAAGGCAAATGTTATTTTTATATTCCCATATATATGTATTCATTAATATGATTCATCAATTAGGAATGCAAGTCAAAGTATTTGTATTTTATTACCCAAATTTTGGTCCCTAAAGCAAGACTTGACTACAAGAGAAAACATGTCACCATTTTTACCTCGATGAGAGTGGTAGACAATCCTTTATGAGATCCTTAAAATTATCACCCATGAAATTGTAGGAGATATCATTTCATATCTACCCCTCACAATTTATCTACAATGGGTGCACTAAGTTCGTTAAGTTTTTTCCCTTAAGAAAAATAAGCTTCTCTTCATTGATGTGCTAAGCCAATTGTAAGTTTTGACTTTGGGGATCAAATAAGGGACAAATAATTACAAAATTTAATTTATACACTCATCCAAGCATGTTTTCAAAAATGGTTTTTTGATTGGGCATATAGGTCAAAAGATGCACATTCTACTAACCAACTTTGGTCCCTAAAGCAAGATTTGGATGAGATAGAAAATGTGTCATCATTTATACATCAATGCAAGTGATAAAGAATCCTCAAAAGTGTCCTTATCAGATTAATTCATGAAAATATATGATAAAATGGTTCTTATCTACCCATCACAGTTCACCTATAAAGGTTGCAGAAAGTTTGTTTAGTTTTTTCCCTTAAGAAAGACAAAACTATCTTAAGGGATGTGCCTGACCAGTTGTAAGTTTTGATGTCAAGGATAGATAAAGGTTGGATTAAGGATAATAATTCATTTATAATCCCATACAAAATGCCATTTATACAGTGTAATTTCTTATTCATAGTCAGTATGGGGGTAAGGGGTGTGTGTGAGATTTCAAATTTCTATAATATATTATGATTATTCAATAAAGAGAACACATTTTATGTAAAATAATGAGTGTAACGTCTATATGAGAGTAAGGTTATAATTTAATTAGACCCATAATTTTCATTTTATTCAACAATATTTCTCACACACTCTAAAAATTGTACACCCCAAATAAGGCATCAACAAATGAAACTTTCTAAGCCATACCAACAACATAAAGCTTTCACTTCTATCTCACTTTATTCTCTATATTTTTTTAGCATAACATTATCATTTGTGTAATTTATGTCACTAGGCCAATTTCATAATATTATGATTCTTACCAAACTTAATGCCAACTCATTTTTTTCTTTTATATTGCATTTAAATGGTGGTTTAAAATTAAAATGCCAAAGCAAATACTTGGTCCTTCATTTGATAACTCCTCTACCTCTCAATCAAAGTAACATGTTACATAAATGAAATATATGTAATAATAAAATGAAATTTTTATTTTTGTAAGCATTTAGATATAGATTTTATCCCCATTATCCTCATTATCAACTCCTTCACCTTGCAATCAAAGCAATGTGGTGCAATCATAGGATCTATGTTTATCAATATTAAAATGAAAAAGAATTTTCTAGTTTTTAAAAATGCTTAGATATATATTTTATCCCCAAAAATATCATTTTAAAAATTATTATATACATGGAATGGTGTTTTTTATCAATTAAATGCATTTTGATCTCAATTGCCTACATTTTGATACAATTTCCTATATTGTGGTTGTGATTCATCTATATGTTTTTAATTTGCATTCCAAAGTTCTTAATTTATGAATAAATTCAAGAATGATAATTTACAATAACAAAAATTAAGAATAATTATATATAAGAAGTAAATATGTATACACAAATTATAACAATGTATGATTCATATACATACATCAAAAGTATGTATGTATATCCAAATTATGCAATAATGGCATATAAAATGGGCCATATCAACATACAATATAGACCATATATATATATATATATATATATATATATATATATATATATATATATATAATGGGCCATATAGTCACCCAAAGTTGGCCATATAAGGATATAATGTGGACCTATTAAACGTACAAAATTATCTGTATCATCATGTAAAAAATAAAACATGCCTACAACTACCCTTAGCACTACAAATATCCCTCATGTTGATCCATGCCTCCAAATAAATTATGCCTCATTTCTATATATTTATAATGTGGGGTGTTCGATGCCTCATTACAAGGAGAGACTCTCCTCCTAGATTGTGAAGGATCAAATGTCAATGAAAAAACATCAGAAAATGATTTCAGTTTTACAACATAAAAATCATAAAAAAAATGCATTAAATAATATATGGAAATGATATAGTTGCCAAAAACAAAATTTTGCAATAAGGTGATTCTAGACTCACCACATGCCACCTAAAGGGTTGTCTAGGGATACATGGCCTTGAATATATAAGTGATGGTGAATCTTATGGAGCATACATATAGGCTATATCTATGTGCATAAAAATATAAATATGACATAGAATATCATTATATGAAGTTAAAAAAGATAATTTTACTATATGTGTTCTCACCAGCCTTTGTCTCTAAATTAGGCAATGTTGGGGAGATGTTGCATCTTGGGACATAAATTTAGTGCCAGTCACAGGTTGTTTCAATCCAACCTGGGAACCCATAACATCTCTAATCATCTATACAAATAACAAATTAAAGAGGTTAATTATGAGTCAATTAAAAGTAAACCCATTTTAATATAAATTTAAAGTATTCCTTATATGTAAAGAGATAAACAATAAATGATAACTATAATTCTAATTGTAATGTTATCATCCAATTTTATTGGTATAGATAGATTAATAATAGTTTATGTCATGTCATATATACAAATAAATAATGAAAGATAAAAATTACAGCTTAACTAATTACTTTCAAATTAATTTCCAAACTTGACTATAGGGTACTGCAGTGCTGATAGCAGTCTCAACAACATAAAACAAACTAGATGGGGTACCTAAAATAACAATTATAATCTATAAAAACCAAAAATATGAAATAATTCAAAGATTAATCAATCAAGTAAACATAAATTTAAAAATAAACTTAATAAATTCCTTTACATGTATATAAAAAAATTATAATTAATTACCTATGTGAATACATATGATGAAGTAGGCAAGTTTACGTATCTGGATATGTGCTGACATGTGGTGGTGAAGCACCTAAAGATGGAATATATTGTTGCATACAAGTGTCCTCAAGTGCTGAAGCAACTGAAGATGGAATATATTGTTGTGTACTAGTGTTCAGAGGTGTTGAAGCAACTATATATGGAATATTTATAGATGTAACCCCTATATGTCTAACCTAAATAGATGATCTTGTACACTTCCTTCTACATGATGTGTAATGATGTAAAACATATTTAGGATGTATTATAGCTATGACACCATGTGAATCACCAATAATAGGAGGGGAATTACTAAATGTGCTACCACTTTTAGCTTGTGTAAAACTCCTCAATGTATGAATCACATGGTCAATCATAACCTATGCAAGACTAATAACTACCTCAAAGGTGTAAATTTTTTTATTAAAATGTAATATTTTAGGGAAAAAAGTATGTGTTATTTTCCTTCTATTTAATTTTGGCCATTTTGGTAGTTTTGATCCCATTTAGCATTAGATATATCAAATGAGGACCCACCTCCTCTACTTTGGGAGGCCTTTGTGTCAAAATAATTCAATATTTCTTGTAGAATAAATTCATTATAAATTATTATTAAAAAATAAAATAGAACTTCATTATTATTTGACAAAGAATCATCTACACCATCCACTACCTATCCCAAAAGTTTTTTAAAATCTCAACATGAACACACCCATCAATGTTAATATGCTTATGAATCATTGGTGGTGTTTCAGTGGTGATAGGAATAATAAACAAAGAGAATACTTCTTATTTTATTATCTTTATTTTAATGTCCTCATATGATAATTTATCAAATTAACATTCTTTCAATACCTCTATTTGATATAATGTTGCATCGAGTTGGGAAGTGACATTTCCCACTTCAATGTAAATGACATACAATATATTGATAAGTAAATTATGTACACTATGTTTTAAAGAGTCACATAAGTTAATGAGGATAATTTGAAACTATCACCATTGTGAATCATATTATTGATATAATTTAGCTTTTTCTTTTGTGAATTCAAAATGTTGTGGGTTTTCATATAGGTTTTTTGGATGTTTTCTTTAGGTAATAGGTCCATCGAATCAAATATCTAAATTTATAAAAATAAACACTCATATTAGGTTCTATTCCTGAAATGCTTTCATAGGAAAAAATAAATATTAATTTCAATACCCTCTTTCATTTTGATTATTATAATAAATACATCACTAAAAATGTCATTGCAAACCCTACACTTATTCTAAGGAAAAAGACAATCACTGGGACCATGGTGTGAGTGTGTAATCTTGGTGGGGAGTGTTTGGTTATGAATAACATGCATGCATCCAAGCTTAACCATCATGCACTACCAACATAGTGTGTGCATCACTCCACTCTGGTAGTTGTCGTTAACTTTTCCCCTTTGTCAACTTCCCCACTAACCACTTGATGTTGGCTAAACCAACCATGCCCCACGCCTTCACTGCTAACTGTCTACTTATATTAAACTTTACTGTGATCACCAAAAACCAAATCTTTTCCCCCTATGATTTATATCAACCAAAAAACAACTCAAAAGCATAATTTATAATTCAACATTAATTAAAGCTACAATTCCACTATGAACCATCATTGACATCCTACGTACTTCTTAGGATGATTTCAAATGTTGCATACCCATGAATATGTATTTTTAATAAGATAGCCATGAATTTAGAGTATTTTGGAATTAGATGTATATGGAAGGGCTTTCATATCATATCTCTACTCCATCCTTGTTATAAAGATGCATAAAGACGTACCTTTACAACTACAAGCATATGCACATATCGGTTTACATTTAGATTTGTACTATCTAAAATCTATTTTTATAGTCTAGATCCATGTCTATGGAGATTGTGTGTAATTTGATTTTTTTATTTGTAATGTGATGTGTAATTTAATTTGATTTTATACATACAATGCATATGCATATGTAATTTAATGTGTAATGTGAGCCCAATCAAAATTTTACTGCACACCATGTCTATGTATAGAGTGCCATGTCCCAAACACTTGTATTTTGATGAACTATTTATTGTCTACATGGTATGGAATTCCCTTTATGTTTCCTCAAAACCTTATGGTGAATACCATCAATGGCACTGGTGCACTCAAGCAAGTTTTTATATAAGTGGGGTTTTTTAATGTGCTTGTGCCATCATTAGTGAGGGTGATTATGGGGTTATTGGGTAATATATCTATAAGAAATAATAATTTGGTTTCTAAGACCTAGCTCTCTATACCCCTCATGCAAAAACTTTACATTTTATATCTCTATACACGAATACCACCATAAATTATTGATATTAATGTAGGCCGCAAAGATCTTGTTGGGTTCATAGAAGATCCTGAGTGTGTCCTATTAATAAAACATTCTTCCATTATTAACACTCACTCCATTTCAAACCAAATGTGATCTATCCAAAGCATAAAATCAAACATTGTAGTATAAGTTACATATCTACCCTACAAAAAACCATTACAAGCATTTATGCCACCCACATTAATAACTACAACATGTAACCATGCTATAAAATAGAGCATTAATGAGTTTGTAATGGAACAAAATCTTAAATCAAGTGGCAGGATACACAAAGAACATAAACCAATGTTAGTAATGAAAGGAATGACATTAACACAAACATTAAACTTGTACCCCAAAGTCCATAGAACTTACATTCTTGTACCCCAGATTCATACTTCTAGATTGGCAAATTTTATAATGCCCATAATACCTTAAATAACCTCATGCAAATATCATCATTATTATTATAGGATGAAAACATCATTATTCACACACATTTCACATGGTGAGAAATTAGATTACTCAATTGAGGCAAAAGAAGCATAAGAAATAGGATATATAGAACATGTTGACCTTATAATTAGGAATCCTTCCTATCTCTAGAACCGAGAAAACATACCATATCCCTCTTGATTTCCACCCTTACGTAGACAAGAATTTTATTTTTTGTTGTTGGATAAGGTAATTCACTTTATTTGTGCTCAGGTGATTTCCATAATTTCCTCATCCTTGGCTATTGATTTATTAATTTTAGGAAATTAGATGTTTAATTCCTAAATAATAAATGGGCCTGAGTAGATAAAATCAGTAAATAATGTACAATAATTAGAATACTAATTTGTGAAACTTAACTATAATTAGGGATTTTCTAAAAATATTAGTGAGAGAGATAAAATCAAACTTATCTTATTCTATACTATTCTGATTAAGATAGGGTCTGGAAATCTATGTGCAAGCTTAGAAAACTATTGTAAATAGGAATTTGGAGTTCATTTCTTGATTGGATAGGAGTGCCAAAAGTGAGACACCCTATGTTCTAATGTTGTAGTCTTATCTCAACATTGTTATCCTGTTGATCTAAACTTTTTGGGTTTTTTGTGCCAAGTCTGTGTGACCTTGCCTGTAAAATATCAAAGCCTGAAAGTCCACGAAGCTCATTGTGTACCTAATTTAGTATTCAATACCATAGGTCCTATTTGTACTTGAAATTGAATGTAAAATTTGGAGAAATGAGAGGAGGGGTTAGTGTGTAAAGGATATGATGGATGCACTTCACATCCCATGTGTGGGCACGCTGCCTACATACCAATATTTCAAGGAGGGATCAAGCTATATGTAGTTCTCCCATTGAAGTGCTTGGTACAATAATGTGATGAAAATTCAAGTAAATGAAAAATTGGGTGTATCTGGAATGACTAAGGACTGATGTAAAGGTTTGAATAATCTTAAAATATTATTGGATGGATGTATATAAAGAATAGGGAAAAGTTCTTGAGTGGTCTTTCTTATATTCTTGCTTCTCTCTTGTAAATGAGTGCTAACCCTTCTAAATGGACTTTGAATGGACTTTTATAAGGGAATTTTTTGATCATGGGTTAAATAAATTCATGTTAGGCTGACATGAATTAGGATAAATATTTGGAATAATGTGACTATTAGAAGCCAAAATGCACTTGGACAACAACCCCATAAATAAGACACCCTGGGTTTCAGCATTGTAGTCCAAGTTTGGGTACTATTGTCCATGGATGAAAGGAACTAGGGGGATGTATTAAACATGGAAAGAGAAATTTGGGTTTGTAAGGGTTCAGTCTAGGAGGCTACAGATGACTAGGAATCAGTGAAAACATGCCTATAAGGGTCATGAGAGAAAGCAAGATGGACCTATGGATTGGGTGTCCTTAGCCACACTCAAGTTACCAAATTTCACATTTTATATGACTACATTTTCCCTCTATTTATTCTAGTGATGTATCAAAGTGAAATACTAAGATAAAGGAAAATAGAAAGCATCCCTAACTCACTTGTAAAAGTGAAGCTTATGAAGCTATGTGATGTTGGATGTGCATAGAGAGAGCACAGTGTAAAGTGTGAATCTCCAATGAAAAACATAAAGTAGATCATTCCTTAATAGATATGATATATATTAATAATAACATATAAAAGATAGGTAAGAGAGAGAGGAAGAGAAAGGAATGAATACACCTCACTAGGTATATGAACCAATATAAAACCTGTTGTGATGCTGGATTGTGTTGGGTGTGTGCTATACCAAAAGTAATGTGTGTGTTATACCAAAAGTAATATCATAAATAGAGTTGAGTGATAAATTCCTTGGAAGAAACTCAAGAATGCAAAGGCATGCCCTTTGGCTCCATCATCACCAATTGAGTGAAGCTAATGAATCATGTATGTGTCAATTGATGTTTGGACTATGTGTCTAATCCCTCTGAATAGGTGGCTCAAAAATACAAAGGCTAGCTAGTCTTTTGGCTCCATTCTTGCTCCATGAATTGAAACCATGAATTAATATCGATATGGAATAAATGTCATATGAGATGGATCTTGAAGCCCATGAATGTACTATGATCTGATAATATTTTCATGGATAGTTTATTGTATGCTAGAAACTAGGCCACTCTTAGCCATTTCAAAAGATGGAGATTAAGCTTGTATGAAAGCCACTCCAAAACTAGTGTAATAGGCTTATGTAGAATCCAAATTGAGAACTTAGGTACTCTAAAAGTTAAGCTTGTATAAAATCGAAACTTAAAAATGGATGCCAACCACCTACATATGGAGTAAGGCACACAATTTCTAAGAAATGCTTGGAAAATAAACTGAACTCAAAAAAAGGGAGGATCAATGTGTCGTGCACATTGCTCCCAATCACTAGTGTCTAAAACATGGATTTTTATCTAAAAGTTATATCAACTACCTAATTTGAAACTAAAAGTGAGATCCATCATGCCACACATGATGCACCCTATATCTAGATTCTTTAAGAAAAACTATACTAAAACATGTTGAATCTAGATTGTACTGAGCTAAAAAACTTGTGACTGAACTCACTTTTTTGTCTATTTTTGGAAAAACTAATTTTCATTTTGTTTGGATAGGAGCACTAAAAATAATACACCCTATTGTTTGATGTTTTATTCTAACTTTGGCACTATTGTTTAGGGCCAAATTTGGTAACTATTCTAGATTCTTTGCTATCTACCTGATCTATTTTGCCTGGTCTGATGTCTAGATTTTATTTTGAGCATTCTAAAAATTGCTTTTTCATCTGTTAAGAGCTTTGATCTCTCTGACAAAACCCTTGTTTATTTCTCCCTCTTATGAGCTTAGGAATGAATACATTGCAATGACAACCCTCAAAAGAAAGAGCCTTGCAAGTGTGTTATGTTGTATAGATATATGATATAGTAATGATAATTAACAAATATATTAAGATATATCAAGGTTTGTATTGAGAGATTGTTAGATCAATAGTGGTATGCCTAGATAGATATAACAATGTAATAACATGTGCAATGTACTGAACTAAAATCAAAAGTGTTAGTTGTTAGTTGTTAATAAGGAGGGATGGAGAATGATGTCCATCATGGCATCCAAGAAAGCAAGGAAATGTATGATATAGATCATAACATATCAAATAGGAAAAATAATCAGGAAATAAGCATACAAAACAAGAATCAAGAAGCATACAAGAGTTGATAAGGGGACAAAAAATCAAGGGACATGGGCACATGTCACTCAGATTTAAAAACATTCATACAACACATGTTCAAATGCCACATACACATATAATTGAAACAAAAAAAGTTGGCACAAGGGCTACAAACACATAAAAGAGTACAAATAAAGGACATTGGAAAATGTCCTAAGGCACACACATGAATAGAAGTAAAGGACATTGGAAAGTGTCCTAAAACACATACAAGGCATGGAACAAGAACTGAGAAAATGAAAACACATCAAGCTACTCTAAGAAAAAAAGGAACACATGTATATACTAGAAGTGGAATCACATATAACTAATCAAAGCAAGAAGTGAAAGCATGCAAGATATGTTAGTACAAGACTAAGTATATGCTAGGAAATACACAAGTACAAGATACTAGTAAGTATCGATATGGTAATCTATGTAAGATTAGTAAGTAATGTATGTCAACACGATAACTAGAGTGTGTTGTGTAGGAATTACATAACCTGTATGGTCTAGTCATGTAGAAGATGCCCCCAATGGGTATGTATATTGATGTGTGTCTTGAATATATAAGTAGGATGCCCCCTCAATAGGTAGAGTGAGTCAATCAAGGATTTGGGTGTCACTACACACACTCAAATAAGATCAAGTGAAGAATGGTAATGTAGATAAATTGACAAACAATAGCATAGAACAAAAAATGTAAGTCTAGCATAGTAGTAGCAATGTAAAGTATGGATGATGCATACAATCAAAAAAAAATTGGTGTTTTTGAGTTATTTGCATGTTTTTGAATTTTTTTTAACGTTGTATTTTTTTTTTTAGATTTTAGAATATATTTGAATGTTTTTGAATATTTGATAATGAGTTATGTACAATCAATCATAAAGATACTATGTACAAAACATTGAAAAGAAGTTATGTACAGGTAATACTGAGAAAAAATGATACTAACCGATGAGCCTCATGGGAGACTCCATATCATGGTGTCCTATATCAAACAAAGGAATCATGTGTGATTATGAAGCATGAGGTAATGGATGCGAATATGATTTTAAATATCTAGATTCATTGTCAGTATCTTGGAAATCATAATAACCTGTGTTATTCCACTCATCATTATCATCTTGATTTTGAACTAATGGAATGTTGGTGTTGACTTTCATTGTATCTAGATATTTTATTTTTATAAATTGTGTCTATGAATGATTTTTATTAGGATGTTCAATAAATCCCAAACCTTGGTGAAAAACATTATCAACTGTTAGAATAGGAGTAGTGATGCCTTGAGCCTACTTTCCTAACCCTTGACCTTGATAATCAATTTGTTGTAGATATTGTTGGCCAAACCCATACTACTTTGAAAGTTGAGCCTCATTTGGAGAGGTAGAGTTACATCTCTTTTGTGATTTATCTATGCTTGTGGTACTATTTATTGCTCTGATTTTGCTTTTTGATCTTTTTTTTGTTATGAGTTATGCTTTGGTAACCACTTTTGTACTATTTTTGAATTTGACCCTTTGTGAATGTGTTCATATGTCACTATTGATTATTTTATTGATTTACCTTATATAGGATCCTCATGAGCAATTATCTATTATATATGTTGTTTCAACGCCAAACATGAATTTATGTGATGCCCATGCATTCTATGATATGCACAAAAATATTTGGATCTTCTCACTAGATGTAGAGGAGGTAGTTTGATCAATTTATATTTAATCATTTCCCTTTGAGCTCCTAGTAATTTTTTAATAATTTTCTAAATTTTTAGTTGCATATTAAAATCAGAAAATCAATTTTAAATTCAAAAATATATAGTAAAAAAATAAAAAATATTTACTTTTTCTAAAACCCTGGTTGACCATACTAGGTCCCATTGCTTCTTGAGGTATCACCTTACATCCATAATCAAATTGTAAAAATTATTCTCACTTATGTACAAACTTTTCTTACATTTCTTGCAAATAACAAAGAAACCATAATGGGCCGTTTCATGTACATGAATGATGAATTTTATCATATGTTATTACAAAGCTTCATTCTTTGCATTTCATGCTTAATTTTCATAATTAGAGATGATATTACAAAATTTATTTCTCAAATTGCACAAGATTTCAATATTTCTTTTGCATACTCTTTTTCTACCTAGTATGGTCAACTAGGGTTTTAGAAAAAGTAAATATTTTTTATTTTTTACTATAAATTTTTGAATTCAAAATTGATTTTCTAATTTTAATATGCAACTAAAAATTCAGAAAATGATTAAAAATTTACTAGGAGCTAGTTGATGCAACTAGGGTTTGAAATAAATTTATTTTAAAATTTTACTACAAAATTTTAAAATTTGGGAGGAATTTATGATTTTTAATATTCAAGAAAAAATTCAAAAATTTATGGGAAAAATGAGCTAGGAATTTACCGTAAGTTTTTAGGGTTTTTAGGTGAAATGCAAAGTCATTCGGGTTCACCAAATGATTTATTATTTTGGGAAATTAGATGTTTAATTCCTAAATAATAAATAGGTCTGAGTAGATAAAATTAGTAAATAATGTACAATAATTAATCTATTAATTTTTGAAACTTGACTATAATTAGGGATTTTCTAAAAATAGTAGTGAGAGAGAGAAATTCAAACTTATCTTATTATGTTCTATTCTGACTAAGACATGGTCTATAAATCTATGTGCAAGCTTGGGAGACTATCACAAATAAGAATTTGGAGTTCGTTTCTTGATTGGACAAGAGCATCAAAAGTGGAACACCCTAGGTTCTGGTGTTGTAGTCCTATCTCAGTGATGTTGTCCTGGTGATCTAAGCTTTTTGGGTTTTGTGTGCTAGGTCTGTGTGACCCTGCTTGGGAAATATCAAAGCCTGAAAGTCCATGTAGCTCATTATGTACTTGATTTAGTCTTAAATACCCTAGGTCCACTTTTTTCTTGAAATTGAATGTAAAATTTAGAGAAAGGAGAGGAGGGGTTCATGTGTAGAGGATACGCTAGATGCACTTCACACCCCATGTGTGGACATGTTGCCTACATACCAATACTCTGAGGAGGGATCAAGCTATATGTAGTTTTTCCATTGAAGTGCTTAGTGCAATATTATGATGAAAATGCAAGTAAATGTGAAACTAGGTGTACTTGTAATGACTAAAGACGGATGTAAAAGCTTGAATAAGCTTAAAATACTATTAAATGGCTATATGTAGAGAATAGGGAAAAGTGCTTGAGTGGTCTTATTTGTATTCTTGCTTCTCTCTTTTAAATGAGTGTCAACCCTTCTAAATGAACTTTGAATGGCCTTTTAGAGGGAATTTGATGATTCTAGGTTAAATAAATTCACATTAGGCTGACATGAATTAGGATAAAGATTTGAAATATTGTGACCATTAGAAGCTAAAATGCACTTGGAAAATAACACCAAAAACAAGACACCCTAGGTTTTGGCATTGTAGTCCAGGTTTGGGTGATGTTTTCCATGGCTGACAAGACTTAGGGGGATGTATTAAGCATGGAAAGAGCAATTTGTGTCTATAAGGGTTCAGTCTGGGAGGCTACAAATGATTAGAATTAGTGAAAACATGCTTATGAGGGTCATGAGAGTAAGCAAGATGGACCTATGGATTGGGTGTCATTAGACACACTCAAGTTACCAAATTTCACATTTTATATGACTACAGATACACCAATCATATTGACACTCATTTTATTTAGAATATTTCCACCATTATGGTCCATGGGCCCATCCCATCAATATATAATTATGATTTTATATTTATTTTTATGGAAACCACTTGAAAAATGTTCATACTTAATAAACTTTCCACATTATTAATTGGATTTGTTAGCATGTTAGGTGGTGTCAATTTTTCCCCTTGTGTGAAGAGTACGTGGGTACACTTGTTACACATATTTTATGGAAAACCCTTGAAAAATATTGTAAAACATTTTATCTATGTTATGCACCCTTGTAAAAAAAAAGTGGAGACACCTTCATCCTCCTCCATAATGAGGCTATGATCCCCTCAAATAACCATCACATATTTATTTGTCAAAATTTTCTTTCTCATGTTTTCCCTAACACTTATTTGAATCTTTTGTTATAGATTTACACATTCTCATATTTATCTTTCTTGGTATTATATATTTCAACAAAAAATTCATCATTGTCTCTCAAGACCTTAAATTTCTTATTGAATTCTTTCATTGATATCTCCAATGTTTCCAATTAGTACAACTAATGATGTTCATTTATCTACCCATTTACACTACATAGTTTGATGCATGTCATATAATGTCTTACCATTTCTTCAATATATTTCCGTTGAACTATGACATCTTATTTTATGGAAGTGGAATTGTTGGGGATTTCATGGTTGTGTCTCATGCGTACTAACGACTTGTAATGAGGCCCTTAAAATATGATCCTTCTCCTTATGAATATCTATGTTGAACATTAATTTTATCTCTTGGTACTATCAAATACATCCCTACACTCAAAAATTTCTTAGCAATAATCTGTATGATATATTAATCCACCTTAGGTTCTCCTTTTATGCTACACACTTCCAATTACATTTTGATATGCCCTTGTTTTTTTGGATTCCTTGAATAAGAAAATCCTTGATTTTGTTAATATTGTTCTTGTACATGGATATTTCATCTTCCATGAAGATTTTTTTATGAAAGTTCATCTTGAAAAAAAACTACCTTCAAAATGAGGGAGCCTACATAATACTTTATTGTATTAAATTCACCTGATTACTTTGTAATACCCTCCAACCCAGGAAGGTTGACATGCTTTACACTTCCTCCCCAAGGAGAAATTATTTGGAAAAATATAACAACTCCTTACTCATGAATGGCATAAAATATAATAGTTTTGAGGATAGGAGGGATGATTGATTACAAGGTCAACATGTTTTTCACTTCATATTTTTCAAGTTTAAATCCATTTAAAATCTATCATATAATCAGTTGATCTACCTCTAGTCATTGTTTTGAAATGAAAATTTTTAATGAGTTATAATTTGGTTTGTATATAGTAATATAATATTAGTAATGTTGTGGTGGTTGAGATATCATTATCCTTCATGACATACCTTTTGGATGCAATCCATCAAAACATATATTCTTGAATAGGTCTATCAACCTTTTTGTTATGAATATAAGATTAACTAACACATTGAATGTCTTGTAGAGGATTATTATACATATAATGATGTTAAATAATAAAAATGATAATGTATTATACTTATTTATATCAGGTTTTTCAAGAAAAAAATAAAAGGTGGTTTTCTAAACCTTATTCATAGATCTGCAGACTGAGTTTCTTCAATAACTTTCCCTCCAGGTGGATATAACTACTAACATTAATTTAAATGGTTTAATTGAACCATAAATTACCTATAATTTTTTTTTTTTACATTTGGATGGTTATTTTTAATTTTATAGTGGATTTTATACTTTTAAAACCCTAGTTTGTGTTGGGGACTATGTACAACCAGTGTGTGGAAAATCAATATCAATTCAATTTATAGGACCTATATTTGAGTCAGGACTTAAAAGGACTCTAAAAATCCATAACTATATATACGTCATGATTTTAGTCATGAACCAATCTTAATAGCTATGAAAAAAACATTTTCATGACTGTCATATACCCTATCAAACCCTAATTATGTGTCTTCAAGTCTACAACATGAAACTACCCTATAAAAAAGTAAAAACGGATTTAAAAAAATAAAATGTACCTAATTAAACATAACACAAATTGGAAATTGATGTACAACATTCAATGAAAGGTTCTTGGTTGCTATATTGCATAGTCTATCATAAATTCCTCTCAATCCTTCATTTTAAAAAACTTTCTGACTCTTTCTTCAGCTTTTTTAGGGTTCTTGATATCCCCCACCTTGTCTCTTGTCTTCCCCACTTAACCTCTTGATTTTATTATTTTATTATTTCATTCCATTTGATTCCAAACTCCACCAACCTCCTAACCAACTCTTTGAGTCCACTCAAGAGTCAACCATTATTGAGTTTGACATTAATAGTTAAGAGTTTAAACATTTTGACCACTTAAAACATGCCATAATACTCCCTTTGACCCATCCTATAAGGATCATGACCATGAAATGACAAATAAGATGAAGAAAACTCATATAAATTCCTTTGAAAATTAAAAAACTTAAAAATTCTTGGTATTGGAGGGAAAATCAATTTCTAACCTCAATGGACAAAATTGAAAAGTCTGAGGATTAGAACACCACTTTGTTGACCTAACAAGACATTATATAGCGAAATAAAGCTAAAATTTTCAAAACAAACCACAATTCAAGTTATTCTCCTACATCATGGACATAATATAGGCTTCTTGAGAACTCTTGATGGTGAAGGGTTAGAGTTTCATTTTCATGACATGAACCTAAAAAAATTCTAGGTTGAATCTTGCATTTGAATTTGTTGTGAATTTAAAATGATTTTGGTCTATTATTTTCCTATTATTTGTTAAATTTTTATTTTAGACAACTCATTTTATGAATCATAATGTGCTTGGTTTCAAGATTGAATATTCTAATGAAATTATGAAACGTAGAGGGAAATTCTTAGCCCATGATCTTATGGCCAATGAAGGACTACCATGTGATTAAATCTCACATAGGAAGATGGAAGTATGGTGATGTATAGGGTGTTCCATGATTTCTTTTTTATTTGGCCAACAAATCAATTTATCATTCCCTTTCGTGTAACAATTGAGTGTCATAGAAACTATTAATTTGAGGTTGATTTTCCTAGTTCATAGATAAGGGTCAATGTTATAAATTATATTCTAAGCCAACATACATGAAAACTATTGTATGTTGCCAGCTAATACTTTGACTATTCAATGGTCTAGATTTTTGATGGATTCTTTCAAAGGAAATAATTTCTTGCAACAAATTTTAGCTGAGGCCAAACACATTGTATGCAATTTCAGCTATTACCCTCAAAAGTGAATTTTTTAGTTCAAGTATTATTTGTTGATGTTAATCTCTCTCACATCAATTAATTTAGGAGAAATAAATTATCAGCCATTCATCATTATGGGCATGCCTTGAGTTTATACCCCCCATCATCTCATCACAAATCATAATAGGGTTTCACATGGTGCACTTGCTAGTAGGGGTGGGATTCCCAATGGGCTTGGATAGCCATTTCATGGCCATCAATATCCTATTGGAAAATATCATTAGGTATTATATTATTTTCTTATTGTATATGAAAATGAAGGGATAACATAGATGCTTTCAATGATGTTTCATGAAATAGACATGCCCAAATAAATATTCTCTTTCCATATGTATAATACTCAATGTTTGATAACTTTGCATCCACATTATGATTTTTTATGTCATGTTTAATATTGTAGTATGAGGAGAGGGAATAGATACAAGGTGATGAGGGTGTTCATGAAGTGTCCAATGACTTAGTCTCATAAGATGTAGGAGAAAATTTGGCCAAACTTAATCTTCATTTGATTCTTGTGTTCATAGACGCTTGTTTTCATGTACCTATACTAGTCAATAATATACCCCTTTTGATGTACCCTTTTATTTTCTATGTTCATTTTCTATATGTTAAGTAGAGGGGGTGAAGTGGAGCCATGGTGATGAGGTGGATAATGAATTTCATGATGTATTTATCCCCACATTTGTGTGTATTGGTTGTACTTATTCTTATTTCTTATATCATAGTCATATATGTATATTGTTCTATTTATGTTCAAAGAGATGTATTTTTATTGACCATCAACATAGGAGGAGGAGTCAAATGAGGTTGATGAGGATGTCAATGACATTATTGATGATGATAATGGCATCAACTGGGTTTTGGATGCCTCAAAATATTATGTCAAGGATGTCGAACTAAACCATGCAAGAACAATTTTGTGTCTTTAAGGATGTTCTAATTTGCTTTGTGATTTATGCACATAACCTAAAATGGATTTTTTTTGAATGACATTTTGTAGTTGAGTATTAGATCATGGATGTGGGTATTGTGAAGTGAGATTTTCATTATTTCATGTTGCCTCCATGTAACACATTTAGTGGTAAAGGTGGTCATACTTTTTGGTCATTATAGAGACTTAACAATCACCATCTCAAAATTCATGGCCAGTAGCCCCTTTGAAGGAGATCTCCAAGTCATGATAATAGTGGGAAAATTAATCCAAAGGAAAGAGAAAAAAGAAAAAGAGAAGTAGAACACAAGCTAATAAAATGAATCTTAAAAATAGAAAACATCAACAAGACATACAAGATGGAAATATCATGGATGGTGAGGGAGAATTTCTCCCAACTATGTAATCTTAGTGACATGGACCTGAAGGATATCAATGACACTATGCTTGAATATTATTCAAAGAAAAACTTGTCATAGAGAAGGTAAGCCTTCATAAGGTGATGATAATTTCATCAAGAACTTGAGAGAAAAAGATAGAGGGTTGAGCAACAACATGGTGCAACCAACAGTGGACCGCAGGTTATATTATATTAGTTTAATGGTTTGCATTAAGTACAAGCTAACATGATTTTAGGTTTTCAATAATAAATTTGATATTTATGCAACAATAACCATCCAAAATTTAGGGAGAGGAAATTTGTATGCATTCTACTGATAATGAATGCATTCCTTTGAGGGAGTACCTAGGATGAAAAGGTAAGAGGGTTTCTCAGGGGACTGAAAAAATAAATTACTCCTCACGAGTTGCCCCATGTAATTAAATTCAATGCCTATGTCTATCTTAATTATTATTGTGCTTCTATATGTTGGCAATGCTGATCTAATACTCCTTTTTTATCCTTTGAAGATGAATGATTCTATTTGTATAGGATTTTTATGGAGATGATGTGGCATCATTGAAAGCATTATGAGACATTTCATAGAGGCTAGTTATTCATTTTTTATTTATCAAACCAATAAGTATATTCTTTATGTTTGTGTCTTCTTATTTTTTTTTCAATCTAATTAAATAAGACAATTTCATATACAGGTGTTTTCATGATAGGCTCACAAATGCATATATTTAAATTCAATGGTAGTCCACTTCTAGATTATGTGTCCTCAATATGAGATCTTATGTCCATGCCAAGTACATGGATATTGAATGATAGATACTTCTTTGAACATGATATGCATGACATGTATGATGTGAAATGACACATATTAATTGGACATCACAATTTGAATACATGTGTTTCATTTATATTTTTTGTTAGCTAAGAACTATGTCATTTATTTGTGATTTAATAAATGCTTTGGTGGATGATATTACATTTATTGATGTGTTTCATAATGGTGCATGGTTAATTATTGTGATGATGTTCACATATACTCTTGTAATCATCTATTTATGTATGGTATATAATGATTTTGATAAGTAAGCTATTGTGTTGATGTGTTTACCATTTTTGGTTGTCAATGTTTCAAATTTTACCGATCTAGTTCACATATTCGCATATCACTATGTATGTTGACAAATTACCATGGTTGGATGGAGGGAAATATAGAATTTAGTGCATGATTTATCTCTTTTTCCTCCACATATCTCATTTCAACAATATATTGATGTAGGGTGCCCACATAACACTTGACTGATCAGCAAATGCTTATAGACCATGCTTTGAGGAAGAAGAGAAGGGATGACGAGGTAATAAACACTTTCAAAGATCATAACTATCATGATGGAGGTAAAAATTCATGGTGTTCTTTATTATTGTTTTATGTTTGTAAATATTTTAGACATTTTATATCTCTTGTGTCAGGGTTTATTATTGTACCTACAAAAAATTAAGTAGAAATTAACAGTCCTATTATCATAAAGAATATATACAGCAAGTTAGAAATAACACTAAAATTTCCATTAATATTATAAAATGATGTATTACATATGAAAACTACACATGATGAATTATTTATGGGGATTAATTAATCTTTGTTGTTTGGGTCACATGTGGTTCCCTTGCTTCCATAAAATTTAATATTTCAAGCTAACTAAATGATGGCATAACCACAAGTAAAAAATAAATAATTTCACATAGCAATGTTTCATAAAATTTATGTTCTTTAATGAATCATTGACAACACAACCCAATGAAAAGTTTGTTACTAACATGTTATCTTCTATACTTTATATCATTTTTTGTAGTCTATTATGTGGTTTTAAATTTTATTGAATGTTATTAGCGACTTAACTATTAATTTTGTAGATGATCTAATAAATGAATATGAAATCAAGCCATCTGAGTTCCCAAATATATGGATGAAATTATTACATGGATAAGTTGTAACGATGGCTGTCAAGGGAGGATCATCTCCATTTAAAGTTGTCACTATCACTCCTAAAAGAGGAATATATGAAAAGGGAAAACACATAATTTTTTGAGCTTATTTAAAGTACAAGGACAAGAATTATAAATTTGAAAACCACATTAGCTGAGAAGCAAAAAGTGGTTGAGGATTTGCATGACATGTTTTTCACATTAAGGGTTGAGAAGATGGAGATTCCAAAAAATTGCCTCAATTTAGAAGCAAAAAATGCATACATAAAATCACTCTATGATTTTAGGGGTGATACCACCAAGGCCATAAAAATGAAGCAAGAAGGAATGATTGACATAAATGGACATGAGTTGTAGCTTTTGAGGGTAGAGTACAAGATCACGTTTGGTCAAACTCATAGGATAATGGAAAATACTCAAGATAAGGAAAAGTAATCATAACAAAAATTACACAACTACTTGTGCAAAATATATATTAAGTTATTATATCCTTGTACATTCATTCATTATAATAATGTTGAAGGAAAAACTAAATACTATTAATCTATGTTTTTTGTATCTATTGGTTACTAACTAAATTATATGGTAATTATAAAACAATTATCAAAAAATAAAGAACCAAAATTTATATGTTTGTAAAACATATCAATTGATGCCTCTGAATGCCTCATAGGTGTCCGTAGTGTTCAAAGAACACTTCTCATTTTAGAATTCTAGGAATTCAGAGCATGATTATCAGGTTTTCACAACTTATGTTACCTATGGTGAAATAGTGGCAAATCAATGTTTAATTGTTACACAAAATTTATATTAATTGATGGTTGGGAGCCATAATGGAGAAAATCTTTGCAAAGTGTAAGTATCTATGTTAATACTAGTGAATTATGATCAAAGCTTAAACTGCAAACTAATCTAAATGGACATTTACAATGAAATCTAAACTAAATTGATCTAGTTAAAAAAGAAGCAAAAGAGAAGGGTAAGGTAGAAAGAGAATAAGTCGTTGATGATCGTAGCCCCAAACATTATGACAAATTTTCAATTACAACTAAGTATGCATTTAACTAATATATAGTGCAAAATAGTATAATCTCAAATCTCACTACATATTAGGCAAACCTCCGAGGATGATATAAATAAGTAGAAGTAAGAATTGAATTTACTTTAAAGATTTGCTACCACACTCAAATAACATTAGCACAGTCTACTATAGAGCAAATAAAATGGCTTAAATTCAATATCATTCCACTAATATAGCATAAACACAAATTAGCAAACCTGTAATCAAAGATGCAACTTAGAATTCATAGAAAATATTCAAACTTAAGACTTAAGACTAGAAATTGAGAGAAAATCCATGTAACAATTGACACAAACAAACTTAGGCAATCCTTTCGAAATTCCTTGATTGTATTAACTGATCAAAGTATACAAATTTTGCTTAAAATTCTCTACCTTTACAAAATGGTAGTACTGTGTTTTATAAGAGGACAAGGTAGTATACCAGTTAGTTACAAGATACAAGTGTACAAGAAGTAAGGATAGATTTCCTTTTTATACAAATTTCTAGAATAAATTTACTTTTCTAAAATAAACTAACCTAAAGGTAATACGCTAACAAAATAGCATATGCCTTTACAAAAGGATATTCTATTTTCAAAATATTATAAAGTCTTTTACAAAATAGAATATCATTGAACTACTTGGTTAGTGGGCCTTGCTCCTGAGAACTTTCTTGCTATTGTTGGAAGATATTCATTGCATTTTGGTGCTAATCATTGACCAGTTCTAAGTCCACAAATGGTTTTAAATGACACCCCTCCCCATTGTCAACCAAAGCAATCAATTATTTGTCATTTCTGGCATTGTCTTCCTTGATGGTTTTGGCCTCAACTATCCTTTTTCCTACATTAAGGATCATGTCTAAGATCCTACTATTATCTTCCCCAGACTAGACTTGAATTTTACTTTTTATTTCCTGGGTTACCAAAGTATCCCTGTGTTTTAATTCATCATCCTTGATGATGCCTAGGATAATGAGTTGTGTAGGGTTAGTTAGCATGGTCCTAACAAGTTTTTTCAATCCTTCTAGTTAGCTCCTCATCATCCTTTAGGATCCTCTCCAATTCTCGTGACCATACATTCAAACTCTAGACCTTGTCAATAACAATTCCTAGAATTGCATTCAAGTGTCCCAAATTAATTATTTTGAAACTAGTGATTTGCTTTCCAACCTGAATGTTGATCAACCATGTTATTTGATCTTTAAATCTTGCCATTGGGTTATTAGACCCTTAGCCATTGTATTCTATTGTGACAACACACTTTACCTTAGCTTCATTACTTTCAAGGCCTCAAACATATCATAGAAGGATTCATCTAATAATTTGATCATTGCCTTAGGCATTGATAAGATATACTGTGTCTTCAAATCTTCATTTTCCTTGTCCATGTTGGATATTCTTTACTTCATACCTCTAATGCCTGCTTTGACTTGAGCTGAATGAGCCTTAGTTAGGCTTTCAATGTCCTCTTCATGGATGGGTAGTTCACCAAGATGTTAAGCCTATAAATGGCTCAACCTTTTGGAATGTGAACTCTTTAGTCCCCACCATGGCCTTTTTGGTTGTCACTCTCTCTAATCTAGTTATCTCTAGATTGAATTGCATAGTATTAGTTGATTCAATATAATTTAGATGTTTGGGAGCCTCCATCTACTTTCTATCTAACCATACAGTGGTCACTATTCTTCTTTCTTCCTCCCCATTCATAAAAGCCCTTATCTATGGCTTGATATTATCATGTTCATCAATATTAATAGATTTGGTTAGGGCCCATGAGTGGTGCCATCTGGGGATATTATTCATCTTTCCATAGATGAACCAATTGGGGATGATTGGTTTGTGGATGGGGTATTCATCACTAAATATGTTAACTTCACTCATGGGGTGGGTGAAAGTCAATTTTGGCTTCTTTGATCCAAATGGGACCATTGTCAATTATGCCTTTCTCTTCTTCAATGGTGCCACTGGGACTAACTTCATGGTAACTTATTTCCCTTTTTCTTTCTCAAATTCTTCTATTTGGGCTTGTGCTTCTTTAGCTTGTGTTTCCTCTTCATCAGAGCCATATGATTTAGAAAGGAACTTGAGGTGATCCTCTACTATTTGATTTGGCTTCAAGGCAATCATGTCTAAGTACTCCACTGGAGATACTAGTCTTTAGGGAGGTATTGAGGATAATGGGTCCTCACCAGGTCTCTCTTCCAACTTATCTTTACCAGGACCTTATGTAATTTATGCTTGGGGTTATTTCCCTTCCATTTGTGGTTAATCTTGAGGGGGCCTTAAAAGTCTAGACAATAAAGGGTATTTTAGAGGTCATAGTTTCCATATGTCACTTGGTGGATTCTCATCACTAGTTAGTCTATGATCAAGTCTAATGTTATGTCCCTTGAGCCTACCCAATATTTCTTCAAATTTATTTTCTTTGATATATATGGTGTCATGGCCATCGAGTTGGTGCACATATACTGGCTTGGGTAATTATTTGGATTTTAAGTGTGTGGAGACCATGCCACTAGGATCCCACACCTTCATCTCATCAAGTTTTAATTTGAAAGAGTCCTTATTCCTGGCCATAATATTCACTTGAGCCCAATTTTGTAACATAGTTTGACTAATTATCAAAGGAAAAGGATGGAAGAGGCATTTCCTCTTGTCTTTTCACACTCTATCCACACCATTAAGAAGTTGGTATGCAATCTCTTGCTCTACTAACTTGATGGGAGCATAGATAGGCAATCTATAAGGTTGAACCAAAATCCATTCTATTTTGATCATTGTACAATCTAGATATAACTAGATGTCTCCCATTAGCTCCACATATTTCTTAATTAAAGGGCATATCCTGGGCATAGGGATCACTATGATGGCTTCTACCAAGGATGGATACACATAATCATAGATGAATTGGATGTCATGCCTATATTTGAATATGTGTGGCTTTAAATAGTGGCGGGAGACTATAAATCTACCCTCAGGTGACCAAATTTTGATATGAGAGATCTAGGTGGAGGCTATTAAGGCATCTAATAGGTAGGACATCATAAAGAATTGGGTATTGGTCTTCTTCTTAATGAATGTGAATTGTCTTTCTATATATATGTTGATCATCTCTCCAATTGGAGGAGTGAGATAGTTTTCTATCATAAAGTAAATGTAGGATGCCCAACTCTTATTAACATAAGTGGTTGAAGGGGCTCCGTAAATTCTATTCAATAGAGGCATGATTACCCTAACACCCTCTCTTAATTGGTTAACTGGGATGTTGTTATCAGGGTCTCAGATTACATGGTTCCCTTAGAGTAACCATGGCCTAAAGATGGTATCTAAATCATTCTTGCAAGTCCATCCCTTAATAGTGGCAAAATCCACTTGGGGGTTTTGAAGCTTGTAATAAATCTCAAAAGCCAATGGGGAAAAGAATGCAATTCTTTTAAATGTCCTTTCATGAATAATCCAACCCTGCTCAATCCTATAGTCCTTAAACATGAGAGAAAGGATGTCAATACAGTGGATTACCTCTAGTTTGGTGGCTTCATGGTGGAGTCTAGTCATTTGGACTACAACTAGGTCATAATACCTTCTGGTTATTGTAGCAATCATCTATTTTTCTTTAATGATAGCCTGCATCTCTTTAATGGTTCTAAAGATCTTGGACCAATTCTTATTGCCTATGTTCAATACGAAAATGTCTAGGTTAGTGTCCTTGAAGACCTCCCTTCATTGTCTGTATACAAATACAACTCTATCTTATCCTTGTATTGCTACCTCTGACCTGCCATGGCTTCCAAAAATTTTAAGATTGCATACTACTATGTTCTAAATGGTCTCTGGGTTAATTATTTTGTGCTTGAATTATAATTAGACTCTCTTTTAGTTTAAATGTGATCAATTCAAGCTCAAATTAGGGATTTTATGTAATTTTAGGGCTCTCTTAAATCTTTAATGGTGATGGATTGATTGGACCTTAGTTCATACATGATTTAGGTTTGATTTTGACCTTTACCTTTATACATTTGCATTCTCAAGCACATAATATATATTTTTGTTGTTTTGTGCTTGCATGGTGCTTATTTGGTGTCTATCTGGCACTTTTGTAGCATTTTTCATAAATGCCTTTGAAGCACTAGCTATTGGTATTTAAAATTCCATTTTGCTTCATGCCATTAGATCAAGATCCAAGGATTAGTATGGGTTGTTGATCATGATTTGGGCCCTCACGTGTCATTGGCCACCTTTGAATTGAGCCCCATGGTTTTTCCACTTGGCACCTCTATGGGCTTTCTGAGATCCATTGAAAAGTAATTGACAATTTCATATCATTGATCAAGAGTCATGATAAAGCATGGGCCATCAGATCCTAAAAGATGCATGATCTTTAATTAGTGAATATCTATACAAAGGACTTAGGTTAAAATGATTTTAGCTAAGTCTATTTTAGATTAATAAACATGAAAAGACTTAGGTTAAATCATTTTATGGTAAGTTTTAAAGCTTAATATCAAATGACCCCCTTTAAATGATAGGAACACATGCTCCTTTTGTCTAAGTAAAATGTTCAAAGAGATTGAAATTGATGACCTCATAGAAATCAAATACATCCTTATGGACAACAAATGATGGCCATGTGAATGTCAAATTTAAGCTCATAAAGTTCCTAGTTTTAATGGGCTTAAATTTTATGGTCATGTAGACATCAAATACATCCTCGTGGATGTCAAATGATGGCCTTATGAACATCAAATTTAAGCTCATCAAATTATTAAACTCTAATGTAGTAGTGCCACATGGTGGCTCTATGGGGCTTTCGGGGTCTTTTGACTTTTCAATGTTGTCCTTACTCTATCTGATTAAAATCCACAACAAAGTGAGAGCCATCAATCATGATTCAGGTGCTCACACATGATTGGTTTGAAGGACTAAATGCTTAGGTTTATCAAGCTTTCTCCTTGTTCTATTAGATCAAGAGGCATGATGAAGCATAGATCATCAGATTTAAAAAGAAGTAAGGTATTTAAGTGAGGATCTGAGATGAAATAAGACTTAGGCTAAGACATTAAGATTAATTTCTTGTTCATGTTAATAAACATGAACGAGACCTTAGCGTTAAGGCTTTAGGCTAAGTAGGTAATAAATGGACCATGCTAGAAAAATTAAAAAGATCCTGCCAATCAAAAACATTAGACTTGGTTAGAAAATAAAAGGAGAAAAATAATGAATGGGACCAAGCATGATTTTAGGCTAAGGTTTGGTTGTGCTGCGAAACACGAATAAGCCTTAGCATAAAATTAGGCTTAAGTCCTATTTGAAATATTCCTGCCAAATTCTACTACCAAATGCAAAATTTGAACCAAGGGTTTATGCTAGGGTTTTTAAAGCATGATCCATCAACAAGGGCTCTATAAAATCTGAAACTATAAGACATGAAGACCAATTATAGAAATATTATGCAAGCTCAAAGCAAAACCATAATTCAGTAAGCCTACTTCTATCAAAGTGGATGATATTCAAATTTTAATAATGTTCAAAACATGCCATGGTTTTAAGGTTAAGGTTCAAAGTATCTCAAGGGTCCCAATTTTCAAAAATGGGGTATGTTGACCTCAAAAAATAGTTACTTCTAGGGGAAACATAGTAAAATGTTATAAATTAGAGGCTCTTTTTTAGACAAACAACTAAGTCATCCACTCCACTTGATTAATGCCATTATCCAAATCATTTTATGGTTAAAACAAACCTTACACTTACAAAATTGGCATCAAACATTAGGACATAGCCATGTTGTGTATGTTCTTTGATTCCATTTACTATTTTCCAAGGGATTCAAGGGACAACTTCTAGGTTTTATATCTTTAATCATTAACACTGACTTAGAGCATGTTTAGATATTTATTAAGAACCATGCTTCTAGTTCAAGAAAGGCTTGGGAATTACTCTACTACTAGTTAAGCATCCATAGCCCTAAAAAAATTGCCTTTGGATCCAAGCATGGCCTTAATCCACTGCCATCTAGGTGTTCATAGCCCCAATGGAGATTACTAGAATCACCTATGCTTAAAAAGCTTTTAATTTTGCATTACATTCTTATTTTTATATTTTTTAGATATTTTATGTTTTAGCAAGGTTGGGAACTAGGGTAGCCAGGTTTAAGGATTTGGTTAAGGGTTTGATCCTTAAAAATCACCTATAACTGCATCCATTGTCCCAAGAAAGGATTTTTTTAAAGTGCTAACATGACTGTGTCTCAACAGATTAAGCTTTCATCCTACAAGTGCAAATCTTCTTAAAACCAAATTTAGGACAAGACAATGTTTAAGCTCTCATGGATCAGTTGGCCTTTTCCATTGGTCTTTACTAGTTTATTCAAATCACAACATTAGGCTCACATTTTAGACCCATGAATAACATATGTATGAGGTTCATACCCACATTCCTGAACTTTGGAGTTTCAAGAAAGCAAAATAAACTTTGAGCTCAAGGTTGTCTAAAAGGACTTACTATAACAAGGAAAAGGCAACAAAATTAAACACACATTAAAAAATAGCAAATTAAGAAATAAAAGGAAACAAATAGAGGTACAAATAAGGGGTAGGAAGAAAATAACTAAAAGAAACTAACTAGCCTACCTACACTAATTTTAACCATCTTACAAAGTTACTCCATAAAGACCTTAGGAGGAGTAGTAGAAAAGTAATGCTTGAGGTACTACCCATTGGTGGGTAGTGTGAATTCTGCTCCTTGTAAGTCTTTATGTCTAAAGGTATTATCTCCCATTGTGTCCATAATCTGATATGGGCCAATACACAAAGGTGTGGACTTACCATGTTTTCCCCTAGGCTCAGATGCGTTGTCCTAAAGGAGAACTAAGTTCCCTTGTCTGAACACCTTAATCTTTGATCTTTTGTCAAACCACCTCTTCACCATGGTCTGATCTTTGATAAAATTAGTAAAGGCTTCTTCCCATGCATCTTTCATATAGATGATGTCTATCAATATTGAATTTATAAGTTCCTGGCCTTCTTCCATATACTCTTTCATGAATTTGTACGTAGGTAGTTTGAGAGTGATAAGGAAGATAGTTTATTGGCCATACACCAACAAAAATGGAAATGCATTTAAGGCTTACTTGATCCTTATCCTATCTACCCATAGGGCATACTTGAGAAGTTTGTGTTGAGTCCTGGGCTTGTCTACAATAGACTTCTTGATTACTTTCATTAAGTTCTTATTGGTAGACTCAGACACTCCATTTCTTTAGGGGTAATAGTTGGATGAAAACTTGAGACATATGCCATTATCATATGCCCACTCTATCATCTCTATGGATATAAATACATATCCATTATCGCATACCAAAAAGATTGAAGTTACAAATATAGTACATATGTTCTCCTTTAATAAATTGATCACTTCTTCCATCCTGCATTATTTGGTGGCTACAACTTACATCCACCTTATGCAATAATTTGTGGCAGTTAGGATATACTTGTGACCTTCTAATGAATTGGGGTTGATCACCTCCATAAAGTCTAACCCCTATTGTGTAAAGGGTTTATCAACCATGAATAGTTAGGCTTCTTGGTGTTACATATTTGGCATGAGTGACATTCCTTCATGTGCTTATGAGCATATTTTAAAATAGTTGGCCCATAGTAGCCAACTCTGAGGATCTTATGGGTTGTAGTCTTCCCAGATGGATGCACATGGTTGAAATTCTCATGGAAGGTGCTCATGATTGGGGTAGCTTCTTCTTTTGAGACACATCTCAAGTGGACCCCTTCAAAGTTATTTCTATATAAAACCCCATCTTTGATTAGATAATGGGCTACCTTGAGCCTTAGATCCCTCTTGTGCTCCCTAGTTAGTCTTGCATGACAAGTTCCATTAATTAGTAAATGAATAATGGAATCATAACACTCAATAGCTTGAAATTTTTGCTGATCAACTTGCATAATAATTATCTTAGGGCTAGTATTATCAATCATTTCAATCAAGCCTTGGCACCTTACCAATTTTTCCATTTCCATTTATATGTCATATTCTTGCAAAACTGACATCCATTTATGTCTACATTCTCTAATTTCATTCTGTCTCAGAATGAGTTTTGTGGTAGGGTTAGGTATAATAGCATGCACCTTGTTCTAAGGATATAGTGCCTAAATTTATTTACTACCTTAATAATGCATATGCTTGTTTATCAATCAACGAATAGTTAAATTTAGCATTCTTAAAGTTAGTACTCATGAAAGATATTGGGTGATCACACCCATCAACCTTCTAAGTTAAAACTGCAGCCATAGTATGGTCAAATGCAAAAGAATAGAGATATAAGTCCTTTGAAAAGTTAGGACTTATCAAGACTAGAGCTTGGATAATTGCTTCTTTGATGTCATTAAATGCCTTCCTAGATTACTCATTCCATGAGATCTTAACATCCTTCTTTAGCATGTCATTAATAGCTTGAAAATCTATGCAAAGCCAAAAATGAACTTTCTTACAAAGTTTATCTTACTTAAAAATGATTTTAACTCTTCTATACTATTTGGAGGCTCTATCTTAGATATAACTTCCACTCTTTTAGGATCTATGGAGATCCCATATTTAGTTATGACATGACCCAAAAATTTGCCTTCAGTAACATAAAAGATGATTTTTTTGGGGTTAAGGGAGATTCCATACCTTCTACATCTCTCAAATACTTGTTGTAAATACATAAAGTGATGTTTGTTTTTAGAAAACATGGTTAGATCATCCATATATATAATGATACACTTACCAATCAAACCTTGGAAGGCATGGTTCATGGCCCTTTAAAAAATTAGCCCCTGAATTTATTAGCCCAAGAGGCATTCTCTTATAGGTGAAGTTTGACCATTTAGTTGTGAAAGTTGTCTTCATCCTATCTTCTTTGTCAACCAACACTTGGTTGTATCCTGAAAAGCTATCAAGAAAAAACATCATGGTTAATCTTGAAAATACTTATATCACCTGGTCAAGGGAGGGAAGAGGATATTTATCATTTTTAAAAGATTTGTTCAAATTTCTAAAATAAATGCATAGTATAATCTCACCATTCTTCTTTATGACTAGTACCAAATTGGCCACCTAGGTATAATGCCTGATGGGAAACACAATTCTAGTATCTAGTAATCTTTTGACCTCTTTGAAGATCATTGGCTCTAAGATAGGGTTTACAAGCCTTTGCTTTTTCCTGAAGGGTTTAAAACTTTATTTAAGGGGTATAGTATGGGTGATGACTCTTAGATCAAATATATTCAAGTCAACATAAGACCAAGCTATGACATCCTTGTACTCGGTTAGCAGTTCTTTGAACTTCTTATTCTCAATGTTAGTGTAGGATTTTCCAATGTTAACCCACTGAGGATGATATTGAGGGCCAAGATCAAAAACATTGTAATCCTTCCCACTTACATTGGGAATCTTAGAAATTTCAGCCAACTTGTCTTAATCAAATAGCCTTTCTAAAGCAATCATGCCCTTGGGAATCTTATTGTCATTTAGCTGAATGACTGTACCATAAAACTTACCTTCTATAAAAGTACTTTCATTAACCTCATCAATGACATGAGCTTCAAATGCTATTGAATTATTCATGAAATTTAAGATCTATTTATCATCACTAAAGAATTGAAAATGATTCACATTATTTAGGACCAAAGGACAAGGTATCAGTTCAATGCTAAAGTTGGGCGAGTCTTGGTCAGGAATGAGGTTGGTTGTAGTAGATGTCAACTCATCAAAAAATTGGTTATTCTCTCTAGGGATGGAAATAATACTAAAATCATCAAAAGACTCAATTAAATCCCAGACCTTGAACTTATATCTCTTAAGGTATGAGAGCTTGTATTGATATTTGCTTCTCACCTGGTTAACAACTAGTTCTGAATCACCATAGAATAGTAGTTCTTTGACTTTATTTTTGATATCAAATTGCAAGCCTAAAATGAGGGCCTCATATTTAACAAGGTTATTGGTGAAAAGTAATTAGATTATATAAGAAGCATGGTATCTATTCCAACAAGATCAGTTAGAACAATGCCTACCCCAGATCCAACCTTACACCTAGCACCATCAAAATATAACTTCCACAACCCAAGAATAACTTGAGTACTCTTGGAATCACATACCTTTTCAGTCTCTAGGGTGAAAAACCTCAAGTCTGAGTCAATTGTGTTAACCCTTTCATTCACATCATTGTACTCAGTGATCATTTGTTTCATCCTTAGATCTCTTTCAACCCTAATCTAATTTGGAACTCTTTTCCAAGACAACCATAAATGTGAACTGTGAACTAGGAATTTGACTAAGAAGAGGAGATTAGTATTGTGTTAGTGACAAAATGAACAAAACAAATTGACAAAAAACACACTAAAATAACATCTTCATGCAGGCTTACTAGGGTGAGCTTGGTGAAGAAATATAAATGAACAAAGCACAATTAAAATACAAGAAAACACACATTCCTTACCTTCCTTAATGCCTTAAAATTATTCTTCAATTGGCTTTCTTGGTTTATGCTCATGAAGTCCTCATCAATGGAAGTTTGGCTACCTCCATCTCTCCTTGGCACATTTGGATTTGGGTTGGCTTGACTTGGAATCAATTTGGCATGGTAACACTAGTTTGCATGAAGCTTTTAGAACCAATCCTACATTATAACTTTGCACAAACTAATCTTTTAAATGATGTTCATGGCTTATCTATTTATAGATTTTTGATATTGATCAGAATCAACCTAAATCATTCATCTTAGGATTGAGATGTGTGGCTAAGGATTAATATAATTTTATAATTAAAATTGATAAATAGGCTCATCAATATTTGAGATAGAGGAGCAATTAAAAGGCACAGAGGGCATGAATCCTGATATTTGTGGCATTTATGGCCTAGGGATGTCTTCCCAAGAAATGAGGTCACCTGATGATGTAGATATTCAATATTCATTTATAAAACTAATTATTCAAAAAGTTTCCATGGAATTCTTTAGTAGGCTCTAATTTGGTTTAATTAGCTCTTAATCATGTTTAAGCACTTTATGCACAAATTACTCAAATTGATTAGAATGCCTTGTTATTGGTCCAAAATTTAATTGGATTGGAATTGGAAGGTGATGTCAAATGCATTGGATCCATTATCCCATTTAGGATATTATCAATAAAAAATAACAAAGGCATGTGTCTTGTGTAAGAGATTTGATATGAAAGATAAATCTAGAGCACCTAGGTGTAAAATTGGTATTTTGACTCAAAATGATCTGATCAAAGTTGGCTGGCCCATAAATTACATTGCCCTATTTAGGGATACCCTAGCTAGAATTAGCACTTGACTATATCAGGTTCAAAGCTTTTAATGCATTTTAGTGTTTTTAGGTCAAATTGTCTATTCTAGGTGGAAATTGGTCAAAACCCTAATTAGAGGTTATTAATGGCCATATTTAGGTGTCTACATCCAAAGGTGCCAAGGAGAGATGGAGGTAGCCAAGCTTCCATTGATGAGGAATTCATGAGCACAAACCAAGCAAGCCAATTGAAGAATACTTTTGGACCATCAAGGAAAGTATGGAATGTGTGTTTTCTTGCATTTTAGTTGTGTTTTGTTCATTTGTCTTTCTTCACCAAGCTCACCCTAGTAACTAGGCATGAAGATGTTAGTTTAGTGTATTTTTTATTTGGTTTCATTCACTAACACAATATTAATCTCATCTTCTTAGTCAAATTCCTAGTTCACATAATGGCACACCTGATGGGATCTTTCTAGCTTCACAAAAATGATCACGAAGCTCTTTCAAGCAACCTACTAATCTTTTCCTTGTAGAATCTTGAAGTAAGAAGCCAAAAATAGTGAAAATTAGAGTAAAACACATTTTTTTGGGAGTTGCAGGTTTGTTCTAACACAGTTGTGGTATTGTTGCTTTCATTCAAGGGATTGTCTTACAACTCATGGTATTGTACTAAGCTTCTTTTTTGTCAGACTAACTTTGTCTTTCTTGTAGGTTTAATAATACCACTACTATCTTAGTAGTGAGATTGTTATACAACTCACAAGGTTGTTAAACCAAGTCATGGTATTATCTAATCGCTAGTAAGTTAAAAAATAATACCACTACTTTTAAACTGGCAGGATTGTCTTGGAAGTAGAGGGATTGTCATTATGAGTCGTGGTATTGTAGTGTGCAAAATAGGTCATTTTACAAAGCTTATTTTGGGGTCATTTGGACTCCATTTTTGATGTTTTTTTTTAAAACCATATGTTTTTTATTAAATTTTCATAATATGTAATTAGTTTAGCCTTAAGTTATGTATTTTTGTCAAAAAACCTCATTTTACCCTAAGTAGTGGGATTGTGACCCTGAGTGGTAAAATTATTGTTTGTAATACCACAACTTTAAAAGTTGTAGGATTATCCTATAAGTAGTAGTATTGTCATTCAGAGTCATGGTATTATGACTAAATGGTTAGTTGTTAGTCACAATACCACAACTCTTAAATTTATGGGATTGTCTTGCAAGTAGAGGGATTTCTCTGTCAAGTAGTGGTATTTCACCACTGTGACAAACTAAGAGCTCCTTTTTCTAACTTTATTATTCCAAAATAATTTTATATTCAAATCTAAACCTATTGCTAACATTTTTCTTACAGGACCAACTTAAAAAATTGTTAAACATTTTTAAAACATCTTTTGCATGCTTTAAATTAAACTAGGAACATTATTTTGGTGCTTAATGTAACATTTAGGTGCTTAAGTAAGTTTTTAGCATTAGTTTTCAAATTTCACAATCTTAAGACCAAGGGGTCAAATGAACACCACCACATCTTTCATTTGGGCTTAAAATTAAATACACTTGTCATTTTTGTCTTCAATAGTTGTTTGATCTTATTTTTTTAGCAAAGAGAGGGGTGTTACATATATGCTCTTCCATTTAGCCCCTTTAGAAAACCCTTGGAATCAAAAGTACCATTCCTCTTAAAAATTTCCTAGTCTAAGGCATAGAAAGAATGTCATCCAAAGCACTCCCCAAAAACTCATCAAATTTTGGGTGACCTTGAAAATGACCCTAAAGTCTTTCTCTTTTAGTCTTTTGTTTCATCAAAAATTGGCTTGCGAGGGGGACTTCATTACCTCCAATGAGTTATTTAGGGAAGCTTTGACCCAGGGTTTCATCTCCCATCATTGACTTCACTTACTCCTTCTGAGTTACACATAGGATGTATCTGCATTTGGACATTATGCTACACTAAGTAAATAACAGGATGCGGTGGATGTAAAAAGGACTAGACCTTTTTACAACTATCCAATGCCACAGTCACCCAATTTTTGTGCTTATCTTTTTCATCATTTGACATGAAATTCATTGTCCAATTGATTCCCCTATAAACATTCAAAAACTTGATAGTTAGTCAACCCCACATTGCCATACCCTTGTTAGGATTTGGATGATTATACTTAGTATATTTTGGTCATTTGTCTTACTTGGTGTTTTTGAGACTAAAACTTGTTTGTTTGTTCATAAAGCCATGTCAAAATCAATTTGTCTATATGTCACTCTTTTGTTTAAAGAGGCATTATGCTAGTCATTTTACACCACACTTGTGCCTTGAATTTTTTTTCTAAACTTGTTTGTGTGTGTGTCATTTGAGTTGCGAGGGTAGCATTATGCTACCTAAATCATGTCAAAACATTTTGAGCTTTTTAAGTTTTTGAAACATAACATAGATCACATCATTCAAGCATGCTTACGCCATTAGGCTAATCCATTTTCTTTAAGACTAGTTTACCTTGTATAAAAAAAAAACTATTTGTTTCAAACCATGTCATGTATACCATTTAGACCTTTGTCATGTATCATCATGTTGTCTGATCTTGTCTAGCTTGTTTGGTCAAAATTTTAGTTTTTAACGTTGAGTTTTCGATTAACCTTGTTAATTTTAGATTCAAACATTGATTTATTTTTGTTTAGACTTTAATTTGTGGGGATGATACACATATTTTTCTCTTTTGGGTTGCATAACTTCAGTTAGTCGATTACCCAAATTTGAAAACTATTGGTGGTTTGTTTGTTCAGAGCCTATCCTCATCATTGTTTATGCCTTTATTTGGGAGAATAAAACTTTTATTAAAAAAGTCTTTTATCTCATGCCTTGTGCCAATTGATCATGTTTATGTTTGATTATGTGTGTTGGATCTATGTCAAATTTGCTTCTAAACTTGTTAAATTAAATCAAATCACATCAGCCTTTATTTCAAGTCTAGCTTTTGATGTTGTTTGGACAAAAGTCCTAGCATATGCCTATTTGTTTGAGCCTAGATTTTGACTCCACGTTTAGAAAAAAGACCTAGTAACTCAACTTTTCCCTTTCCTAGTTTAGACCTTATTTAGAACACTTTGACCTAGACCTATGATGTGTCAGTTTTTGTTCAGACACTTGACCTTTTATGCATATGACATTTGACATTAAACATTTGATGTTAGTTTATTTTTATGCCAAATCTTAGTATAAATGATTTTGGAAATACAACTCCAATTTCAGACCACATTGGAGATACAACTCCACCTTTTGACCAAGTTAGACCAAGCTTGAACCATTTGTCCTTTGGACATAGTTTTTTAGAGTTTGTATAACTCTAAGTATTTTTATTTCAGAGCTTTCATCATTTACACAAATATGTCTCTCTAAAATTATGGTAGAGTCACATATAATCTAAATTATGATAGAATGGTTGCCCAAAATACCACTAGTAACCTTTATAGAGAAAGATTTTCTAAGAAGTTTTATTATTCTCCCTATAATACTCTATATAGGGAACATAGTAAAAATCCACAAAATCCAAACTGAGACCTTGATTGGAATGAAGAGGCTTGTAAGGAGGACTTTGAAGACCCAACTATAGATAATTTTGTTCGGGATACAGATCTATACCCTCTTTTCAATAATTAGTACATAGAACACAGTCAAGAATTAACTTATGAGCCAACTCACAACTGGGATGATATGGTTTATGAGGAAGACTTGGATGCTTTGGCTTATGTGAATAATCAAGCTCCACAACATCATACCATTTCTATTCTAGGACCACAATGTCACACCATTCCTATACCAAGACCTCATCTTTTGGTTTATATGAGTAATTAGGCTCCATAATGCCAAACCATTTCTATACCAAGACCTCATCCTTTGGCTTGTGTGAGAAATCAAGCTCCACAACGTCCCTTCATCATTCTTGAACCTATTTCTTTAGCTTGTGTGAGCAATCAAGCCTGAAAAAACCCTATTTTTACCATTTCAGGACTTCATCCTTTGGCTCATATGAGCAATCATGCTCCACAATGCCCTACCATTATCCAACCACAAGTCATTCCTCATCTAGTACCAATCCCATCCAAATCTCAACTAATATAATCATTTGAAGACCAAGTTGTGTTCAAAACTAGTATCTTCCAACTCATTGGTAACCAAAGCCAAAATAACCAACCAATCCAAGATGTTTTTTATTGAACTAACCATTTATGATAAGTCAACCTATGATGAATCTCCTATTGATCCTATACCAATTGTCAAGGAGTCTCACTCTAATGAGCCAATCTTTGCTGAGTCACTTCTTAATGATTATAACCACCCTTGGGCAAATCATTACCTTGACCGTATGTCTATTTTTCAAGAGCCACCTATTGACAAACCAATCTTTAAGGAGTTATCTCTTGACCTTTTTCCCATCCTAGAGAAGTCTCACTTTAATAAACTAGTCTTAGTGGATCCCATCATGCTATTACAGGTTGTTAATTATCTAATACTAAATATTCAACAAGACATCATTATAATAAAGTACCCATTAGATGAAGAATCAGAGTTAGAGTTAGGTTCTATTATTAAACTAACATTAGATTTACTATCAGAATCTAAATCAATATCAGTCTCAACATCAGATTTAGAGTCCCTTGAGTTAGAATTAGATTCAAAAGAAGAATATGTTCATGGTTATTAAAACATTGGTTACATATGCCTTACAGATCAATTTAAATACATTTGTGATCCTTTTATAGTTTTTAAGGATGAGTACTTCAGCTTTGACACAAGTTCTCCTAGTATCTTCTACAAGGATTGTGATGCCAACACCCATTCCATTACCATTCCACATGCCATTACCATCAACCAAGATATCCATATTATTTAAATTCTATCTCCCATAAGTGTCGATTGGGATTGATAGAATCACACTTTGTTAAACTACATCCATGGTGACATAACATTTGAAGAAGAGCAAGGAGGCCAATACCACATTCATATAATAGAACACTCTCCTAGTGAAACCTTTTTGAAGGCACTAGGAGATAATCAAAGTTAGAAAGTAGCATCTTCTAGTGAAAATTTTTTAGAAGCACTAGAATAAAATCAAAGTTAAAAGCCAATGTTCATTAGTGAAACCTTTTTATAGGCACTATGAGATAATCAAGATAACTTCATTGGTGAAAACCTCATTGAGGTACCAATAGTTGAGCATAAAAGTTCTTCATTACTTGATAAAGACAAAATCAATGATCAAATCAAAATAGATTCTAATCTATAGCCTAATCAGATGGTAGCTATTCTCAAGATAAAACAATAGAAAAATCTAGTGGTCCTATTGAGAGAAAAAGTCTTCAGCCCTACCACATCCAAAGTTATGTTGCATTTGACATCTGCAACATTACATGTGACTAAAATTCCCGATCTTCATTTGTTTCCCTACCATTCCCCATTCTATTATCATCTACCATTCCATTTCATAAACAAACCTATCATCCAAATTATATCCCTGTTTACCATACATGGTTGCACTTTCCTTTGTAGAGGCTACAAAGAGACCTTGTCTTGATGTCTGAAGGAATCAGAATCAATGACCAATGAAGATCACAAAAGCATTCTCAAAATCCAAATATGCATTAAGTTCTTGCCAGAGTAGCTTGTTAGGTGAGGTATGGGCTAGCAATTAACATGATCAAGTATTATATTTGTATCATTTATTGATTAGGACTTGCATCTCCCCATCAATAGGAGCAACAGAATCAAAAACCACACCTAGGCCAAAAACATGCACCATACCATTTCATTGCCATGCCATTGCCATTGTTAAATATCCTTTTACCAAAATCACATATCCAAACCAATCACCTTCTCACTTGGGGGTAACCTTCTTACTATTTTTTTAATCTATTAAAAACCATCATTATCCTTAGCAAGACCACACCATCCTATCATTTCATTCCTATCTAGACCAAAGCCTACTTTTAGTCATCCTACCCATTCCTATTTTGATCTTGGATACTTTGGTTCTTCCTATACTTTTTGTTAGAGGATTTGATCAATTTTAAAAATCAATCTAATCTATATTTTAATGACAGTTTATGAAATTAGTGTGACAGTTGATCTGGCAAGATATATTTCATTTTCCATCTTGTATCAATCTTGTTTATGTGAGCTTGATTATAACCGCCTATGGGCAAATCAGTGTTTCACTAGTCTTACTACTAATTATAAATACCTATGGGAAAATTAGTATCATTAACCTATGAAGTTGTATCCTAGTTATAACTGCCTATGGGAAAACTAAGGGCAACACTTATTTATCATGCATTGCCGCATCACCTTGCCATTACTATTTTCATTTGACTGTCCATTTACCAGATTTGAGAACTTGTTGGGACCTAGTTTTTTTCCTCACCTTTTGTGTAGATGGAATTATTATGACTTGAGGTCATTTTATGACTATGTAAGTCATGCTTAATTTATGTTGAGGTCACCTCAGTCTCCCTTTCCATATGCTCTCATTATTTTTTGAGAAACCTAAGCCAAACACTCTCACTATTTTGCGAGTAGGTATCTTATCATTCTCTAATGAGTTAAGACACCTCAAAAAACCAAAAACTTTCATAACATTTCAAAAATCTAAAAACATTTATCCTATCTAAACCTAGTGAGTTATCCTCAATCTGCCTTATTGAAGCATGGCCATTGTTAGGATGCTTTCTTTTGCTTTTGTTTTCAAGGTTTCTATTTGTTTGTTTATTTTAAATTTTTTGTTTGTTCACTTTCCTATTTGTTTTCTTTCAGCACTATTATTTTGACTTAGTCTATATGTGTTCATTAGGTGATTCCTTGAAAACATTATTCTTGACTCCATCCATATTCATATGTTAACGTTGTCATCATGGTTTTTATCATTTGTGTTTTATTTTTAAGTGTTTATTGGATATCGAGAGTCAGTTCTTATGCATTTTTTGGCCAAGTCTTCATGGTGTTTTATTATGAAGCCTACCATCACATGATACAACAAAAATTAGCTTCAAGAAGGTCTATAATCAATGGATCCACAAAATTTTTCTCCTTGGCACCTTGGCAAATCCTCCCACCCACCTTGATCAATATAACTCATTTGACCATTCTAGTTGTATCATTGTTAATCAGGATGAACATTTCTTCATTGATAGGTATAACTAAATCATTTTATTGATCAATCTCATTCCTCTATCTATCTCTTTCATCACATTATGCCCACTCATATTTAATCTATATTCTAGGTTATATCCTTGAGTTATGTTTAATTATTAGCCCTAACTGGGGCACCATCATCTTTAGCCAATTCAAGTCCTCATAATGATTATAATCACCTATGGGAAAATCATTATTTTGACTTTTATTTTTGATTATAACCACATTTGGGTAAAGTAACATCCGTTTTAAATCAATGCATACAAAAATTTTCTCATTTGGATTAATCTCAACCACAGGTTAATTCCACCTTTCTTCTTATTTATTTTCAAGGGATCGTCCATCAACATATGTGATGGCCACTCCCTCGAGGGGGAATCATCATAAGCTTCCCAAAATTATTTGGAGCTTTATTCTTTAATCATCATCTTCTTGTTGGCATACCTGCCATTTATCATTATTTGAGAAGACATTGCTTTGCCTACAATTTTCAATGCCTTCCTAAATAGGGGCAAATTATAGACACCTAAATCTAGCCACCAATAACCTCCAATCAAGATTTTGACCAATTTCCACCTAAAATACACAATTTGGCCTAAAAATAGTAAAATGCACTAAAAAATTTGAACTTGATATAGTCAAGTGCTAATTCTGGCTAGGGTATCCCTAAATGGGGCAATGCAATTAATGGGCTAGCTAACTTTGATTAGATCATTCCAAGTCAAAATGCCAATTTTGCACTTAGGTGCTCTGTATTGATCTTTTCTATCAAATCTCTTACACAAGAAACATGCCTTTATTATTTGTTATTGATAATATCCTAAATGGGATAATGGATCCAATGCATCTGACATCGCCTTCCAATTCCAATCCAATCAAATTTTAGACTAATAACAAGGCATTATGATCAATTTGATTAATTTGTGCACAAAGTTCTTAAACATGCTTAAGAGATAATTAAACCAAATTATATCCTAATAAAGAATTCTATGGAAACTTGTTAAAGAAGTGTCTGGAGGAGTTCCAAAGTTATTTGTAGGCATTGAGATAGTCAAGGGCTACCTCTACTCTCTATTCCTCAATGGATAACTCTTATTCAGGAATTGTTATAAGGCTTAGATTTCCTTAGGGACATCATCAGATTCATTGTCCTCTTGAAAAGGGAAATCAAACATTTCCACCATGAAAGCTTGAATAACAAGCTTGGCCCCTGAAGTACCTACACCACTAGCCTAGTTAAAGACCAATTCAAATGTGTCTAACTCTTCTTGAAAAGCTTCAAAAGCCTTATAAAACTCAATTCAATCAATCTTGCCATGCTTTTTATACAATGCACCATATAATAATCAAGCAAAGAAATATCAGTAAGATTAATGTCCACAATCCTCTTTTCAGAAGATGGTTCATTATTCTTATAATTGTGGAAACTATCATTCTAAAACCTATTATTAGGCCGATTAAACCTTTGGAATGAGAAGTTCCCACCAAAGCTCTCTCCAGTATTGCCAACTTGTTTTTGTAGCTGAAGGAAATTAGTGCTTAAATTTTGGACCATTTTCAAGATAGACTCATTCTCATTCTTGGGAGTTTTAGAATTATACACCTAGTTATTATTAGTACCAATAGCTCGTACTAAAGATCTTTAATCATTTGTATTGAATCCATTAGTAGAAGGATGACTCAAGAATCCTAAATTTTTATTGTGAGTAACATGACTCAAAGGTTATTAATTTAGATTTGGGAGTTGATTCAACACTGAAACATTCTAGTTGTTATTGGGAAATATGTTCAGAATGGGAAAATTTGGATTGATATTTGGGATAGAGTAGGCCATTTTTACCTGGAGATACATTTTATCATTGATGATCATTAATTCAAAATATGCCTTGGCTAATGAAGTTATAGTTGAAAGAGATCTGTTTAGAAATACAAAAGTCATATGATCTATTGTATCCTTGTATATTTCCAGAGCTAAGACCTCGTTAGGCTTATAAGGATCTATGGTCCTACTATACATTTTTTGGAACCTAGCATTAAAGGACCTTATGGGCTCATTTGTATCCCTCCTGATGGTGGTAAACTAGTGGTATATGACACATGGACTAACAATTTTACCAAACTGATCTATCAAAACATTAGTGAAACCATTCTAGTTAGTAATATAATTTTTGGGCAAATTTAGAAACCATTTGTATGAAACATATTTAAAATTAAAGGGGAATAATATGCATGCTACATATTCATGTATGACATTTAACAACCTTGAAGCAGCTTTAAAATATTTAATGTGCTCTTTAGCAGTTACAATACTAGTTGGACTAAATGCTGGTAAGTATTTTTTAGAGTTACATGAGAGATCATGTACCACACCTGGCATGTTTATTGAAAAATATCCAAACCAAGCCATACCTGGCCAAAGGTCAAAGGTAAGGGTACCTTGAATAGGTGAGGTTGGCAAAGATTTGGAACATCTACACCTACCTTTATCTCACCTAGTTTTTCTATGGAATTCAAGCTCAAGCAAAGGTTCTCTTGTTTCTAAATGTGATCTTGTTTGGATCCTTGGTAATTCCATCTTGAAGATTGAATATCCTATTTTAAATATGATGTGTCAAGTTAATCTTTATAAAGAACAAGGATTAAACTTGCACATTAAGCTAATTTTATAAAGAACAGTAAAATATGTCAACCTTTGACTAAGTTAGCTCAAAGATGTGTCTAATTATGCAAATATGATCTATCTTTATAAGTCTAAGCTCAAATAAACCTAGACCTATGAAATATATACCAATCTTTAATCGAAATAAGATATTCTAATCTCAAATACTATGAATCCTTATATTTATGCTATCTTTACCAAAATTAAGCATCAAACTTCAAATAACTTTGATCTTTGTCTAAAAGAATCACAAAGATACATCAAAGACCACAAAGATCAATGATCTTTATGATTATAATCAAATAATTATGCAAAAATACAAAGATAACATCAATCTTAGATCAAAACACACTTAGATTTAACAAAGATTTCAACTAATTCACAAAGAGGCCCTCCTTCTAGCACCAACGAGACTTGTTGATGCCTCTGAATATCTCACAAGTGTCATTAGTGTTCAAATAACAATTCTTATTTTAGAATTCTAGGAATTTAGAGCATGAGTAGTAGGTTTTGACAACTTATGTTACTCATGGTGAAATAACATCAGAGCAATGTTTAACTATTCCAAAAAAATTATATTAATTGATGGTTGGGAGCCATCATGGACTAAATCTTTGCAAAGTGTAAGTATCTATGCTAATACTAGTGAATTATGATCAGATCTTAAACTACAGACTAATGTAAATGGACATTTATAATGAAATCTAAACTAAAGTGATCTAGTTAAAAAAGAAGCAAAAGAGAAGGGTAAGGTAGAAATAGAATAAGTGGTTGTTGATCTTAGCTCTAAACATTATGACAAAGTTTTAATTACAACTAAGTATGCATTTAACCAGTATATAGTTCAAAATAATATAAGCTCAAATCTCATTACATACTAGGCAAACCTCCAAGGATGATATAAATAAGTACAAGTAAGAACTGAATTTACTTTAAAGATTTGCTACCACACTCAAATATCATTAGCACATTCTAATGTAGAGCAAATAAAACAAAGAAAATTCAATATCATTCCACTAATCTAACATAAACACAAATTAACAACCCTTTAATCAAATATTTAACTCATAATTCATAGAAAATATTCAAATTTAATACTTAAGACTAGTAATTGAGAGAAAAGCCATGTAATAATTGACACAAACAAACTTGGACAATCCTTTCAAAATTCCTCGATTGTATTAACTGCTCAAAGTATACAAATTTTACTCAAAATTCTCTCTTTACAAAATGGTAGTACTACCTTTTATAGGAGGACAACGAAATATATCAGTTAGTTACAAGATACAACTGTACAAGAAGTAACGACATCTATCCTTTTTCTACAAATTTCTAGAATACATTTACTTTTCCAAACTAAACTGACCTAGATGCAATACACTAACAAACTATCATATGCCTTTACAAAAGGATTTTCTATTTTCAAAATATTATAGTCTTTTACGAAATATAATATCATTTAACTAGTTGGCTAGTGGGTCCTGCTCCTAAAAACTTTCTTGTTGTTGTTAGAGGATGTTCATAGCATTTTGGTTTTGCTCATTGACTAGTTCCAAGTCGATAGCTAGTTTTAAAAGACATTCCTCCTCATTGTCAACCAAAGCATTCAATTATTTGTCATTTCTAGATGATTTTGGCCTCAACTATCCTTTCTTTAGCATTAAGGATCATATCTAGGATCCTACTATTGTCTTCCCTAGACTGGCCTTGACTTTTAATTTTTATTTCTTGGGTTACCAAAATATCCCTATGTTTTAATTCATCATCCTTGATGATGCCTCAGACAATGGGGTGTGTAGGGTTAATTAGCATGGTCCCAAGGAGTTTTTCAATCCTTCTAGTTAGCTCCTCCTCATCCTTTAGGATCTTCTCCAATTCCTATGACCATGCATTCAAAATCTATACCTTATCAATAATAATTCCCTAAATTGTATTCAAGTATCCCAAACTAATTATTTTGAAACTAGGAATCTACTTTCCAACCTGAATGTTGATCAACCTTGTTATTTGATCCTTTGAAGCTTTCCATTGGGTTATTAGACCCTTAGCCACTATATTCTATTGTGGAATCACACCTTGCCTTAGCTTCATTGTTTTTGAGGCCTCAAACATATCATAAAAGGATTCATCCAATAATTGGATCATTGCCTCAGGCATTGATAAGACATACTATGTCTTCAAATCCTCATTTTTCTTCTCCAGGTTGGATATTCTTTGCTTCATACCTCTAATGCTTTCTTTGACCTAAGTTGAATGAGACTTAACCATGATTTAAATGTCCTCTTTATATATGGGTAGTTTACTAAGCTATTATCCCCCAACTATAGTTAAGACTGTAAATGGTTCAACCTTTTGGAGTGTGAGCTTTTCAGTCCCCACCATGGCCTTTCTAGTTATCACTCTTTCTAATCCATCTATCTCTAGATTGAATTCATAGTAGTAGTTAATTCAATATAATTTGGAGGTTTGTGAGCCTTCATCTACTTAATATTTTACCCTACAGTGGTCACTATTCTTCTTTCTTCCTCATCCTTCATCAAAGCCCTTATTCATGTCTTGATATTATCATGTTCATCAATGTTAATAGCTTTGGTCTAAACCCATGAGTGGTGCCATGTGGGGATTTTATGAATCTTTCCATAGATGAACCAATTAGAGATGATTGGTCCAAGGATGGGGTATTCATCACTAAATAAGTTGACGTCACTCATGGGGTGAGTGTAAGTCAAATTTGGCTTCTTTGATCCAACTGGGACCACTGCCAATTCTACCTTTCTCTTCTTCAATGGTGCCATTGGGACTAGGTTTAGGGAAATTATTTCCCTGTTTCTTTCTTAACCTTCTCTATTTGGGGTTGTGCTTATTTAGCTTGTGCTTCCTCTTCATTAGAGCCATATGCTTTAGTAAGGACCTTAAGGTCATCCTCTACTATCTCATTTGGCTCCAAGGCAATCATGTCCAAGTACTCCATTGGAGATGCTAGTTTTTAGGGAGGGATTGAGGATGATGGGCCCTCACTAGGTCTCTCTTTCAACTTATGTTTACCAAGACCTTATGCAATTTGTATTTAAGGATGTTTCCCTTCCATTTGTGGTTTCTCTTGAGGGGGCCTTAAAGGTCCAAGTTGAAAATGGTATTATAGAGGTCTCATTCACCATATGTCACCTAGTGTCTTCTCATCACTGGCTAGTCTATACCTAAATCTAATGTTATATCCCTTGAGCCTAGCCAATATTTCTTCAAAATTATTTGCTTTGATATATATGGTGTCATGGACACTGAGTTGGTGCACACACACTAACTTGGGAAATTGCTTGGATTTTAAGTTTGTGGAGAATGTGCCACTGGGGTCTCACATCTTCAGCTCATCAAGTTGAAATTTTAAATAATCCATATGCATGGCCATAGTATTCACCTGATCCCACTTTTGTAACACATTCTTGCCAATAGTCAAAGGAAAAGGATGAAGGAGGATTTTCCTCTTGTCTTTGCACACTCTATCCATACCATTAAGAAGTTGGTATGTAATGTCTTGCTTTGCCAGCTTGATGGGAATATAGATAGGAAATCCATAAGGTTGGATCAAAATCCCTTTATTTTGATCACTATACAATCTGTATACAACTAGATGTCTCCCATTAGCTCAACCTATTTCTTGATCAAATGGCTTATCCTAGGCATATGGATCCCTGTGATGGCTTCTACCAAGGATGGATACACACAATCATAGATGAATTAGATGTTATGCCTATATTTGAATATGTGTAACTTTAAATAGTGGTAGAAGAATATAAATCAACCCTCTAGTCACCAATTTTTTAAATGAGGGATCTTGGTTGACGCTAGTAAGGCATCCAACAAGTATGACATCAAAAAGAACTAGGTATTACTCTTATTGTTAATGGCTCTAAATTGTCTTTCTAGATATATGTTGATCATCTCCCCAATTAGAGGAGTGAGCCTTTATCTATCATAAAAAATAAATTTAGGACACCCAACTCTTATTGACATAAGTGGTTGAATTAGCTCCATAGATTCTATTCAATAGAGTCATGATTACCCCCACCCCCTCTCTAAATTAGGAAACTGGGATGTTACCAACAGGGTCTCAGATCACATGGTTCCCTTGGATCAACCATGGCCTAAGGATGGTATCTACGTCATTCTTTCTAGTCCATCCCTTAATAGTGGGAAAATCCACTTGGGGTTTTAGAAGCTTGTAATAACTCTCAAAGGCTAATGGGGAAAGGAATGCAATTCTTCTAAAGGTAATTTCATGAATAATCCAACCCTGCTCAATCCTACAGTCCTTGAAAATGGGAGCAAGGATGTTGATATAGTGGATTATCTCTAGTTTGGTGGCCATATGACAGAGTCTGTTCATTTGGACTACAACTAGGTCATAATACCTTCTGGTTACAGTGTAAATCTTTTGTTTTTATTTAGTGATAGATTGCATCTCTTCAATCATCCAAAAGAGATCGAACCAATTCTTATTGCTTGTGTTCAATGCAAAAATATCCAGTTCAATGTCCTTGAATACCCTCACTTTATTATTTGTAGATAAATATAACTCTGTGTTGTCCCTATATTACTACCTTCGAGCTACCATGGCTTCCAAAGTTTTACAAATTACTTACTATTGTGTTCCAAATGGTCTCTAGGTTAATTCTGTTATGCTTGAATTATAATTAGACTCTCTTTTAGCTTAATTTTGATCAATCTAAGCTCAAATTAGAGATTTTATACAAATTTGGGGCTCTCCTAAAGCTTTAATGGTGATGGATTTCTTGGACCTTGGCTCATACATGATTTCAATTTGATTTTGGCCTTTGCCTTTATACATTTACATTCTTGAGCACACAAGATATTTATTTTTATCATTTTGTACTTATGTGGTGCTTATTTGGCATCTATCTAGCACTTTCATGGCATTTTTCATAAATGCCTTTGAATCTCTAGTTGTTATTTAAATTTCCCTTTTGCTTTGTCCCATTTGATCAAGATCCAAGGATTAGTGTGGGCCATTGATCATGATTCGGGCCTTTGCATGTCATTGGCCACCTTTGTATCAAACCCCATGGTTGTGCCAGTTGGCACCTCCACAGGCTTTCTGAGTTTCATTGAAAAGTCATCAGCGATTTCATGTCATTCGATAAAGAGTCACGATAAAGTGCAAACCATCGGATCATACAAGATGTATGATACTTAATTAGTGCATAGTTATACAAAAGACTTAGGTTAAAAAGCTTTTAGCTAAGTCTATTTCATATTAATAAACATGAAATGAATTAGGTTAAAGCATTTTATGCTAATTTTTAAAGCATAATATCAAATGACCCCCCTTTGAATGATAGGAACACATGCTTCTTTTGTCTAAGTAAAATGTTCAAAGATCTTGAATTTGATGGCCTCACAGACGTTAAATACATCCTCATAGACATCAAATGATGATCATGTGAATTTCAAATTTAATCTCGTGAAGTTCTTAGTTTTAATGGGCTTAAAGTTCACAATTATGTAGACGTCAAATACATCTTCATGGATGTCAAATGACAGTCATGCAAATGTCAAATTTAAGCTTATCAAATTTTTGTATTCCAATGCTGGAGTACAATGTGGTGGCTCTGTTGGGATTCTAAGGTCTTTTGAAATTTTAATGTTGTCCTTATTCTATTTGATTAAAAGCTATGATGAATCGAGAGCCATCGATCACGATCTAGATGCTCACACATGATTGGTCTAAAGGACTAAATGCTCATGTTCATTAGGATTTCTCCTTGCTCCATTAGATCAAGAGGCATGATAAAGTGTGGACCATCATATCTACAAAGAATTAAGGTATTTAAGTGAGGACCCAAGATGAAATAATACTTAGGCTAAAATGTTAAGACTAAGGTCTCATTCATGTTAATAAACATGAATGGGGCCTTAGCATCAAGGTTTTAGGATAAGTAGGTAATAAAGGGACCATGCTAGAAAAATTAAAAGGATATTGCCAATCACGAATGTTAGACTTGGTTAGAAAATAGAGGAAACAAAAGGGTAAAAATAATAAAGGGGACCAAGCATTATATTAGGCTAAGGTTTGGTCATGTTGCGAAACATGAATAAGCCTTAGAATAAAATTAGGCTTAAGTCATAATTTGAAATATTCCTGCCAATTGTAAATTTGAACCAAGGGTTTATGCTAGGGTTTTTTAAGCATGATCCATCAACAATGGCTGCATGAAACATACAACTATAAGACATGAAGACCAATTATAGAAATATTAGGCAAGCTCAAAGCAAAACCATAAATCATTAAGCCTACTATCAAAGTGGATGATCTTCAAATTCTAATAATTTTAAAAACATGCCATGGTTTTAGGGTTAAGGTTCAAAGTATCTCAAGGGTCCCAATTTTCAAAAATTGGGGTATGTTGACCTCAAAAATATCAGTCATATCAATTTTAGAATTTACAGTCTCCTTTGTTTTCATGTCATATCATTAAGTAACTCAAGCTTCAATTTGAAGTTGAAAAATATTTTTTAGACTCATATATTTTTAAATATTATTACATCCATTACTTAAAAATAAATATATATACCTCTTAGGAATTTCATTTATGGATTATTTTCATTATTTATATAATATCAGGGAGACCATGGCATTAAATTATTACATTCTAAAACATTCTTAGAAAGGAATCATTATTTTAGCTATGCGGACTTATGACTATTGTTTTAGCTATGAGGATCCCTAATAAATCTCATAATACTAATTCAATAAGCCTTAAAATGATATACATTCCTATTTGGTAACTAAACACTCATGAGCTGACAATATCTTATCATAAGAACTCAATTCTAGGCCTCATACAGGGTCTGACAGTACACAGTCACATGTAATTTATTCACAAAGACTTTTCAAGGGAAGAAAAAAATTAGGTCTTGTCAAGACACCCTTATATCACATGTGGTCCAATTTTCATGAGTTTTGTTTCATTACTCTAAGAGATGTTCAAGCTATTGCTTTTTTAAAACCTCGACTTTCTTGTTTCGATAGGCCTGAGGAACACACTCACTATTAATGGATGTTTGAAGATACCCATGAGACTAAAATTAATTAAAATGTGTAGATAGGGTCTTCTAAATCTAATCATAAAATTTTATATTTTTTGAGTGGTTGGTTACAAAGTTAGAGCATTGTTTGTGTGAAAACCCCTGTTCTAGGGTTTAAGCCCTATTTTGGAACACGAGAATAAAGAAAAAGCCAAATATTTGAATTATGAGACTTTGAAGACATATTAAATATTTAAAAATGTGCCATAGATGGTATCCTTTCTATTTTAAATGGTTTATAAGATTATATCATCAAAAATCATGTTCAATTTCTTCTATTTTACTGATTGTGTACAAAAAAAAAGGATATTCTTGAACCAATAGGCCTAAACCTTGACTTCATGAGATCAAATTACAATCAAAACTAGAGATTACAATTTATAAATTCTATGAAAACATCTCACCATAAACATAAATAAAATTTTATTCATAAATGCATTCACAAATTCATTACATAGTTCATAATATGTGCTACAACAATAGTCCAACCTCAATAATTGAAAAATTGATCCTTTTTGACATCTTCGTGCCTTGATCTTGGCTCTTGATGATATGGTTTGAAGCCATAATCCAAGACCTAATATCCTAAACATGAACAATATATTTTTTTACCACTCCAATAGCTCAACTTCCCCACCTTATCTTTAGACAAGACTAATCCTTCACTTCTCCTACGTAGCTAGGCCTTTCCAAGGCAAAATATATTAGTACAAGCATTTATGACAAGTACATAGATTAATTGATGTCATGATAAGTGGTCCACTTATTTATTCAATAAATTTTTTTACTAATTTTCAAAATGAATCTATTGTATGATATTAATTATCATAAAACTATTTTTTACTAATAATACTATCTCTTGATTTGTTACAATTTTGACTCTTAAACTTCTATATTCAGATCAAAGGGTACTTTTAATGATTTTAAATAGAGTTCTCAGATTCAATAATATGATCTAATATTGAAAAATACCCCTTATTAAATCTCATAAGAACCCAAATTCACATTATCACTTCTTGAACACAATGCTATGAGAGTCTTCTCTTTGTTTTACATTCAAACTTCTTTAGTCATGAGACAATTTAACATTACAACTCAAATGACAATTTAGCTTGCAAACAGGATTGCTAGACCTAGTTTTTCCTTTTAAGGTATGTAAATAATATTCAATGTGAAAAAATTATCTTTTTTCAAGTCTAAATTGTTAAAACACAAAATATACACTTTTGTAGAGGATCAAAACTTCAACTCCCAAGTAACACAGTACTAAATCTCTTTATTTTGTCTTTTCAGGATGAGCAACTATAATAGTCATACATACAATAATAATTATTTAAATAGTCAAGTAATATTTTGGTCAAGGAAAATTTAAATACATAAAAACATTTATAATGGACTTATAGTGGTCTTACACAAGTTCAAACATCCACCATATCATTAAGGAACAAGAAACTTGGATTGGCCTTCTAGTCTACTACAAAACAAAGAATATGCTCACTTTATCTTGGAAGATTGTCAATAAAATAAAATCACATATACTAATACTTAATTACATTATATGATTATTATAAACCACTTTAGTAGTGATAAATTGATTCCTTTTATTGGTTTCTCATAGAATTATCCTCAATACCAACTTTGTTCTTTTAGGTCGATTTTGACCTAATTTGACTTCTTTAAAGGACTTTGCCTCAATATAGTGTTTGATGGATTAGATAACTTATAAATATGTTTAAAATGACCATCCAATTATAATAAACCTTTTTTTAGGATATTTGAACCCAATAACAAGTCTACACAACCAACTTTCACTTTCTCAATCCTTTTTGGCAACAACCTATAGGAAACATAGAACATAATCATGTATAAAAAGAACCATGAGGTGAGTTTTGAATTGAAACAAATTAAAACATATTATAAACCTTATCAAAAATCTCAACTCAACATTTTAATGAGTTTCAAGTTAGAGGTCTTTTTATATCAAAACCCTATGTTAGGTTTGGTCATGTGTATAGAAGTTGAGAGCTTCAAATTGATTTTTCATAAAGGATATAATTTTTTTGATCAATATAACACCTCTAATGTAATATAAAAAATATCCTCTAAATTCTCAAATTTCCAACTATGATTCATATAAATATTTCTACTTGAAAGAAGTCCTGTACATGTGTGACTATGCATAGGAACAAGGGTTTAAGAAGGTTTTTGACAATAAGAACTTCAAAATGAGTGAAAAACCAATTAAAATTACATTTAATATCATTAAATAATGTAAGAATCATATGAATACAATAATTTAATCAACAAATCTCCTTCTATTCATAATAAACCACACTTTTCTATACACATACCCCTATTCTTACACAATCTAAGTGTCACACTGTCCTAGTAGACTATCAACTTGTTCCAATCATGAAGTTCTTTTCCTCTTTACACTTTTTATGAATTTTAATATCTCCTCCTTGATATTTTTTTTTCATATCATTTTTCAACAAATTTTGAGGATAGACTAAAAGACCAAATCCTTCTCAACCAATTGCCTCCCAACTTAACATTTGCCAAATTCTGTTTTCTCTAACATAGAGTCATCTTCTAGATAGGTGATGAGGTGGAATTTCTTCTTGAAATCAAGATAAATAATATTTAATAGCTTTTTAGGACCCTTAGAAGAGGTTCACATCCCTTACAATTGGCCACAAGGACTTTTAGGTTTTAAAATTATAATTTGAATATTCAAATATAAGTTTTAGAGGGAAAATCTTACTAATAGAATAGAAACATGAATAACAAGGCTTTAACTACTTGGAAACCTTTATATAACCAATTCAAGTCTCCTTAATCTATATAAACCTATAAGACCCTTCAACATTGCATAATTAAGCATGACATTGCTTCTACACCTACTTAACTTGGATCTTTAACTCACTTAACATACTATTTAATTTTTTTTACATTGATGGAGTGATGCTCTTGCATCATTAATTCTACCTTTATATAATTTTTTTGACCCTAGTATCCTTAAAACAATTACCCTAACCCTTAAACCATATAAAAACCCTTCAAACCTATGGATATTTTTATAACTAACTATGCTTTTGTAAATGTGTAGGTAGTCATTGAAAAAGGTATAGAAATTGAAAGTTGCATAGATATTTATGGGAAAAACTATGTGAATTTTTTATGCTAAAAAATTTGCACAATTTTTCGTAGAAATAGCTATGTAATGTTATGGACTGTGAAAGCATAAATTTTTTGAAGTGGAAGTTAACTATGTTGACCTTGACATATGTGTCTAAACCTCATGTGAAAGTTTGTCATCATTGAGATACCATTGTGAAACACTTTAGTGAAGTGATTAAAATTAATTAATAGTTGAATGAAGCCAACATCCATCAAAGTAGGCAAATTGGGCCATCTGTACCTAAAGAAGCAAAGTTGCCATTAATGTCCAATTCCTAAGAACCAATAAAGGAAATTGGTTTGTCATCTTTATAGATAGTCTAGAAACATATTTATAAAGTATTATATATAAACCTCATAAATGAGATCAAAAATATGAGTATACATGGTAGGTAGTAATGAAAAACTATGCATGGTGGAGACCAATATCACTAAAAACTTTAAAAACATAACTTTCAAAATAAAAATTTAAAAATTGTTAAACTATCTTGATAAATTTAAACAATGTAAGTAGCAATTGTTTCCTTCATTTATTTTATAAACTCGATTGGATCTAATAGATCAATTATGCACATGAAAGAATAGTTTTCTAATACCAAATATTAAATTTGGTCTAAGCTTATTCATGGTCAAATGTTTTTTTCAATTGCATAAAGATCTACACTTATTTATACCTATCAGTGACCTTACAAGCATCATATTATAAAAGGTAAGTATAAATTTGCTTCTTTTTAAGATTGTATGACCACAACCTTGTATTTCACTTTTTGAAACATCACTATTATTCCACAAAGCATAAAACACCATAAATTTTTATATTAAAGAGCATGGATATCAATTAAAGAACCTTTAATAAGCTTGTTAAAAAGAAAGAACTTTCAAATATGTAGTTCCAAATATGCACAAAATAGAGTGATCCTAATATTCATAAAAAATGAAATCATAGGTAAGATATAAAACAAACATCATAAGATTCAATGTTTTGGAGATATTATTCATAATTTACATAAATGTTAGAGATATGTTGCTCTATTGAACTATGAACAAAATAAGTTCTACTAGAACAAGTTCCATGACCATATCCAAATCATTTTTCATGTCTTTGGAGTCACCTAATGGAGAGTAATTCTTGTCACTATCACAATATTTGACAAACATGCAGATTATAAAAGTGGATTTTCATACAATCATTTGTCCTAGATGGATAAGTGGGAACTCAACATCATAGGAAATGGTAAACCATTTCCACAATGCTCTGATGGGTTGAGTAGGACACATTACTAACCCATCACAATGGTGATTATGAACACTAAAAATTTTGAATTATACCCTAAACATAAACTTCATTCTGATGAAAATATTTCTCACCTGATCAAGGTGTACACTAACATCAGGATTATTGGATATCTTGGTAGGCATGAATTTTGTAAGTATGGCCTTATGTAAGGTAGTATGGCTCTAGGAGTGTTCTACATGGCAAGAAACACTATGTCCCCCTCCAACCATTAATAAGACCATTGGATGAAAAACACCTCTCCATGTCTTTCTATCAATGTTATAAATTTGAATTGTACAAATGGTACATGGTATGTTGGATAGTTAGTAATGTAACATAATAGAACATTCAACCATATCATATTATTGGGTTTTATAAAGTCATTTGCACATGCTAAACATCATCAGTTAAGGGCATCGGCCATTTCATATGAGTTATTTCTCATTATATTATATTAAACTTTGAGCATATCAAGAACAAATGTCTTCTTCCATATGTGGTAGTGGAATTACTCTCTTGTCTATGCCACTCTCTCCATAAGGTAACTATAATAATGAACATGCCTATCATCCAATAGAGAAAAAAAATTGGTGATGAATTTCATAATTAGCATGTGTTGCTATATAAAATATTTGTCAAAGAAATTTAATAAAACGTAGGAATTAATCTGCATCATATGTTAGGGATAAAGTGATGTAGGAACATCAGAATATCCAAGTGGACGAAACCTTCAAATACCTTGTGTTATATGCATTAAAATTATTTATAATTGTTTGAAATAAATGTAATATAATTCATGAGTCCAATTTAAGGTTTGGAAAGGTTGAATGAGTTATTTAAGGTCTTTTTACAAGTGTTAATAAGTTTAGATATCCTTTATACTTTATGGATGATGACTAAGAAGATCTCGAGTTAGGAGCATAGTGTAAAACCCTAGGAATAAATTGGTGAAATCCTTTGAATTTTTGTAAATAGATATTATAATGTGTTTTACAAAATATTCAAGTGTTTTTATATGATTGGAGGACCTATAACTTCATTTATGGATGACTACGTATAAGTCTACCTATATATGATTAGCAAGAAGGGCAAAGAAAAGAGTTCTAAAGTGAATTGTCTTTATTGTTTGGGACTAAAATTTTTTATAGAGTTGGTATAAATTTTATATAAGGAAAAAATGGAGTCCTCAGTGATAAATTTTCCCTAAAAGATAAGATATGAGAGATTGTGTTGTTGATTACACAAAAAAAAACAAAGTTTATAAGAAGTTTCTGAGTTATATCTTGATTAAAATTCTCTCAAATGTTATAAGATTCATTGTATGAAGGTGTAATGGAGTCTTAATGATGATTCAATAATGATTCAATCATTGGTAAATAAAAACAATCCTAATTTCCTCAAGAAGGTAGAATGAAGCCTGTACAGAATTAAAGAGCAAACATTGTTATTGAGACTACTTTTAAAAACTAGTAAAATCATTGGTTTCTCATCATATTATAAAATATATAACAATTGAGGAGGTAATTAAATAGGTTATAGATTGGAAAATAATACTAAACCTCTTTCTAAAGAGAAAATAGACTTACATAAAGCCTTGTAGTAGATATTAAGATTGAAATGAGTTTCTTGGTCATTTGATGACCCACCTAATGACTTGAGTTTTTGTAAACATCCAAATATTTATCATTATTTCTAAATGTTTCATGGAGTTGGAAAAGTGAATGAATAAATAATAAAGTTAAGAGTTTTCTTTAAATAGATGCAGGTAATAGTTTTGAAATAAATTATAGGTTTTTGAAAAGAGTCATTTAAAGATTGAAGAAAGTAGATTCTCTTAGCATCAACTTATGGAATCTAGAGTATCAATGGAGAAAGAACAAGATGATGAATGGGATCAAGGTCAATTAAATACAAGGTATTGGTCTCTTGAACTTATAAAAAGTTATTTTAGTAAGAACCTTGAGTTTGAGATCTTAATCCACTATTGATTGGTCAAATACTTATAAGATATTGTTGGAACAAGTAAACATAGGATAAGAACAATAAAGAGACAAAAAGTGGATTTTAGTTCTTTAGAGAACAATAATACTTGTTTCAAGACTACAAAAATAATATAAAATGATATAATCCTAATAGAAAATAGAATTATTAAAAGGGTTCATAAATATTTTAAATGATCAGTTGTGAATCATTAAAGAGTTAGAGATAGAGAGTAAAGTTTATTGGTCTTTCAAGACCAATATAATACATACTCTTTTGTTCCAATCATTAAGAGACATATGAGTGTATCTTGAATAATAAACTAAGTAAGTATGAATGGTATATCCTGGGATAGTATTTGAGAAGTGTGAGATTATCATCATAAAGACAAGTTGTGAGATTTTTTGAACCAAACCTCAATTAGGACAATTTGTTAAAATTATTTGCATTTTGTAAATAGAATTGTGTAAAGAGAGTAATAAAGGAAATTTGTTGATGTTGAAGGTATGTTATATGAATAAAAATTACTTGATCATATGTTTTTAGTCCTTATTTCACATGTTTTAATTGAATTTAAAATTATCCATGATTGATAAGACATGATAAAGAATGTTTATGGCAGTATGTCACTATAAACAAAGTTATGAGTATAATGAAACTTACTTTTCTTGGAACAAAAGGAGATATAGAGGTTATATTTGTTGTATTCATATTTTTTTTACCTAGATAAAGAGTATCCAACTCAAGTTGAGGAATAGTATCACTTGATTTAAAATCCAAGTGGATAAAACCTTCAAATGCCCTATTTTTTATGCATTTACAGTCATTGTAGCCACTGAAAACATGTGAAAAAGAGTGCATGAACCTGGCATGACAATTGGAAAGGTTGAATATAGTTATTAATATCCTTATATGGGTTTTAAAAAATATATAGAGTTTATATGATTTGATGAACCATCGTTAATAATATCTTGGGCTTAGGATTTTCTAAGAAACACTAAATCACGGTTTAAAGCACAAATTAAGCCATAACTTTAGTTTTAACCAATGGAATTCCTTAAAAATTTGGGAAAATGTATTAGAATAAATTTAAAATCTAATATAAATGTTATAATATTTAAATAATCTTTGTGTAATGAAATATGATTGACTAAGTTCTATCCCACCTGTAGGTTGTCATTGAGTAAGCTTAAAAACATGAAAATTTTGATTATTTTACTTGTAATTTTTTTCCAAAACTTGTTTAAAGGTGTAAAATAACTAAATAAATATTTAATAGGTACTCCAAGTTCTTTGTTGAGTGGTTTTAATCAATATCTATTAGAAAAGGTGGATTAGGCTTGCACAAGCCTAAAGGGTAAAAATTGTTATTGAGATTGTTTTTTTGAAGAAACCATTAAAATAATTGATTTATCATCATTATAATTGACATATAATATCCATTATAGTATTAATGAAACCATTATGGGACATTCCAATAATAATAACATATTTTCAAGAACAAATAGGTCTATACATAACACTATAATAGAGTTAGAATAAAGGGTAGCTTGTTATCAATTTGATTAGCTAATTGATGTCTTAACTTGTAAAAGGTATATCACTATATGAGGTATCTTAAATGTATTATGAATTGATTAAAGTGAAGATAAAAATGTTAAAGTGAAATTTGTTTCAAGTCCTCAAAATGGCAGAATTAGGCCTATAAAGGTAGAGTTGTTGACATCTAAATTTTGAGGTTTAAATTCTTTATGGTATAAGAATTTTGATTTAATAACATTTATAAGATCCTTATAACCTTACTTTATAATGTAAATTTGGTTGTGTTAGAAAAAAGGATCTTGTTAAAAGGTATATTACAGTCAAAAGAGAGAATACTCTATTCAGGACATTGAAGTTGTCTTCTACTCATAATATAAAGAATCTTGTGGTAAGGAAGAGATACAATATGGAATTTTGAATGGAATTTATGTTATTAGGAACTAGATATAAATGGACATCATGTTTTCATAATAACTATCATCCATGGGAAATAATAGATCTATTTTAAGATTATAGGCCTATTAAACATAATAAAGGATAAATTACTTAATGAAGTCCAGTTAGAATTTTCTTAATCATAATTTAGAGTGTGAATCATTTAAAGATAGAGATCAAGATAAATTCATTGGTATTTTAAGACCAATATTATAAGACATTATTTTATTAAAGGATTAAGAGATCTAGAATTGTTTCAAATGTTAAACTAAACAAGTAATCAAGGGTGTATCTTGGGATAGTGATTAAAACATGTAAGATTGTCATAATATCCCAATGTAAAAAAAATATGAGAGGAGGTTACATCACAATGTTCAAAGAATAAAAATAAATACACTCAAAAATGAAAAAATTGTGCAACATTTGTAAGTATTTTATTCATATAAGTTATTTAACAGAATAAGGAGTGTTATCATATTTGAAAAAGCTGACATGGTCAATTTTCAAACTTGTATTTCCATTTATGTTAATATAATTTTGACATGAAATGTTGTAGTATATGTTTACAAAAACTAAATTTAAAATGAGGTGTCCCACCACCATTCAAAAATTGACTTCTATAGTACATGATAAAATGTATATGGCATTGAAATATGGAGTGTATCATATACAATATATACGATCATAAAAAGACTTATAATTAGAGCCAATAGAGGTGAGATATGAAGCCACATTATCTCATTCCCATTTGTATATATCTTGTTTTGCTTCCCTATTAAGATCTTCATTATAGGCTTATCATTTATGATTATTTAGAGGCTTTGGAAAAATAGTTCTCTCCTATGATATGCTATTGTGTATTCTTTTGTTCATTATTTATATAAAGTATCTCTCTAAGAAGGGAGGTACCATACCCATCATGAGCTTTTTGGAATGGATGGGTCATCAAGTGTTGTGTGCTTGATATCAACCTACTTTAGACCTTGTTGAAAACATCAATGCATATAAGTTTTGAAGAATGACAACATTTCAATTGTGCAATCAGCTATGATACACATGTCAAAAAATTCTTGTGCTTCACATATCAGGGAATTGATTATGTCAGATTTATAAATAACAATGATTTATTTAAATAATGAAACATATCATATTACAAATGTCAAAAAATATAAAACTAAATGATTAAAAAACTAGACATGTATTGAATTATTGACATCCCATGATTAATTTTTAGTGTCATCTACCAAATATATTGCTTCACCTACATCGAACCAATTTGATTCTCACATATACACACATGGTTTAACTTCCTATTAACAATGTGATATTTCAAGATCAACACATGCTTCACCTTCAACATCATCTCATGTTGTACTATCTATGGACTGTGTATTTGAAATGTTATACATGAAATTGGGATTTTCTAAAAAACATAAAAAAACACCTTCAAGAAGAAATAATCCTTACATTGTGATGTATATGAATGTAATTTATGCAATCAAAACCACTATAATCATGTGCTACACAACCACCTCTCTTATAAAAGATCTCAATAGTTCCACCTTAATCACATGTTTTCAAGTGTAGTGTTGAAGTGAAAATGGGAGATTGCACATCAACATGGAAGGCATTATGGTGTGGATGTGATAATGTGATGTCTCATCTATTTGAATCTGTACTCATGCCATACAAGGATTTCTATTTTGGAATGTGACATGATTGTCTAGAATCTACAAAGCCGTGACCCATAAAACATTTTAAACGCTCTCCAATTTGAAGTTACGATGGAATCCATTATATTTAAATATTTATAGCCACTAATAGTATGTATAAAAAGTTGTGATTAGTTGGTTAACTAGACAATAAACCCTGTGATCTATAGAAGTGCATATTATCCTCAAGAAACACATATTCAAATGGGAACGGTAAATTTATATGTCTTAATTTTTTCTTTCACAATATGTGGAAGGGTGAGACAACATTGCAACCACATTCCCACATGGTGAAGCTAATTCTACTCCCAATATTGAACAAAGTTTGCCTATGTGCAGTGATACTTATCTACAAAGTTTTTGGACTCCTTGTTTGCCATGTCTTCATCAGTGAAACTATAAATTATGTCACCCAGTTTACTAAACATCACATGTCTTACATCATCTTCTTGCCCCTTCACTAGAGAATTCTTTATCTTTACACGATACACATGCCAATAACATAAATAGACCTAGTAATTAAATGTTTCCATGCATATTATGATTTATTTAAAATACTTCCCAATGTATAATGACCATGGTATGTATAAACTTAAACATATGAACATCATATTCTGCATCAAACTATCAAAGACTCACCTAATAGCTTTTATCTCCACAAAAACATTGTCCACCATGAAAGCATTGATTTTCCAGTCTATGTCTTTCATATATAATCTCTATAGAAGTATTTTTATCCATTAGATAATCTTCACAATACACATGTGTGACATAATGACCTAGGCAATGGGAAGTCCTTGGTGTTGGGAATCAAAGACCATTAATGTTTACAATTGGAATTATATGCAAATATAAAAATAATTAAGCTTCTAAATTAAAAAATATGTATATTATCAACTACTATTACATTCATAGAAAACATACCTTCATTTCATTTATGTTGAAGGTTGAGTCCATCACCAATAATCTAGACTTCTTAAATCTCAACAACCATTCTACTTGTTTTGGGAGTTGGATTCCCAGTATGAAGAGAATTTCCCCATCCCTATTTATCACACCACCATTCTATCCCTAATAGACAAACCACTTATCAATATTTTCCAATGCCTTTTCCCAAAAATTTCAACTTCATCAGGACTATAAACATATTTAGCCTCCTTGATATGTTATTTTCTATTATATATATCATCCCTACTAAGGAAATCATCTCACTCTATTTAACAATTGAACATCACCAATTTATCATGTACCATCTCACAATGTTTAAGATGGATAGAATTAGTGGAAATTACCAATAATAATAGCTATAAACCCATTCATTTAGTTGGGAGATGATGTATAACACATAAAAAAATTATTCACCTTGAAATGTTCATATTGTTTACCATGACAGTGATTGTCTTGACTATCCATGTGTTCTACCTGATTGTATGTGACCAACACATCATTAGGTCTAATGTCTATTTGGTGTGTGCTAAAATAACATTGGTAGCTACATCTTAAATTTTTTTAGTATGATCAGTTACCTTTTCCTATCTTTGGTACTACTGACATGTCCTTTGGTAGATCATCTGATTCTCTAAAATCCTCAAGCACATGAAAAAAAAATATATTTATGTAAATTTTAGACATTTGAAACATAATTAAATTAAAAATCAAATACATAAATTATGTAAAAGTGGAACAAAATAACATATGAACATACCCACACTTAAAGTATATAATAACAAGTCACTTACATGAAATATTCGAACGTAGCAGTGACCCTATTGTGATTTCTACGTAGAAGTGCCTTTATATTGCAGTGGGAGACACAGAATTTTGTAAGGAACAAATTCCTTATTTATTATCCTTTCACAAAATCATTCACCCTATCAATATATATCCAAGCAATCCACATGTCTTCCTTGTTAATATCAAGAAAACTTTCCCACTTAAGATTGCTACAATCAAATGGACCATCATTTGCCTTCTACAGTGGAATGTGCATGATTGCATCCAACTTGTCCACCATATATTCTAGCTTCCTTAAAAACATTTCATTTTATAATGAGGCATTATGGCAACACTCACTCCCCTCAATTTATGTATCTTTCTTCGAACTACTATGTTTCCATGTGTTGATTGTATTTAACCCCATTGAAATACTAAAATGAAATAAGAAACATGGATTGAGTATGATAAACATGTATGGTTATGGTACATACACAATTATGAAGTCAGTAAATTTATCCCTTTAATCCAAATTTCAACCCTAGTTACGTGAATTTATTTTTGTTACAAACTATATAGAAGCATAAAAGGGATTTGGGTATATAAGTTAGTGAATAAGGTAAGGGTATATTGGGAATAATGGAAAAACACCTCATAAGCATCAAATGAATAGAATTTTTAGTGTTAGATTTATTCATATACTTACCTCAATAGGTGGGAGATAAGGGTATATCAGGTAATTGAAAGTTATGAACAAAAATGCATTATTGACACGTAAAATAATTTTAAACACACATTTTATTTAAACTTATTTAAACATTATTTAGATATGGAGTACTTCAAAATGTTAGAATATGCTATAGATTCATATTTGCAATATAGTACAAACATGTTATAACATGTACTCATTACTGCATAATTAGAATGTATGTCATGAAAGTTATTGGCAGATTGTAAAAAAATGTTTTCATCATTACATAATAACATGGTAATGAAGAGACCACATATTTTCACAATCAAATATAACTTTTTTGTAATTTGACTGATATATAACACACATCCAAATATAATGTTTACCATATTCAATAATTTTTACATTACCTCCCCAAAAAAATTGATAGTACAATTTCAAATTTATATTGCCTCCCACATAATAATCAAGATTAAAATTACAAAAAGGATGAAAAATAATGTAATACATAAAAATGGATAGTGGTAGACATCAGTGGCAATGTCATTCACTCCAAAACTAGACACAACATCATAATTTTATTCTACAAGGACCTCTTCTAATGCAAGAATGTCAAGCTCGACTGAACTCATTTCCCTTTTTTACTTTTGTTCCTCCCTTGATTCTTCTAATTTTATACATTCATTTCCATAATGAATGTCAATATTATGAAATAAATGATGCAAGAAGGTGGTATGTTCATGTATTTTATTCAAAAGACCTCCTCAAACATTCTTCTCCCTTTTCATCTCTGTAACAACTTATGAATTGACCTCCACATAAACACCTATCTCCTCACACAAGTAAACATAATATAAACATGTCTATCAAAGCAAGGTAATGAAAACAATGTATACTAGCATAATATTATATCAACCTAACATACAACCTTATCAAGATTTTTTTAGGACTCAATAACATGATCTTGGTATAAACATCCCTCCCTTTCTGCTAAGCAGTAACTAATATGTGCATTCTTTTAATATCCATGCTACGAATATTGGCAAAGCACTGCATGAACATCAAATTATTATAATTGAAACTACTTAATTTTTACATATGCACTATTTATTCATAGACATGAAATTGAAGAAACATGATCATAAAGACTATTAACTATATGGTCATTTTAGAGATTATACATGATTGAAATGTATTTATAGTCATTAGAAGAGATTGGGGTATAAGTTAATCAATTCAATTCAAAATTAAGATTATTGGATATCATTTTAATTATTATACATGATTGAAATGAATTTATAGTCATTAGAAGAGAATGGGGTGGAATATAATCAATTCAATTCAAAAATAAGATTCAGTGTGTGTGCAAATCTAGCTAACAAATAAAATATTCAAGGTATTTGAATGTTGACTTTTTAAGTATTCAAGTTTGTGAGATTTACAAAATATGGATATAAATGCCTCACTATGATGTGAAATTGGGAAATTTTCCTAACACCATGTGTGTTGAATTGGTTAACTATATACTTTCAAATGGATAATAAAACTTTCATTCACTGAAAATACTGATTATAATTTCAAATTATTATAACTCTCTACCAAGAGATCCCTTATTTCATTACTTCTACATACAATATTTTTCTCCTTCCCATTCCCCATGGAATACCACAATATGATACACATAACACATATAAGACCAATACCACAAATAAAGAAAAACTATTATCATAAACTAACATGTATGCCCTCCCAAGTCCCCCTATACTTTACAATAGAGTTTAATGTTTAGAATCTCACAATATCTGATTTACCATCATTGGAAACATGTCATGGTTGTAGTATAAATGATGATGTATGTTTTTGATTGTTTATATTCAACTCTAACTCCACATATGGAAATCAAGACTCATTCATAGCATTCTATAACTACAAAACTAGTGAGACCCCACTATTAACACTAGATGAAACACCATTATTGTTTGGTGTACCACACCATGCCATTTCTCTCACATCCCCAACATCCTATACATATTTGGTCTTCACATCAAGAAACTACAACATAAGTACCACTACCAAGTTGTGAAGTGCAGTTAGCTTCTCGTCACTTACATAAATATTTCCAAGAATTTGGTCTCATAATATTTTAGAATCTATTTCAACAACCACATTCTCTACATTATCATTATAAAATTCTTAATGCCATTAATGAGAGATACATAATATGAACAATTCAATTTTCTACCATCAGTAATTGTAACAAAATTAAACGTTATCACTTGTTTCCTCAAAGCATAAATAATATACACATATTTGAAACACTTTATGGTTGTATCACATCATAAAAATATATGCAAGACATATATGTTATCCATAATCCTATACAAAAAATGAAAACATTATTTTGAAATATATATCATATCATGCCTAATTGAGGGGTGCCTTATATATAAGTATAAACACCAAATTTATATTACAAAACATTGGATGTATAAATGAGGTTGTTCATTTTATCGTATCATAATTTGAAGTTGATATCTAAGTAACTCATGTCACCCACACTATAAAAGTGTGTTTTTATTAATCTTATATTAGGTTAAGGCATGCATTTATCTATAATTTCATCTACAAGCTTTGACATTTGACCTAACATAAACTTGACAACAACCCCACCAAAACCTACATTTTAAAAAATAATTCCCATGCCTTTTGTAAGCTTCCACATTTTTCATACATGGTTGTGAATCTATTCACAACATTGACATCTAAAAAAAATAAGAAAGAGATCTTATTGTGAGATATACACTTTTTTGTTTAATGTTTTGAGTATGACAAATTTATTGTTTGAAAGACTTGTGACTTAAACACTATTCAAGAATGGTTACTAAGGTGGTTGTTTTATCACAACACATTTTTATAGATTTAGTGAGGTATTTGTTCTTAAAATATTTGTGTTGTTATTTAATTTATAATCCTTACAAGGGAGAGTGGTTTAAAGCTATAACTAGATGATATTCTAGTTCAGAGCCTTGTTCCACAACCTTTATATGTAACTTGTCTATACCCATCATGTCTATATGAGTTTTAGTTTTTTAATCATAAATAAACTCTATCATACGTGTTAGAGGCCTTCAATATCATTCTTTATAATTTTAATTTCTACATTTTTCAAAAAAGTCAGTATATATTTACTTTTGTCAATGTGAAATTTGTCTTATAATACAATGTTTAACTAGATGATATTCTAGTTCAGAGCCTTGTTCCACAACCTTTATAGGTAACTTGTCTATACCCATCATGTCTATATGAATTTTAGTTTTTTAATCATAAATAAACTCTATCATACGTGTTAGAGGCCTTCAATATCATTCTTTATAATTTTAATGTCTACATTTTTCAAAAAAGTCAGTATTTATTTACTTTTGTTGATGTGAAATTTGTCTTATAATACAATGTTTAAGTGTAGCCCACTCATGATTTGCAATGGATTTTTCAAGGGTGCACTTTTTTGGAAGAATTTATGTATAATATTCTAGAGTTTTACCTTTAAATATCAAAGCAAAGATGATATGGTGGCCAAAACACTATTCACTAATAATGTGGTGGAACCTATTCATCCTGGTGAGGTGTCGCACCACTATTCTTGATTGCATAGGTGTCATGGGTCAAATTTATCATGTGGGGACAAGAAAGAGTGGTAAAAAGGCACATGGAGGTGGCCTACCTTGTCTAAAGAATATGTTCTTCCTTTTTGACCTTACATGTGTGACTTACCTTTCACTATTTAACAATAGTGTTTCACATGTGAAGGGTGGAACCAACTTTGGTGATGGAGTATTTATCTTTATAAATGATCACTTCAAGTGGAGAACATGGCATATCATTCCTTTGGAATTTTATTCTTTGTCATGTTTTCACCCATGTGGGATGTGGGACATAGTTGTTGTTTTGTCTCCCTTATTTCCTCATAATTTTATATAAATGAATGTATCCATTCTTGGCTTAAGTACACTAATTTAGGATTAGGCTTGTGTGAGGCATTTAGTTCCTCCTTGGATTGGGATGCCAAGTATGTGTATTGAGAGTTGAGAGATAGCTTGTTTAATATTTTGTAATTATGAGGATTATTTAATGAATGTAATGAGGATAATGTGATGAATTTATGAGATTGTTATGAGATATTTTGACATATTACTATTGAATCCATTATGTGGTTGGAGGCCACATCAACTAGTATTAGAGAAAGTAAGATTCCTATGGAGAGGAGATTGTTGAGTTGAGAAAATTAATGTGTGTTTTATGTTTTATAGGTTTTGAATAAATGGAGAAGAATATTGGAGAAATGCCTTTGCTATGTGGGCAAGAGAATTCATAAGGGCACATGCAACAGGTAGTTGAGCTAGATTTGAATTTTGAAGAAATGCATATTGAAGACCATATGAGGGTGAAATTTTCAAGTAAGAGGATGTATGGAGTACCAACTATGTGTTGAGAATATCACCAAGTGGAGAGGAAATGAAGAGGAAATAAAGAGGAAATAAGAATGTGTGTGAATGGGAATACATGGTTTCTAAGTTGATGGGTGAATTTGTGCACCTAAAAATACAAAGAGAGCGGATGGAGAAGTTTCAAGAATTAAGAGAAGACAAGAAGCTTGAAAAGGAGGGAAAGCTGATTTATGTTATAGCTGATGTTGGAGACCCATTATGTGAATATGGGGAAGATGTTATGTATTCCCATGAGTGAGATAATTTTAAATATTTAGTTTGTGATGGTAATGAATTTTTCAATTTTTAGTTGGAAGTGATGGATGTGCAAGCTAGTGCACATGAGGAGAGTGTGGAGAAAGAAGGAATCCAAGAAAAGATGCATGTGGAAGAATGTTTCAGCCATGTGGAGTTACATAAGGAAGAAGATTTTAGCCTTGAAGAGGTGCATGTGAGTAAAGAGAGAAACAAAGAGGATTTTCATGTTTTTGTGGAAGAAACATTAGATGCAATTTTTATGTAAGTAGGTGCACATGTAGATGAGATTTTTGTGCAAGAGAGTGCACATGTGGAGAGTTTTATGAAAGAAGATGTTGTTTCAGCCATGGGTGAGAAGCTTTAAGTGATGATATGTTATGCTTTGGATAATCTAACAGGTGGTTGGATGAGTTGTGAAGAAATCTAGATTGGATTTTGGTGGTAGTGGACATATAATGGTGGGCTAGAGCTCACATGGATTGATAAGATGTGTGATATAACATATTGGAAGAGGAAGATAATTTATGGTAGTGGGATTCAACCCACATGTGGATCCATTAGTCTATGGATTAGCCTTTGGTAGAGGAGGATGGTTTCAGATGGGATGTGTGATCCCATAAGGGTGGTTTGTGGTCCTACAAGGATGGTTTTGAGACCAGTATATAGATTCTAAAAGAGGAGAATAAAAAAATGATATTCTCTAGGTGCATTGGTGTGTTTTAAAGGGATTCCATGGTCATTATCCCACATGACCAAAATAGTGGTTCTATCACTTACCCCATCTACGTGATCAAGAGATCACATTATCTACCTCAAGTGTCTGATGCAAGAACATCTTGTGGTTTGAGAAATCTTGCATCAACCAAAAACAAAGCGGTATGATTTTCATTTTTTTTCTAGAATAAGTGGCACAAATACAATTAATATAACTTGTAGGAGCTGAGTTGTATTTCAACTGGAGGATAATGATGTGGTAGCCAAAACACTATTGATGTATCACTATTCAATATGATGTGATAGACACTATTTATCTTGGTGAGGTCTCACATCACTATTCTTGTTTTCATAGGTGTCATGGGTCAATTTTTTCATGTGGAGATAAGAAAGAGTGGTAAAAAAGGCACATGAAGGTGGCCTACCTTGTCTAAATAAGATGCTCTTCCTTTTTGAACTTGCATATGTGACTTTCCTTTTACTATTCATCAATAGTGTTTCACATGTGAAGGGTGGAAAAAACTTTGATGATGTGGTCTCTATATTTAGTAATGATCACTTCAAGTGGAGAACATGGCATATCATTCCCTTGAACTTTTATTTTTTGTCTTATTTTCACCCATGTGGGATGTGGGACGTAGTTATTATTTTATTTCCTTTCTTTTCTCATACTTTTGTATAAATGAATGTATCCATTCTTGGCTTAGGTAGGTGAATTTAGGAGTAATCTTGTATGAATCCTCGAGTGACTCCTTGGATTGGGATGTCAAGTATGTGTATTGAGAGTTGAGAGATATCTTGTTTAAGCTGTTGTAATTGTGAGGATCATTTGATGAATATAATGAGGATTATGTGATGAATTTATGAGATGATTTGTGAGATTGTTATGAGATATTTTGACATATGGATTGTTGAATCCATTATGTGGTTGAAGGCCACATCAAAAGAGAAGATACAAATTCCTGTGAACTACACATTTAACCAAAAACTTCCCCTACCTTTTGTAAGCTTACACATTTGCCATACATGGTTGTCAATCTATTCACAACATTAACATCTGAATAAAATCCATTTTCAATTATTGTTCAATATATTTCAATACCTTATTCCAAAATTCTAAGTTTCACATAAGATGAGAGGATGATGGTATATTCATAACCATCACAAGTTCATCGGACCTTCTTTAAGCTCACAATATTATTACTCTTACATATGACAATTTTCATTTTATGTATATCGATGAGGTGCATATGATTCAAATTTCATTTTAAATAGACATTGGATTAAATGGACTAGCTTCACTTTTATAGTATTGTGTGCTTTACTATATGATTATCAAGTATGCATTATTATGTATGCACATGTTTATTAGACTTAAATTATTCTATGTATCTAAATGTGCAATATACAAGTATAACCAAAAGATGAAAGTGAAATTAGAAGTTCCTATAAACCATTCTACCACTACACACCCTCTTCATCTTATCTACCTAATTTCCACATAGAGTTATCAAGGTGGTCCTTAGAAAGGAATTAACTTTAGACTTTTATGTCTTATCAACCGTGTATATAGTTTGGTGTAGGATATCATACCCATTATATTTATTAAATAGGGATTTATCTTATGTTAACATTTATGTCTTGTTGATTTTTAAGTGTGATAGGCCCTATGCCAAATGATAAGAACTTTCCTTCTATATGTAAATAGTAAACTTGGATTTAGGTGGTTACCTTTATTTTTTTGATAGTTTCTAGATGTTTCTAAGTTCAGTTAAGTTGACCTATTTTTTTGAATTCTCTATTCTACCTCCTTATTTTGCATTATGGATGTTGCCCTCTGAAAGTGGGTGGTATTTTTATCCAATTTTTATCAGTTCATTTAGTTATGGCTAATATATTTTTTGGAATATGTTCTTAATTTTGCTTGCATTCAATTAGATTTGATATTTCCATTTAAGCTCACTTTCTACTTGGAAACTAAAAAATATCATAAAATAAACATATTCTAATTACTCTAGAATAATATCATCATCATAAAATCATATAACCCTTTAGACCTCACTCTATACTTATTCATTAAACAAGTGATGGATTCTCATAATTTTTATTTTTTTATTGATTAAATGAAAAAAAATATGATATTAATTTAGTATTGAAATAACCAATGTACATATTGAATGTGGGTAGATACAGGATAATGGGGGACAAAAGGGGGGTTATAAAGTGACACATTTTTTCTAAAAATAACAATAGTTGAACTTGGAGAGAATATTATAGACACTTCAAAAAGGAATTTGACAATGACATAAAAATATGAATTTTAGAATTTTGAATTTAGTTTTTAGTTTTTAAATATATAACTTTTTTAAATACCCAAATGATAAATGTGTATGAAATAGATGCATTTATGATAATAGGTTGGTCATTTTTTTGTGAAAAGATAAGAAGATTGCATGTGTACGAACACATTTTTTTGGGGTAAATGAAAAAAAAATTGTATGAAAATTAATCTATGGATAGGTGAAATGTTGAATATTGTTGATAATATTTTTTATTAGGGTTTTATTATATATAATTTTTAAATAGTTTTACAAGTCAAGATAGCTTGAAAATTGAAACTGTAAGTGTATGAACACAACTTTTTGACCTTAACTTCATGAAAATCAATTTTTTTAAAAAACATAGTTGATAATGTGTATATTATTGAGATATAAATTTTATAAGCATTCAATTAATATTCAAAAACTTATAAGGGAATTTGTGATGATAGATATATAGTCTATAATGGGGTATGTTATGTAAAAATTAAATAATAATCATAAATACTATTATAATATTTTTAAAAAATTATATATTATAAAACTACACTTTACCCTCTACAAACCCATATAATTTTTTAAAATAATAATAAAATCTATCTAATCAGATGTGTTTATAAAGATGAAAAAAACCTTAAATTTTTTTAAAATCTCCTTGGTTGGTTCATGACAGAGTTTGGACCAAGTTCAAGACCCCCAGACCTAAAACCAAGGCAAATTTTGAAGAAAAACATCAAAAAAAAATTCTAAACTTGTAAAGGGCATATGCCTTTTGCAAGCAAAACTTTTCCTCATTAAATGTTTTTGCCCATTTTTTCATGGATCACAAAGGGCATGGATGCTTTTAAAAGCACACACGCCCTTTGTGATTCATGAATTTATCTTGCCTTTCCCATGAAAAATACCCATTTGTTTTATTCTTTGTAAATTAAAAATCAGTTTTTCTACTGTAACTATGCGAATTTGGTAAATTGTTCATTCACTTTATTTGAATCACTACATTTTTTTCAAGTTTAAATTTAAAATTGCCTTATTTTGGTAAAGATAAATAATAGGGTCAGAAATTTGTTACAAAAGATCAATCAAAGAGCTAAAAAATGAGTAAATTAAAGAGAAAAAGAAAGTAAAATACAAGCAGATAGGAGAGCATCCATATGGGCTTTTAGGCAAGGTGAAGGTGCTTCCTCTACACTAGGTAATATTTTAAATAAAAATAACATTCCCAATTATATATAATTTAGTTTAGATATGTCTTCAAATGAGATAAGAGAACCCAATAAATCTTTGTTGCATGATGAAATTGAAAATTTAGAGCATGTAAGTAATGAATTTATAATGAGTGATGAAACATATGGACAAACACAATATAATGAAACATCCATTCATAATAAATTTTTTGAGTATGATGATAATCAAAATAAAATAATGACCCCAAATCATGTGTGTCCTAATGAAGAGGAATTTAATTCACCTATAGGGTCTAATGTAGATAGTCAACCCTTTACTATCCTTACTATGGTTGAAGTGGTAACACCACCCAATTTAATACAAAATATAGCTCCTACACCCACAACTCCAAGGATAATAAGACAACACCAAGGTATTTGGTTGAAATAGATGAAAAAATAATATAACTTATGGAAGTTAAATTGTCAAAAAGATCACTTCAACGTCATGCTCAACGTGTATGGGACCAAACATTTGAGAATAAAACCCATACAAAATGATGTCAACTATTTGTTCAATTAATGAAAATATAAAAAATGAGCCTCGTGATGCATAATTTAAGGTTAAGAGCATTAAACATGGAGGGAATAAATAGTATAATAGTAAATAATTTATTTAATGCATTTAAGACGATAGGTAATAAAAGTTAGAATAAAGATAACAATGTGGCAAGATGAGTAATAATGGAATCTATAGTGAGTAAGTCAACATCTAAAGCTTGAATTCTTATTGAAACAAACAAATACTTAAAATTAAATAGAAAAACTCTGATAAATGTCATAAAAAGATGAACAAGGCTTGATGAACCTTCACTCATGGATTGTTGGGCATTTAGTGGTAGACTCCCATGAAAAGATAAGGTATTAGTTGAAGGAACAAGACATTTGATTAAATTTTTTTGGCATGACAACAAAAGGGTCTCATCTAATGTAAAATATGTTAAAATAAGAAAAAACTTAAAATGACGTGAACCACATGCAAAATATTTCTTAGACATGACCCAAACATAATTTTCTAAAAAGTTTTTTGAAAATTTTAATGGCCAATTGATCATTAGCCAAAGGTCATTTGAGATGTGCAAGCCTTTATATGTTAAAATCAACCAAGCATGCACCACATGTTCTTGTAGGGTGTATGTTTAATTTACTATGCATTTTGATGTTTTTTATCATATACATTGTACTTTACATATTGACAATATTTTTCAAGAATGTATGGTGTCTTCCCCACCTAAGACATCAAGCGAATTAATACAAGGTCTTTTCTATCAAAAACCTGAGGGACAATTTTTTTTCCAAACAATGTTTAGATGGAACATGCAAAATTTGTGGTGGTTTGTAAAATTTGATGAGTTATATACATAAAGATATTTCACATTAATTTGGAAAGCAACTAGTTGATTATAAGAAGTATAAATCTATAAATTATGTGTTAAAATATGGAAAAAGGTCATCAATATGTAAATTGGTTATGACCAAAGTTTCTATAAATTATTTCATTTTTTAATTTAATAATAATATTATCTACCAATATGCAAGACACACACACAAATCAAAATGGTTAGATAATCATTTCAGGATATGCAAGGATAAATTATTAGTTGGAAAAATTATTTTTTTTGTGGTCTTTGTTAAGAACACACTACAACCATAGAATTAGGTTCAATTCCAATACTATAATTCAATTCAAGTTGGAATTTTTGTTCATATTACATTCAAACATGCACCTGATAGCACATATGAAAACAAAAATATTTTAAGGGAGTACCACTTTTATATGAGTGATGATAGATCACATTCTCTAGAGTTTATCCAAGGTTGTTTTTAGATATTTTATATAAATATGAATTCAAGAAAAATCATGTTTGATACACACTACATTTGGTTAGATAATTGTGCAAGTCAATTTAAGAATTATTGAATATTTTACTGGTTAAGGAGAATGCATAAGAAGAATGTTGTTCAAAATTTTTGGAGCTTATTTGAGGATGGGCATGGAAAATGGAAACATGATGGTATAGGTACATGTGTAAAAATATCCCTTAAAAGATAGTAAGCAAAGCACAAGGATGGTGCTAATTTGATCAATGATACAAGTATTATGACTTGGTATAACAAAAATATTTGCCATGGATCGGATAAAAAATTTAATGTATGAATATTATTTTGGTTAATAGAGAAATAACATAAGGCAATGTATGAAGATTACATTATAGTACCTAGATCGAGTGTTTTCCACTATATTCAAAGATCAAATTCAAGTTCATGGACTATTTATACTAGGGATTTTACATCTTTTTATTCCTCATGTATGAAATTTAATTGGAATGAATGTGAGTCAAAAGAGTGGGTTGACAAATGGTATTGTAGACCCATATCACCTATAGAGAGTAGCCATTCACTCCAACAATTAACAGATCATGAAATGGCATCATCAATTGAATTTGACCACATCTCAAATCTTATACAATCAGGTACAATTTATTGTTTAATTAAATATAAAAACTTAGTTAGATATTAGTGATATATTTATTTTTTCCTAGATGTGCTTACAATTTGATTATACTTTAAATGAAGGGCATAATTTTATAGTCATTGCACTTGAGGACAATGATGAGAGAAAAATCTACTACTTTTGTCATTATGTAGAGGAAAAATAATTTAACCACAAATGTTATGGATGGAGAAAAGATAATTTATCTCACTAGATTTGTAGTGGTTATTAGAACCTATCCTCATAGGTACTATCATAAAAAATAAAACAATTATTATTTAAGGACTTTGAAACACATAGGGTGGTGCTTCATTATTGAAATCTGGTTATTGATACAAATATTCAAATGATCAAATATCATGGAAATCCTCATAATATAAATTTTTGGAAAGTACGTGAATTCAACCATGAATCAATTCTTGAAAACTTGCAAACATAGCTAGTCCTGAAGGTATGTTAAATTGAATTAGTAAATTTACTTAGTGTTTCAAATTAATATAGTAAAGTTATTTTATTTAATGCATTTTAATTTTCAACTATTCTATCATTATGTGTTTCTTTCTATTTAAAATTTTTACTAAAAATTTAATTTATGTTAGTGGTACTAGATGAGATTCCACCTTCATGTGGTTAGTGACATGAGTAGATAAGATTATCTTCTTGAAATGGGGAGAAGCCAAAAAATAATTCATATTAATTTTATCTACCTTAAGCAAATTATTTTTCACCTTCTCTCTATTTTTCTTTTCAAGAAAATATGAAAAATAGTCTTATCTATGTTCTCTTAGAGGATGCATTTGTGAACGTGTAGGAGATGATGATTCATATCTAACCCTCACGGTTATGTTGCAATGTACGACATAAGTTCATTTAGTTTGTACACTCATGGATGAGTGGATTATCTTAAGGGATGTCTCAAATCAATTGTAACCTTCATTTTCAAGGGCCAACTAAGACTGGACAATGGTCATTATAACCTTAAAACTCCTATCTCGATGTGTCCATGTAGATGGTTCATCGATTGGGCTAACGAATTAGAATATACGGCCCCCACTAACTAAATTTTGGCATGTTCTAAAAGATTTATCTATGAGAGAAAAATAATTATCATAAATCATCCTAATTAAGTTAGAGATAATCCTCCCATAATATTTTATAATACTCATCCATGCATGTCTAAGGGTTAATGGTTCATCTCTAGTCCTAATGGTTCTCTTGCAATGCGTGAGAAAAGTTCGCTCATTTTGCACACTCAAGGATGAGTGAATTCTCTTAAGGGATTCCTCTTATCAACTACAACCATCACTCTCATGGGTTTATTGAGACCATAAAATGGTAATTATAACTTTAAAATGTCTATTATGATGTGTCCACATATATGGTTCATCGATTAGGCTAACGAGTCACAATATAAGGCCCCACTGACCAACTTTTGGTCTATTCTAAGAGATTTAGTAGTGAGAAAAACCTCATTGTCATTTATCATCCTGATTGAGTTAGAGAGAATCCTCCTATAATTTCTTAGAGGAATAGTCTATGCATGTGTAGGAACTAACGATTCATCTCTATCCCTCACGGTTCTCCTACAATGCATGATGAAAGTTTACTCATTTTGTACACTTAGGTAGGAATGAATTATCTTAAGGGATTCCTCTAATCAACTATAACCTTTACTTATGGGGGCCTATTGAGACTGGGAAATAGTCTTTCTATCCTAAAAATGTCTATCTGGAGGTGTTCATGCAAAGGGTTTGTCAATTGGGTTGACGAGTCAAAATATACGACTCCCATTGACCAACTTTTGGCCTATTCTAAGATATTTAGCTGTGAGAGAAATCTCATTACCACATCTCCTCATGATCTATTTAGAGCGAATCCTCTAGGGATTTCTTAGATAACTCATCTATGTATGTGTAGTAGTTGATAATTCATCTCTATACCTCATGGTTTTCTTGCAACATGTGACAAAATTTTGCTCATTTTGCATACTTAAGGACGAGTGAATTCTCTTAAGGGATGTCTCTAATTAACTACAACCTTCATTCCTAGGGCTTGATCAAGACTGGACAATGGTCATTCTAGCCTAAAAATGCCTATTCAAAGGTGTCCACATAGATGGTTCATCAATTGGGTTGATGAGTCAAAATATGCAATCCATGTTGACCAACTTTTAGTTTGTTCTAAGATATTTTGTTACAAGAGCAAAATAATTACCTCATCTCAATTTAGAGAGAATAATCATGTATTTTATTATAGGACTAGTCCATGCACATGTAGGAGCTGATGATTCATCTCTATCACTCATACCTTTCTTGTATTGCATGATGAAAGTTTACTTACTTTGCACACTCAAGGACAAGTGGATTCTCTTAAGGGATGCCTTCGATCAATTGCAACCTTCACTCCTAGGCCCTAATCAAGACTAAAAAATGGTCATTCTAGCCTAAAAATGTCTATCTTGAGGTGTTCACACATATGGTTCATCGATTGGGTTGAGAGTCAGAATATACAACCCCTACTGACCAAATTTTGGTCTATTATAAGAGATTTAGTTATGAGATAAACATCATTTCTACATCTCATTCATCTCAATTTAATTTAAATCCTCATGGGATTTCTTAGAGGACTCATCTATGCATGTGTAGGAGTTGACGGTTTGTCTTTATCCCTCATGGTTCTCCTACAATGTATGACATAAGTTTGCTCATTTTGCATACTCAAGGATTAGTGGATTCTCTTAAGGGATGCCTCTGATCAACTACAACCTTCCCTCCCAGGGACTGATAAAGACCAAAAAATAATAATTCTAGTCTAAAAATGCTTATATGGATATGTTTGCATAGATAGTTCATAGATTGGGTTGATGAGTCAGAATATACAACCCCACTAATCAACTTTTCATCTATTTTTAGAGATTTAGATATGAGAGATACCTCATTTCTACATCTTTTCCATATTTATTTAGATAAAATAATCTTTGTATTTCTTAGAGGACTCATCCATTCACATGTACGAGCTAATGGTTTATCTCTATCCCTAACAGTTCTATTACAACACACGATAGATGTTTGTTCATTTTACGCACTCAGGGATGAGTGGATTCTCTTAAGGGATGCCTTTGATCAACTATAACCTATGCTCCTGAGGGTCAACTGAGACAAACAATGATTGTTATAGCCTAAAATTGCCTTTTTGGATGTGTTTGTGTAGATGATTCATTGATTGGATTGACTAATCATAATATACAACCCTCATTGACTAAAGTTTGGTCTATTCTAATAGATTTGGCTACAACATTAACCTCCTTTCCATGTCTCATATGTCTTGAGTCAGATGAAATCCTCTTGGTATTCATAATAGGAAACATACATGCACTTATAGGAGCTAGTGGTTCATCTTTATCCCTCATGATTATCTTGTAACACACGATAGAAGTTTGCTTATTTTGCACACTTAGGGATGAGTGGATTCTCTTAAGGGATGCCTCTGATCAATTACAAAAATTGATGTTGAGGGTAGATAGAGATTATAAAAAGGATTTTATTATTTAAAAATTTCTATATGGATGTGTTTTCATAGATGATTCATCGATTAGGATGATGAGCCAGAATATAAAGCCCTATTGACCAACTTTTGGCTCATTCGAAGAGATTTGACCATGAGAGAAACCTCATTGTCACGTCTCATCCATCTTGAGTTAGATAAAATACTCTTGGGATTTCTTAGAGGACTTATCCATCCATGTTTAGGATCTAATGACTCATCCCTATCCCTCATGGTTATGTTGTAATGTACAATGGGAGTTCACTCATTTTGTACACTTAGGGATGAGTGAATTTTCTTAAAGGATGCCTCTGACCAACTACAACCTTCACTCTCGAGGGCTGATTGAGATTTGAAAAATGACATTCTAGCCTAAAAATTCCTATTTGGACATTTCCACGTACACAGGTTATTGATTGAGCTGATGAATCAAAATATACAACCTTCACTAACCAACTTTTATCCCATTATGAGAGTATTGGCCACATGAGAAACCTTATTTTCATGTCTTATCCATCTCAAGTTAGATTAAATCATCTTTGGATTTATTATAGGACTCATCCATTTATGTGTAATAGTTGATGGATCATCTCTATCCCTTATGGTTATGTTATAATGCATGATGAAAGTTTACTCATTTTGCATGCTCAGGGATCAAGAAATTCTCTTAAGGTATACCTCCAACCAGATTTAACTTTCACTCTTAGAATCTAATCAAGACCAAAAAATCATTGTTTTAGCCTAAAAATTCCTATCTAGATGTGTTCTCATAGATGGTTTATCGATTGGGTTGATGAGTTAGAATATACGGCCACTGTTGACCAACTTTTGGCCCATTCTGAGAGATTTGGCTACAAGAGAAATCTTATTACTATGTCTTATCCATATTAATTTAGATAAAATCCTCTTGGGATTTATTATAAGACTCATGCATTCACATGTAGGCATTGATGGCTCATCTCTATCCCTCATAGTTCTCCTATAATGTGTGATGAAAGTTTTCTCATTTTGCACACTTAGGGATGAGTGAATTCTCTTAAGGGATGCCTCTGACCAACTATAACTTTCACTCTGAGGCCCTGATCAAGACTAGAAAAAGGTATTTATAGCCTTAAAACACCTATCTAGATGTGTTTACATAGATAGTTCATCAATGGGATTGATGAGTCAGAATATATGACCCTAATTGACCCATTCTGAGAGATTTAGTCATGAGAAAAACCTCATTATCACATCTCATTCATCTCAAGTTAGATAAAATAATATTAGAATTTCTTAGAGAACTCATCCATGAACATGTATGATCTAATGGATCATATTTATCCCTCATGGTTATGTTGTAATGCACGATTGAAGTTTGCTCATTTTGCACACTCAGGGACAAGTGAATTCTCTTAAGGGATGCCTTCGACCAACTACAACTTTCAATCCTGAGGTTTGATTGAGATCAAACAAAGGCCTTTATAGCCTTAAAATTCTTATTTAGATGTGTTCATGTAGATTATTCATTGATTGGGCTGGTGAGTTAGAATATGTCACCCCCACTGACTAACTTTTGGCCCATTCTAAGAGATTTAGCTACGAGAGAAATTTTTTTACCACATCTCATCCATCTTGAGTTAGGTAAAATACTCTTGGGATTTCTTAAATGACTCACCTATTCATGTGTAGGAGTTGATATCTCATCTCTATCCCTCATGGTTATGTTGCAACATGCAACAAAAGTTCACTCAATTTTGCACACTCAAGGACGAGTGGATTCTCTTAAGGGATGCCTTTGACTGACTACAACTTTCAATATTGGGGCATAAACAAGACTAGATAAATGTTTTTTTATCCTTAAAACTCCTATCTAGATGTTTCCACATAGATGATTCATTGAATGGGCTGACGAGTCAAAAAATATGGTCCCCTTTGACCAACTTTTGGATGATTCTGAGAGATTTGGCCATAAGAAAAACATCATTACCACATCTTGTTCATCTTGAATTAGATAAAATCCTCTTTATATTCCTTATAATATTCATCTATACATGTGTAAGAGCTGATGGCTCATCTCTAGCCCTCATGGTTATGTTGTAATATGTGACAAAAGTTCACTTATTTTGTACACTCAAGGACGAGTGGATTATCTTAAGGGATACCTCCAACCAATGGTAAAATTATCTCTTGGAGGTATACTAAGATAAAATAAATGCCATTATATCATTAAAATTCTTTAAGATGTGTTTGTATAAATGGTTCATCGACTGGGATGACTAGTCAAAATATACGGCCCCCACTGACCAATTTTTAGCCAGTTCTAAGCGATTTGGCCATGAAAGAAACCTTGTTTCCATGTCTCATCCATCTCAATTTAGATAAAATACTCCTATTATTTCTTATAAGACTCATCTATGCACATGTAAGAGTTGACAACTCATCTCTTTCCCTCACGGTTCTCCTGTAATGCATGATAAAAGTTCATTCATTTTGCATACTCAAGGATGAGTGATTTCTTTTAAGGGATGCCTCTGACCAACTATAAATTTCACTCTTAGGTCCTGACCCATACCTAAAAATGACTATTCTAGACCTAAAATTCTTATCTAGATGTGTTTGTGTAGATGGTTTGTCGATTGGGCTAATGAGTCTGAATATACAACCCCCACTGTCAAAAATTTTGGCCCATTTTGAGAGATTTGGCCATGAGAGAAACCTTATTATTACATCTCATCTATCTTTATTTAGATAAAATACTCTTGATATTTATTAATGGAATCATTTGTGCATGTTTAGGAGATTATGAATTATCTCTAGCCCTCATGGTTATGCTAAAATACATGGGCAAAGTTGGAGGAGGATCTGACAGCTCGTCTAAAGCTTTGAACTGTCTGAAATATAAAAAGTAAGGTATATAGGTATTGTATACACATAATATATTCAAAATTTTATTGATTACTAACACTTTGTATCTTGAAAGAACCTATCAAGTCTCAATATCTTTAAGTTCATGCCTTAAGGGGTGCACCAGGAAAGGGGTTGGTAGACCATCAGTGCTTTGTAAGATTTTTTTCCCTTTTAACACTTTCCATCTACACCTTGTCTCCTAAAACCATTTACCCTAAGATTATTCTTCTCATTCATACCAATTCTAGTCATTTTCCTCTTTCCATCCTCCTTTTGTTTCTGTAAATCCATTTTGGCTAGTCAGTTGTGCTAGGTTGGCTGGATCAACCCAATATAGTTTAGGGGTATTTTTCACTTTCTTAGTTTGTTAGCCTTTCAGTCGACCTAGCTCAGACGTAGTGAATTGTCCTTGAAAACACACTAGGTTGACTAGGTTGACCCTATACAACTAATGTTTCTATGAGGATTTAGGGAAAGATCCACCTATATATATAATTTCATTTCCCACCATTTCATAAGAGAAGAATTAATAAAAAAACAAGTACGAACAAACATCTACTTATTGACCATTCTACTTGAGGAATAAAGCTTAGGGTTTCATACTTTCTTACATCTTTTGTATGCTTAGATAGGTTGTGTAGCCTAGAGTTGATTTATATTTGTTATCCTTACATACCAAAACAATCTCTTTTGAAGCACCTTGGCCAACAGAGAGATTGAGGCTCAATGGGTTCATCTTCAAAAGTAAGTTTTTCTAACTTTATTTCTCCTTTGTAAGAGTAGATACATAATGCATTTGTATTCTTTTCCCATGTATTAGGATTTTTTATCCATTAACATGAGTATATGTCTTCTAATACATGTTTAGTTTAGTTTGTTTTATTGTTTCTAACCCCCACTTTGTACCATAAGCTTTGGTGTGCACTAGATTAGATTTACTTTCTTGTTATTAGAATAAGTGAATGCTTTAAACCTTAGGACTCCATTAGATTTTTTGTGTGATTGTGTTAAATTTTAGGCTTTAGAACCCTTTCTAGCATGATATGTTATGACAAGTGATCCCCTATTTGGGTCTAGTGGATCCCCATTTAGTCATGCTCCCGCTTAATAAGTGTATCCAAATTAGAAGTATAGAAATTCTATATCATCTTCAATCTAAGATTGATTTATAGACATGCTGCATTTTCAATTGCATACATTCTAGTGAACTTGACATGAAACTAACCCTTGCAGGATTTATTTCTTTTTTCTTTTTTTAGTCATTATTTTTATCATACTGGATCAACTTTATCAACCCAATTTTCTAACTTATGTATGTAGGTTTCTAAGGACAAGAAAATGGATTGACCCAATCAACCTAGTATAGGTTTATAGCCTTTCAAACATCTAGTTGAGCCTACTAGGTCAACCTAATTGACCCTATACATTTGTATCACTCTACAATAGGTTCCTGAACAGTTTGATCGATCCTATCAAATCAATTTACAAGTTTCTCAAGCAGACTTCAATGTTCCTCATCAACAATCTTCTTTCATTTCATCTCTAATCCACCAAGGGTAGAGATGGCACCTACACCTCTAGTTTTTTAATAGCCACATAGGACTATGCTCATGGATCATGCTATGACCAAGCCTTACCATTTTTCTAGGTACCCTGACCCTCATAGCTAGTTTACCCCTGAAGTTAGTGAAACTATCCTTACACCTTTTGCAGATCTCTCCCCTCTATAAATATATCCAACTATAGTTGATCCTGTTCTTGCTCCTTCAATAGTTGATCCTATTTCCACGCCTACTATAGTTGAGCCTACCATTATTTTTAATGCTATTATTCCTTCCATTGAGCCTAGTTTTATTCCTTCCTCAACATCACACTTCCTTGGTGATGGTTTGCTTTCCTTACCTAAGATGTATCCTCTACCCACCAAATAGACTGACAAGTTCTCTCTAGCTTGTTCCACTCATATTTTACCTCCTTCTGTGAGTGCTTCTATAAAAACCACTCACAAGTGTATCTATTGCTTTCATGAGATAAATAATCATTCTTTCACCCATTGTCATAAGTTGTGTCAATATATTGATACCTTGCATCCTTATTCCCCATCATCAGACAAAGCCGTACCTCCCGTAAAGGTACTTATTAAATATCTATCCAAGTATGGTGAGGTATATTATCTATGGTATTTATGCAATACCTATCATACTGATCATTATCACATCCTTCAACAACATCTTAAAGATCATCTTATAGTCATTCCTAGACCTTCTACTACTCATCCCATAGGTCATTCTTGTAAGAAGGCTCCTCCTTTTTCTCCTATGGCTCCTACTCATATGGTCCCTTCACCACCTTATGTGCCTCCACCCATGATTCCTTCACCCATGAACCTTCCCTCACCCATGGATTCTTCTCCACCAATAATTCCTACATCTCTAGTAGATCCTACTCCCATGCATTCTCCTGACCATCCTTTGCATACTTTTCTTCTTCATCACAATCCATCGAGTATTCCTACTTTTTTAGTTGAAGAGATTAGAAAAGAAGTATTTTCCTAGTATTCATTGAAGATTGATGAAACTTTAGTAGCAATGCATATCCAGCTCCATATAGACTTATTTTATGTATTAGATAATGTGTGTTGATAGATTTATGAATATTTATGAGCACGTGCATGGTGATTTCACATTTAAATTTGATTGGATGTTTACTTCAATCTTATTTCTATCTATTATATCATTTTACATTGTGTCAAATTTTTGCTTATCTTATATCATTATTTATTTCTTGTTGTACTATCTATTTCTTATCATTTATATTTCACATATTTTTATCTTTCTTTATCATTGCTTTCCCTTTTTACCTGGTGTTTTTCTCAAAACTCCTTTCTTTCCTCTTCATGATTATTTGCTTTATTATCCCTCTTTTTCACAGATAATTTATCATGATGACTTGGTTAAACAAACCTTGTTCCCTTTGGTTATTATCTCCATTTACCATGTGATCAATTAGAAAATAAATTATCTCATTATTTCCTCCTTTTATTGGTCCACTTTGGATCTCCTTTTACCCTTCTTCATTTTCCAAAAAAGAAGCATATACATAGTTGAGACTTGAGATCACATGCTAGTTCATTATTAAGTCTAAGTGTTTTAGTCAATCTTTGTCTTTGGTTACTTAGCTTCCTTTCACCTTAGCCTACATCTCATTTGTGTGTATCATTATCTCTCTCATGATTGGTCATTAAAAATCCATATGGATGAGGAATATAAATCCAAATCATTTAAATAAAAGGCAATGATATCAAAAGATAAAAATATTCTTAAAAGTCAAATCACATTAAAAGACATGATTCAAAGCACATCTCCTTCTTCTAGTCGAATCTCAAACTCCACATTTGGACTCATGGTAGAGTTGAGGTCCTTTGGGGTGTGGTAAGCCATTATATTAGAAGAGGAGAATAAAAATAAATTTTATTGCTACCTAATTTCTCATGCAAGTACCCAATCTTCATAGTAGACCGATGACTCTATAAGGGGTTGTGAAGAATGGGGAACACGTCATGGGAAGGTATGTCCATTTTAATTTTCCTTGTACAATCTATTTTCATGAATTGATCTTAGTAGCATGCCTATTTTCCTAAAAATCTTTGTGTTTATAGCAAACATGTTTGGTTTGTACATAGATGACCACTAGTCACTTAGTGTCTTCTCATGTCCTTAATATGCCTGTTGTCTCCTAAGGTCTTCTCATAAGACGCCTAAGTATTGATTTTTACACTCATTTTTTTTCATTCCCTATATCCCTTATATTTATTATTGAGAAATATTATTTTGTCTACTGATCACTCCCCTTGGGATTTCATTTGTGAGTTGCTTTGTAAGGCTACAAATAGGACCTAACATTCCTCACAAATTACCATCTTTTCCTTCCTATTAACCACATCATTTATTACCTAATTATTCCTATTTTTTCCACCCTAGTGGTGTTATTTTTGTCGAGTTGGAATGTAAGAATGTGGATAGGACCCCACCCTCCTCACAAAATTTTCCAATACCCAAGTCACCATCCAAATTACATGTGTCAAATTTGAGATAAGATTCAAGAGATTATGAAGTTACATGTCATTTTGCATGCTTTCCATCTTGATTTAGTATGTTTTATGCTTAATTTATTTTCATTTTGGCTTTTTATCTTCTTATTTTTTGAGTGCAAGTAAGATTACAATCATTTCTTGAATTTTTCATACTTCTCAACTTGAATTAGTATGCCGAATTTAAGACCAAACTTTTGCAATTCTATTTTTATTTCATACTTCCCATCATGATTTAGTATGATCGATTGACTTAATTTAATTTAATTTTATTACCATTTATGCCCTTTTACATACCTTCCATTTTATTACTTTGTTTGTCATACTTCCCAACATGAATTGGTATGATTTTACTTGTTTTAATTTGGTGTAAAAATCTTTCACTTTGGTTTAAAAACAAATTCCTTTTTACCATCTTGTTTTAACATTTCTTGGTTCTTTATACTTAGTCATTTCTTGTTATTACACATTTCTCATCTTGAAATAGTGTATAGTACATTTTATTGATTAATTATATTTTACCAAGTCTTTTTTGCCTGTATCTTTTTAACCGTGCATGTGTTTTTCATAATGCTAGAAAAAAACCACATCTCATATATTTTATATAGCATATACAACAAAGCTAAGTACATGTAGTAGAAATAAATATATCCTAAGCATCCACAACCTCAACCATAATGAACAAACACAACGATGCTAATGACAACATACACATCTAACAAACAATATACCAAAATGATCCATATATATACATCTCATGAGTTTAATACAACATATAAAACCGTATATAGTTCTCCAACTCTATGGTTGGGATCCATCCTATCTATCTTAGGGCCTATCCATGATGCCTACTAAGGCCTTGGTCTAACTCCTCCAAATAGTATGCTGTAAGGAAGACTTCTGAGATCTCAATCCCTCTAACTATCCTTGTAGGTGTGCTACCTACACCTATGACTCTGTCATCTAGGTCCAAATATCTATCATCTACACTAATGTATCTAGATGCAAAACTCTCTCATTTTCTAGGGTCTAACATACCTATAGATCCTTTACATCCATTGATTATGGTGGCTACATCCTCTCTCTCTGCACTTGTATCTACCTCACTGCCTCTCTAGATAATCTAAACTAACCCCCCTGAGTTGGGGTAGATGGTACATTCATATCCTCTAGTGTAATGGGGTAGTATGATTGTAGAGTCTCATTCAGGATGTCATAGACTACTCCCCTCACTAGGGACCCCCATATTTCCTCCTCATCCTCAACTACATCTATAAAATCACCCTAGATGGATATTATATCATTACTATATCTCAAAATATCTATATATCTCTATTTTCAAATAAAAACTTAAAGTAATAATATTCAACCATATTTTCTTATCTATCTATGTCTCGACCACTATGGTCTTACCATCTACATGACCACCTAACATAATCTCCCTGTCTATGTGGCCTCCTCGTATCTCCTTTATAGGTCATCTCCTCAGCTCAAACTCAGTTGTCATGGCATGTGTCCATCTCAGTCTGCATATGATTTATCTCTCTATCATCTCTTCTAGCTCACCTATGGGGTCATCTAGGATGGCAATAGTCTCCAATCTCTCTTATTCCTCCTATCTCTGTCAATGCTAGGTCTTCATTGGTTTCTACTCATCTCGTTATGGAGATGGTAATAGTAAATTTGGTGTCTCTACCTTTGCATCCCTATCCTCCTACGTAGTTCTTCATCATGCCTGACTAGTCCATAGTTGCTCTCAATGTGGCCTCAGTATCAACCTCACTATATGTGGCCCCAGTCCTCTCCTCCATCATGGTTCCCTCACATGTCAATCCCACTTCTTGGGCATCAGTATCAATGTCATTGGATGAGGTAAGCCCATTTGCCCTAGCACCCATGCCACTAGATGTGGTTCTCTCCACCAAAAATAGTGTCCAACAACCTTTATCTTTGTTGTCAATAGTGCAACTATGTCCTATCTCACCCATGTAGCTTCTATGTGCTCGTATGGCTACCACACAATGCCTATACATCTCACTGACTACAACATTAGAACATGGGGCATGACCCATACTACCTAGTCCTCTCTCCATCTCCATACTCAAGGTGACCTATCATCGACCACATGGGGTAACCCATTTGGTTGATACATAAGAAATCTCTCATATATCCAAGCTTTCAGTAATATGATCAATCTCATGGTCCTCTACCCTCTAACTAACATTTCATGCATATCATGTACCAACTGGACCCAAATGACAGAGCCTAGATCATATAGAACTCACTCCTCTAAGATCATCCTAATCAAGGCTACCACGAATAGTGGTACCTTACCATCTGAATTATGACATAGCACCCACTATGTCACAAGGCCTATCACAACCTTCTGGATGTCTATAATCTATGATGTATAAACATAAAACATGCTAACTCTCCTACCTAGTAATATCATCTCTGAGCTTGTAGCCCACATGGATAAGGATCTCTTCTCCTCTAGGTTGTTTGGTATCCTTGTGTTCAGCTACTCTCCTACTATAGGCAACCCCAGGATGGCATGGACATCTTCTAACATGATAGCCACCTCTATGGTATCCCCATTCATGTCCTATATAAAGGTGTTACTTAATCATTCCTAGAAACTAAGGAACATGACTAATAAATCAAAACTAAGGGGGATCAAGCACATATCAGCTATCCCACCTAGACCTATAGATTTTATCCTATCCTTATTGTTAGGTTGTGGAGCTAAAAGCTTCACCCAGATGCAAACATGGAGGTTGCTGAGTGTCACAATCAACGACGTCGGTGGCCAACCGACGTCAATCAGTGGTGGATAGATAGCAACCAACATCGGTCAGGAGACGGCCAACGTCGGTCACCTCCAGATAGACAGGGACCGACGTCGATTGCCTGTGCAATTTTAGAACTATTTGTTGCATGAACAATTAGTTTGTTGAACCAGTTGTTTGCATGTAAAGACTAATTTTAGTCTTGAGCCACTTGTCTAATTATTGTTTACATGGGATCTATATAATAGACCCATTGGGTTGTATTGTAAAGTGTAGAAATAGAAGAGTTATTCTGATGGTGGAATCATAAGGGTTCTTCCATGGTGTGTAAGATCAGGTTGATCTACAGGTTGTTACAAGATCAGGGAGAAGATCTACATGGGTAAGTAAGGTCAGTTGATCTACAAGTGTGTGTGTGTGTGTAAGGTCAAAGGAGATCTATGGGGTAACATGATCAAAGGAGATCTGCAACACAACAGGGAGCAAGATCAGGTGAGATCTACTTGGAGTACATTGCGTACTTGTGTACTGGTAGTATTGTTACTAACTGGATGAGGTGAACAGCAACTCTGTGTTTGAGTTGTTTGTTGTGACCTGTATTGAGAGAAGAGAACTCTTGAGGGTTATTGTAATTTCCTTTTGGAATGAGTTGAATACAATTGTGTGTTACCTCTCATATTCTGTGCTATTTTTGATTTTTAGTTACTCTTTACTTCTGGTTAATTTCATGTTTAGTTGCTAATACAAAGGTAATCAAGTGTGCTCTTAATTCTGACAAGTTGTGTCAGAGCTTTGTGAGCCCAGTTCCTGTCAGTTGGTATCAAAGCAAGGTTGGAGGTTCTCAGAGCAAGGTTCACTAACACCTTGGTCACAGAGTGTGTTAAGTGTTTGTTTGATTATAGGTCACTCTCAGGGGTTTCTAATTGAGTGGGAGTATAGCAATGGCAGAAGAAGGTAAGCTGAGAATGGAGAAATTTAGCCATAGGTGTAACACCACAGGGTGTGTGGTGGTTGGTCTTCAAGATTGAGCTTGAAGAGGGATACAAGCTAGGAAATAAATTAGATGATGTATAGGTACAAGTATAGGTGCAGCTATTTATCTCCAAGTGGGAGATTGTTAGGTTGTGGAGTTAAAAGCTTCACCCAGATGCAAACATGGAGGTCGCTGAGTGTCACAATCACCAACATCGGCAGCCAACTGACGTCGATTAGTGGTGGATAGATAGCAACCAACATTGGTCAGGAGACGACTGACGTTAGTCACCTCTAGACGGACAGGGATCGATGTCGATCACCTGTGCGGTTCCAAAACTATTTGTTGCATGAACAGTTAGTTTGTTAAACCAGTTGTTTGCATGTAAAGACTAATTTTAGTCTTGAGCTGCTTGTCTAATTATTGTTTGCATGGGATCTATATAATAGACCCATGGGGATGTATTGTAAAGTGTAGAACCAAAAGAGTTCTTTTGATGGTGGAATCACAAGGGTTCTTCCATGGTGTGTAAGATTAGGTTGATCTGCAGGTTGTTGCAAGATCAGGGAGAAGATCTACATGGGTAAGTAAGGTCAGTTGATCTGTAGGTGTGTGTGTGTGTGCAAGGTCAAAGGAGATCTATGGGGTAGCATGATCAAAGGAGATCTGCAACACAATAGGGAGCAAGATTAGGTGAGATCTACTTGGAGTACATTGCGTACTGGTAGTATTGTTACTGACTGGTTGAGGTGAATAGCAACTCTGTGTTTGAGTTGTTTGTTGTGACCTATATTGAGAGAAGAGAATTCTTGATTTATTTTAATTTCCTTCTGGAATGAGTTGAATACAATTATGTGTTGCCTCTCATATTCTATGCTATTTCTGATTTCTAGTTACTCTTTACTTCTGGTTAAATTCTGTGTTTAGTTGCTAATACAAAGGTAATCAAGTGTGTTCTTAATTCTGACAAGTTGTGTCAGAGCTTTGTGAACCCAATTCCTATCACTTATCTCCATCTGAAAACCTATCTAATAAGTTTGGTAACCATGCCACATCCATAAGTCTCCAAAATTTCTATCATCCCTATACCCAAGAAATAACAAAGGATGTATCAGTTCCTTCATGTTATGTATAGTCATAATACATTCTTTTTACATTTTTAAATAAAAAACAAGCCTAATTATTTTTAAACTTATTCATTTTTTATCCATTTTAGCCTACTCGATCCTTCTTGACCTTAGTTGGTCATTTTGATCCATTCTAGCCCTCTTTCAGCCTTTTTCATGCTTTTTTGTATCATTATAGCTCTTTGGTCAAACTATTTTGACCAAAAATTTTCCTATCTTTTCACTTGGTTGATTCAAAAATCTAAGTCAACCCCCTTCTCTTCCCCTCCCTAGTGTTGAATTTCCATTTTGGACCTTTCAGACCACTTGATAACTCTAAACTAGCCCATCAACTGACAAAATGTATAGGCTTGACCCATACCTACTGGGTTGACACTGTGGATTCTATGCATTTCTAGCCTAGTGGGTTATCCCAGTCGACCTAGTGTTTTTTGCCTATCGACCCCTTGCATTTTCCTTAAAAGTGCATTTTTATTGATTTCTTCCTAAACCCTATAAACCCATTTTTTGTCTTCCTATTTTATACCCCTATAATCTAATTTTATTCCATTTTAACATATATAAATTCTTAAAATTAAAAATTACTGAAAATTCACTTAATTCAATAAAAATTTTGAAAATTGGTTTGAGATTCATAGTTGCATACTTGTAGTGCACCTGTCACCACCTCTAGAGCCTCTCCCTGTCTAGCCTATCATCTCCTCACCATCCTATCTTGATTTATCTCTAGAGCTCTCTTTTCTCTCCTCTTAAAAATCAAAATAACAAAAGAATTATCTTTTGCCCTATTTTAAAACACTTTTCAACATTCAAATCTTCCCATTATTTTTTAGCAGATTCCTTCTCTTACCTATATCTTTATTTCTACTCATCCATTCTGAAAATCATAAAATATGTTAGATTCATGATGTCATAGGGATTATTTTTCACTACCATATACCTATATTACAAAAAAATTGATTTTTGGCTATTTTTTGCACTAACTTTTATAGGTTTGCCTAGTGTTTTTCACACTGGATAGTTTCACATCTCTCATAGTCTACTTCTTTATTTGCATCACTAAGGTAAGTTAAAGTATGTGTTTTTCAATTTAATCCTTTCATTTATCTTATTTTCTACTTATTGCACTTTAATTAACATCAGTGTTATGTGTTATCATGTTTTATCCTGAAGCACCATCCCGTGTTGTAATTACATGACATGTCATGAGCTTCGAGTGGGGCATATGTATACACATAATATTTTCAAACTTTTATTAATTACTAACACTTTATATCTTGAAAGAAGCTATCAAGTCTCAATATCTCTAAGTGCATGCCTTAAGGGGTGCACTGGGAAAGGGGTAGGTAGACCATTAGTGCTTTGTAATATTTTTGTCCCTTTTTCCACTTACTATATACACACTTATCTCATAAAACCATTTACCCTAAGCTTATTCTTCTCAATCGTACCTATTCCAATCCTTTTCCTCTTTCCATCCTCCTTTCCTTTCCTTAACGCCCTTTTGGTCAGTTGGTTATACTAGGTCGACCTAGTATAGTTTAGGGGTATTTTTCACTTTTTTACCTTGTTAGCCTTTTAGCCGACCTAGCTCAGACCTAGTGAATTATCCTCAAAAACACACTAGGTCAACTGGGTCAACCCTAAACAGCTGATATTTCTAGGAGGATTTAGGGCAATATTCGCCTATATATACAATTTCATTTTCCACCATTTCATAAGAGAAGAATTAATAGTGAATAAGTGTTAATGAATATCTGCTTATTGAACATTCTACTTAAGGATTAAAGCTTAGGGTTCTATACTTTCTTTGGAGATATGGATCTTGTCTTCTGGATAAGTCTTCTGGATGCTTAGATAGGTCGTGTAGCCTAGAGTTTATTTATCTTTGTTATTATTACATGCCACAACAATATATTTCCAAGCACCTTGGCCAAGGAAGAGATTGAAGATTGGTGGGTTCATCTTCAAAGGTAAGTATTACTAACTTTATTTCTCTTTTGTAAGAGTGGATAGATAATGCATTTGTATTCTTCTCCCATTTATTAGGATTTCATTTACATTGATGTGAGTATATGTATTCTAATATATGTTTAGTTTAGTTTTTTTATTGTTTCTAACCCCCACTTTATGCCACAAGCTTTGGTGTGCACTAAATTAGATTTACTTTCTTATTATTAAAATAAGTGAATGATTTAAACCTTAGGACTCCATTAGGGTTTTTGTGTGATTGTGTTAGACTATAGGCTTTGGAACCCTTCCTATCATGATATGTTGTGATAAGTGATCCCCTAATTGGGTCTAACAAATCCCCATATTGGTCATTTTCCCACTTAACAAGTGTATCCCAGTCGGAAGTGTAGGTATACTCTATCTTCTCCAAGCCAAGATTGATTGATAAATATGATGCATTTCCAATTGCAAATAGGTACTATAAATAAATTGAATCTATGATAGACTATTTATTACCAAAAACATAATAAAAACACAATTGTGTATGCACCACCATATGGAAAATTTCTAACACTAATGAAATCAAGGAGTCAAGATAAATTGATTTTCTTGGTGTTTGCAACTTCTCAGTCCCTCAAATCATAGATATGGGAAAATTGTTTTGAAGAGTGGCTTGAGACATGACTTGCACCAATATGATGTTATAATGTTTATGGTACTGCATTTGGTCATTGGGTCCCAACAAAGATAGTGTTAAAAAATATAATGTATGCTTGTAAATAAACCATCTTGCAAAGCTTCTCCCCTATGATGAAAGTGAAAGGAACAATTCATGTAATTTTTTTTAAAGATTTGTACTAAACATTATAAAGCTATAAAAATGTCTGATCAAGTAATTAAAATAAAGTCAACTTTTAAATGTAGTATTTTTTTGCAAGTGCTTGAACTATATCAGATATTGACAAATTTGTATTAAAAAAATTATTGATATTCATTTCCCATAAAATGATAAACATGCAAAATCAATCAAAGAAAGTTGTATCATTCATTAAACTATATTAAGAGATGAATAAACCATTTGATTACTATATTTGGAGTTTCAATTATAAAATAGAAATGTGTAGTGACTTTTTCAAAGAATGGATTAGGGGGAGAAAAAACATGTATGTCAATATTGTACATAATAGTGGAAAAAATGCCAAGTAAATGTCTACACCATGGTAATTAAAGCACGATATGAGATGGCTTATAATTCCCTAAAGCATTGAAGCAACAAAACATTTATAATTAGAAGACAACATGATATGTTATCTTTTTCAATAATAATTTACCAAGCCCTTGGATAGGCTAGATCTCACGCAATAAATATATAATACTTACGATGATGAAATATCATCTAAGCCTAAAGACTTAAAATCCCACATGAGGTATAATAATGCAGATAACATGATATGTTTTACTTTTAAAGATTTTTTTACTGAGGTCTTCTGCACCAAAAATAAAGAATACTTATAGTGATGACATATCATCTAATACTAAAGACTTAAAAGCTTACATGAGGCAAAACAAGAGTACATTGAGAACCACATTATGATAACAAATCATAAAGATACATAAGTGCATCACTAGACCTCCTATCAATTATAATCAAATACAATTTATAATATTTACATTTTCATGAAATTGATTCCAAGTCCACTTACATACAATTGCAAATTGATATGTAATTAAATGTAAATGAAACAAGTAAATAGTAAATATCACATGTAAATGTAAAATATACATAATGATGAAGCACCTAACTTAGATAATAATGTGAATTTTTTTAACCCCATATGAAATAATAATCATCATTAACCAATAATGTGTAAACATTAATTGATCAAAATAGAAAATACGCATAGGTAAAGGAATCATATTGTCAAATAGTACATATGTGATACATTCTAAGTTCTATGTCAGTATTTAACATAAATAATATAACATATATCAAGAAAAAATGTAGACCATAACATGTACATAGACAAAATACACCATATAGGCATACAATATGGGCCATATCGGCATACAAAATCAATTGTGCCTATAACTAGACCCTGAGCACAACAACTAGCTCTCCTACTCCTCATTGCCTATAAATAAATTATGCTTTGCTGGCATAGATGTAGATTCAGGGGTATTGGATGCCTCAATACAAGGAGAGACTCTCTTCTTAACATGTAAATCATCAATTATTTCATCGACAACCAATGAAAATTGTTGTGTTTGCACAACATATGAAATATAAACATTAATGTATTAAAATTATATATTGAAAATTTGATAAATTTTTCAAGAATGTAAAATTTTGTAAAATGATTTTACACTCACCATATTCCATCTAAATGGTTGTCTTAGGCTACAAGATTGCATATACATCCATGATGGGGAATCTATAGAGCATACATATATTGTTGGATCTAGATGTACATATAATTATGTAAATATGACCTAAAATATCATTACTTAAAGATAAAAACAATTTTACTATGTGTTCTCACTAGTCTTCGTCCCTGAATCATGACCTACTGCAAAGATAGTGGAATCTCTGATTTAGCTGTAACATCAACAAAACCTTATTTTCATCTATGAGGGGTGCCCATAACATCCCTTGCCATCTATAAAACTAATAAATAAATAATGTATGAATCCAATGAACATGATAAAAATATATGATTATAATATATATCTTAAAACACAGTTTTTTGTTCAAAGGACAATAAACAAGTACACGAATAAATATGTAATTTAGAATTTTCCAAGGTACAACCATGCCAATTATGACCTCTACAATAGAGTCAAGCCTTTCTGAGCTACCCAAAATATGACCAATCATCTAATTAAGCAATAAATAACAAGTTTAGTCAATTAAACTAGTCAATTAAATAAACACATACTAGAAAATAAGCTTAATATTCTTTTACAAACTATAATTAAAATTAAAATATGTATCAAATATAGATAGTGAAGTTTATAACTATTGTAAAACAAGAGCCTAGTGTATCCTGATAGGATTAGATGAAGCTAGTACATCTCGCATAGTATCCAGCATGCTATTGTCATACGATTATAAAGTATCTACATGCAACATATGATCTAGCATGCTAGTGTTTCGTATACTAGTGTTATGCATTACTAAAGCATATACAGATGGTGTATGCTCTGGAATGATAGTCTCCATAAATGTAATCTATGTATGTCATACCTAAATAGGAGGTTCCATACACTTTCTCCCACATGATATGCAATAATGCACATGAACTTTAACATGAGTAGGAGGAGGGACACTAGTACCTATACCAACACCACCAAAACCACTACCACCAATACCACTACCACCAACAACACCACTACCACTAACACCATTTTTAGGCTATGTATAATTCTTCAAAATGGCTAAGTATACCATTTGTATATCATACTCAATCATAACTTGTGTCAAACTAGGAATTGCCTCAAGGGTGTCCATCTATATGTTATGTTGAAATTTTTTAAGAATAGATTTGTGTGATATTGTCCTTCTATTTATTTGAACTTGGTTATGATGGTTTTGGTCTCACCTAGCACCAGGTCTATCAAATGAAGACCCACCTCCCCTACCTTGGGAGCCTTTCATGTCAAAATAATTTTGAATTTCTTGAAATACAAATTCACAATAATTTTTTTTCAAAAAGTATAATGGAATCTCATTATTGTTATATGGAGGCTCATCAAACACTATCCACCACCTATCCCAAAATTTATTTTTCATCTCCTCATGAACACACCACTCAATACTAATGTGTTTGCAATTCGTTGGTGGAGGTTGGCAGGTTTTAGGCTTAACAAATAAAGTGCACACAATTCATTTTGTTATTTTTGCTTAACATCTTCATTGATAATTTATCTGAATAAAATTGTTTCATGGCCTCTCTTCGATGCAACATTGCATCAAGTTGTGAAGTCACATTTTCGACTTCATTAAAAATAGACTTTAGTGTATTTACAAGTGAAATGTTTTCACCACCAGCTAAAAAGTGATGCAAATCATTGATGATTATTTTTAATTATTGACATTTTAAATTTTATTTCTCATATAATTAAACTTCTTCTTGTGTAAAATCAAATTGCTGGGGTTTTCTCTAACATTTTTTTCGTGTAATGGATCCATCAAACTTGTGTATCTAAATTTAAATAGAAATATAGTTTTTTAAAGAAATGTAAGAAATCTAATGCAAACCTAAATTCAAAACCCTACTTGAATAAATAAATAAACATAGAAATGAAAAAATTAAAATGCAAAAATCAACATACCTTACTTATAGCAATCAGAATTTGGAATCTTGTTGGTAGGATAAAACTCCAAAGTGTGTACATGAATCTAAAATTGGCAAACAATGAGAGAAGGAAAAAAAATGTAGTTGGACCATGGATTTACTTGTAGGAAAAAAATAAAATTGAGATAGGGTGTACGCTATTTATGCATTACAAAAGTTGAACACCCTTTAAAATTGACAAATAATGAGAGAAGGAAAAAAATGTAGTTGGGCCATGACTTTGCTTTCAAGAAAAAAAATAAAATTTGAGATAGGGCATACCTTTGATTTTTAAAGGGCATATGCCCTTTGAAAAGGTGAATGACCTTTGAAAAGGGTGTATGCCCTTGAGGTTTGGGCATAAACGGGAGCCTTAAAAATTTTAAAATAAAGGCTTAAGCCCTTTGTAAAAAAAAACTTTGAAAGTTGGGGATTGTCATACTTTTTGTTTCATAAATTTGTGCATCGACCCATGTGGATTGAAAGATATGAAATAAATGTTAACAATTGTGTTCAAATGCAATGTATAAAGAGTAAATGAATTCGTGTGGTTGATGAATATATATAACTAGATTTATGAGTAGCTCATTGGTGGAAATGCTTGCATAATCAAACAAATGGATCATTTGGTATGATAAGGAATTTAATTGAGTTGTGACTTGGTGGGGATGTAAAAAATTTGTTAGTAAAACCCATATGAATATTTATTTATTTGAATTGAAAACTTGATATTATGAAATGCATTTCTTGGAAGTATTTTGCTCGTGCTTCATAACCATCATAATTTTTACAAAGTGGATTTCCTAAAAAATGTCAAAAGATTTTTCTAGTTATTTAGTGTACACAATCCAAATGGATTTATCTTTCCATTATCTAAACCAAGAGCTTATATATATAAACAAGATGCCACATAAATTACAAGACTAACCAACATCATTGTTTAATTGAATTCCATAAATGAGCTAGATATAATTTTCATTATAGATGGGTTTTAAATTAGGTTTTAAAAAGAAAACAAGCCTTTTTTCTTTAGGTCGAGATCTTGTGTGTTTAATAAATGTAGTTGGATTCCAATATGTCACCTCCTCCTCTTTAACTGGAACAAAATGTAAGGGAAGCAAATTTATGCTAGTTAAGAAATGCAAAGGAGGCAATGTGGAACAATGTAAACAATGTGTGGTAGTTAATAAATGCATGGAAAGTTGGGGGGGGGGGGGGGGAAATAGGGTAGGAGATGCATTTAGGGCTACCAATGGTGAGGTGTAATTACAGGGGGTTGGCAGTGAGTTGGCAATTGGCTGTTAGTGGTCATGAGGGGTGATGAGTTGGCTATAGGTGATCACGATGAGTTTAATGTAAGTAAATAGTTAGTGATGAAGGTGTGGGCGCATGGTTGGGTTAGCTGGTGGTAAGTGGTTATCAGGGAAGTTGGCAAGGGGGAAAGTTTAGTGATGACCACTAGAGGGGAGGTTGATTGTGGTGGGATTGAGGGGAGTGATGCACACACTACATCAATAGTGCTTTTTTAGTTAAGCCCGACCCATACACACCCTACTTTATTTTATATTCAATCATGAGATTTAATGTTCTTTGCAAAACTAAATTATGGGATTATATGATTAGGGATTTTTATTTTTTTGATAAAGGGTGTATACCCTATAGAATCAATAACAATCCTTATAGATTTATTTTGGGTTTTTGAAAAAAATGGTGTATGACCTTTTGAAAATGACACTTTACCTTTGTGTGAAATGAATTTTTTTTCTAAGAGTGGCCCCTTTTTGACCCCCACCTTTTTTCATTCACACATATACTCAACATCTTTAATCAACACTCAAGATTGTTTCACGTTCTGAGTAAGAGAGGGGGCATAATCTTTTATAAAACTGCCTTGGAGCCTCTGTAATCAATTTTTTCCACTTTAAGTGTATTAAGGACCAATTCACCTATATTTTTGAAGACCTTTGTTGATAACCAAATTATTTTCTTAGTTTCAATAATAGCATTTTAAAATATAGAAAATAAATAATTGGCCTTAACATTCAAGGCCTCTAATGATCCTACCATGTTCTCTGATTTCCTTAAAATCATCTCCGAAATCCTTTAGAAATTATCTATGATGTCCTGCACCATTTTTGATTCAAACTTAAAAAAACCATTAGTCTCGAAGGAATTTGGTTCTAATTGCTTACAAACACTCTCAATGAAATCAACCTTTGATTTAACATCCATTAATTTTCCTTTATTTTTTTACATTATTCTACACTAGTTTTAATGTAACAATTGATATTGTAACTTTAATAAGATACTAAACAAATCATTAAGTGTCTTTTCAACCATGAAAAAAACCTTCTACATAAGTATTTTCACCATAACTAAATATTTTGCATTCTCTAGTTGATTTCTCTAATTATTTTTCATTTAAATTAATCATACTAACATACCATGTGTACTCATCATAAATTTATTGGTGTGCCATATCCTCAAGTGTATTAACAAGGGAGAGAGGCAACTAGTTTTTTCATTATTGATGTATATTTTCATTTTTTCATTAGTATGCCATAGTCTGAGTCAGAGGAAATCAATCCTTCATCTCCTCTCTTCCTCTTATACTTTATAATGACCAATACATATAGTATCTCAATTCTATACCATCCATACTACCAATTTAATAGAACCATGACATCTCTAATTAGGAAATTTAAATTATTGAAAATAATATGACATCAGTTTTTTACTCCATGAATCAAGATTAATTTCCAAAAAATCCCCCAAGATTTTAATATTATTTATTACTTAAAAATCATCACTTTTAAATTTCCCATTTGATTTCCCTAAGATAATAAATAAATGTTGGTCAATCACATGTTAAATAAATGAATAAACTAAAAAATAAGGTGAAAGTGGTAATGCTCAGGTTTTATGAGATAGAGATACATGGAATCATCATGTATCATGAAGGAGATCAAAGAATGAGATTTCATCACTTAAGAAAAACTTACATGCTTCATGAATATTAGCTTGTTACATGTGGAATTAATTCATGTATCGGGGCATGATCACTTCAGTCTCTTTTGTTGGTGTGTGTTATATTCATACTTGATGTGAAGTCCACCTTAGGTAGTGTTTTCATGAAGGTGTGATGAATTATATGCACCACATAATTAATATGCACATTTAATATAGTAGTTATCCTCATATGTGTGAGAAGGTTAGGTGTAACTTGAGAAATTATTCTAACTTTCACTCCACCAATGAAAATATCCATCACCTCTTTCATTTCCTATATAACGACCCTTTGTGTCTTTGTGGAAAGCAATGGATCTTAAAGTCATCATCTGAGCTGGTGGATATGTAGTATTTTAGGGAGTCTTCTTCTGATGAAACCATTGTTGGTTTCACATAATACATTGTATATTACGCATAGTTAATAAAATGTGTCTTTGTTGGTGAAAACATAACTAACCTCTACCTTGCATCTGCTAGGAACATTCAATAGATAATAACATACTTGAGTACAAATCTGGCAATGAACAATGTAATTTTTTAAAACCCCAAGTTGGATTGAGTAAATATTTGGTAGAAAAAATTATTTTGAAAACCCCAGAAGGGTTGGCTCAAAAATGCTCTGGCACAAAAAAACTACATGGTGGGAAAATTTAAATATATGAATTTTTTTTGCAAGTACAATCTCTTATATGTTTAGATATGGTTTTTTCCCTTGATTAGATTCTTGTATCAATATCAGGTCTACATATGGAGGATTTATGTAATAAATATATTTCTACCATTTTTCATTTGTGAGTGTTTTTGGTGCATATTAGATATTCCTATTGCATTTAACATGCCACGGAAAGCCTACTTTGACTTTTAATTCACTTGAATTTGAAAATGTGAGCTCATTTACCAATCTATGTAGATCATATTTTGTGCATATCTAGAGAATTAGTAGGGGTAAAAATGATCCAATGAAAAGGAGTTCATCCAGTATGTTTTTGGGATGAAATTTTCATTTTTTAAAGCAACTCACAGTAATAAGTTATTGGTTGACAATTTGCAATGATTAAAATTAGCATAATTAATTAGAGATGCTATGTTCAAATCCATATTGTTGTCAATATTTTTAGCCACCACCTAGTTCCTAAATTTTCCAAAGTGGATCACATTCTTAAAAATCCACATAACTCACAATGTTCTGAAGGATGACCTTGATGCTAGTTCATGACTACTAAGAGGTCTAAATGCAACAGTGGTAAAGATTGATGTAGACCTATTAAAACTTCACCTAAACTAGGTGAACATCCTAAATCAACACACATGGAAACATTGGGATAATAAAACAATAAAATATCATAAATTATTTACAAGGAAACAGTAAAAAATAATAATATAAAATTTGAAAATTTATGAAGTGGATAGTTAGTGTTTGGTGGGGGTGATAACATAAAGAGCATTGAAACCTAGATTTCATTATGGCCAATCTATCTAATCTTTAATTGGACCCCCTAAAATAAGTTTATTGGAGAAAGGTTTAAATTTTGTAGTGGTGCCAAAGAGAATTCTAATTGAAGATATTATTTGTGGAATAGAAGATGGTATAAAACACAAGTATCAGAGAGAAATGCAAAATAAATTAGGCAAGATTGTGTTTGGAAATTACATAGGGCCAAGTCTCTAAAGCATAACATTAGCAAAGATGAAAACTTGTCTCTTAGAAAGCTTAATGAAAATAAATATTTTGTCATTTTGAATGTTGACAAAGGAGGAATGACATTGATTTTGAACATAGTTGATTACATTGAAAAAATGGTTGATCATCTTAATAATAGTGGCTACTACAGGAAACTTGATAAAAACACTTTGAATCGCATTACAAAAGAGGTAACAACAACTATTAAACAATCTTTCTAGATGAAGAAACTAAAAATAAGCTCTTAGATCATGGCCAAATCATTCCAAGAATCTTCAGGGTTCTAAAAAATACACAAACCAAGCAACCCACTAAGACATATATTTGGCATAACGGGTGCACCTACCTACAAATTGGCTAAGTTTCTAGCCTAAAAATTTAAAGTTCCACTATTAGGAAAGATGGATTCCTACATTAAGCACTTAGCCTTCTTCATAGAGAAGATTAAAAACTTAGATTTTTATGATCAAGACATTATACCAAGTCTTGATGTCGTAACTCTTTTTACAATGATCCCCATTGAAGAGGCTATCAAGGTTATTAAAGATTAACAAATTGAGAAATAATGAAATTAGTTAGCTTATGCCTAAAATCAATATTTTTGAATTTTCCATGGAATATTTATGAGCAAACTTGTGGTGTGTTTATGGGTTCCCCCTTTTTACCAATTGTATCCAAATTTTTTATGGAGATTTTAAATCAAAAAACACACAATTTAGCCCCTCAACATCTAAATATGTGGGTAAGCTTTGTTGATGACACCTATGTGATTGGATGCATGGTATGGAAGCACTTGATAAATATATGGAACATCTTAACAACCAATCATATTCAATAAAAATCACTATGGTGATCAAAGAAAATGAATCCATTTCATTTTTAGAGTTATGGTGATTAAAAAGCAAGATGGTCTATTAGCCCATAAAGTCTACAAGAAGAAAACAAATACCAACCAATATCTACATGCCAATTACCACCACCATCTGAGTCAAAAAATGGGTGTTTTAAACACTCTAATAACTAGAGCTTTGAGGATCTCAGATAATAAATACCTTGAACAAGAAAAAGAACATTTGCATCAATTTTTTAAAGGCAATGTGTATTCATCATTATAAATCAATAATGTTTTCTCACCAGTCAAATGAAATCAAAGAATAACTCAAATGTATCTAATGAAGAGTACATAGAAAAACAAATGGCGTTTCTACCTTTCATCCAAGGACTTACAGATAAAATTACTAAACATTTGAAGAATAAGAATATTAACACAATTTTCTCACCTCCAAATAACATTAAATAAACTCCTAAATTTTGCAAAATATCCCATTGACCTAAATTCACTTAAAGGAGTATATCAAATTTCATGTGGCATGTGGTATATCATACATTAGTGAAACCAATTGGTACAAGAATCAAAGAGGACTGGGCAGATCTTTGACATACTAGAACTCATAAATCAGCATTGGTAGAGCATTACCACGTAACTAAACATGCTATAAACTTTACTAGCTCAAAAATCTTGGTAAAATTTGACAACTGGTCTAAAAAAAGAATTAGAGAGGTCATTGAAATCAATAAAAGTGATAATTGTTTAAACTATGATGATAGATTATTAATTAATTATTACATGGCTTCCTTTAATTAAAAATGGTTAGGTCAGATTCAATGGATTTTTTAAGTATTTTATGTATTTATACTAGTCAAGTGAGATGAATCTTCTCAGCATCGTATTTGTCCTAATGATGAGCGTGGTGGCTCAAAAAATTAACAACAATATGGATTTTATCATAGCATCTCCAATTAGTGATGCCAACTCATGATAAGTTGTTAGCTATTATATTTGGTATTTTGGGAGTGTAGTTTTTTTCACCTTGTCTATTTTTTAGAGATCTACCTAGTTGTTGAGTTCATCATATGGTATATTGGGCACTCTCACTTGAGGAATTTTGTTGTGTTTTTCTACACACCTACCAAATTGACACTTTTAGAGATATTAAGTTGTTTTATATTCACTCCATAGTCATCATTACTACGGGAGGGGGCACATGGTGTTGTGTATTGCTAATTATTCCTTGGTTGTTTGAGTATGCTATGTACCTAGTGACTATTTCTAGCAGATTTAGAGCAGAAGTTTGTCTTTTAATTAACAAAGCAATTTTTTGCCAACCCTTTTATGGTTTTCAAAATTTAGAATAGTTTCTAAGCCAAATATATTTGTTATTCATTGTGCATTAG
>JARHVA010000586.1:0-45000 GCA_037957365.1 Torreya grandis
TGGGCTAGCTTGGTATTTGAATTTAACATCAGATTCCTCTAGTCGAGTGGTGATCTTTTGAATTAAGGCCTATTTTTTCCCAATGAGCACTTTTAGTAGGTCACAATCCTTCTTAAGTGTTACTAACTATCATATTTTATGGGCATCAAAATCTCTTTAAGGCATATCAAATAGGATTTTTAGAGCACTATGTATTTTTCCTTCTATCAAATTACCTGTGCCATCAAGGTTCATCATTTTTCTAAGGGAAACGTCTATTTCTTTGGTATCAATTTTGAGAGATTGCTCTTCTCTTTTTAAATCAAATATGTCCTCCTTAAGCTCTATCAACTAATGCTTTATTGTCAATTGATATTCTCTAGGATTCTTATGATCATCTGAATAGATAATTTTATCCATCATTAAAACATCATTGCCCATATTGCACATTTCATTTACCTTAAGCTGAATCTTCTACCAATTTTTTTATGTCTACATCATAAAGAGACATTTGGGTTTCACAATATTTACCCTTATCTATTATGTCATGCAAGCATTCTAATGCCAAATGGATGATCTCTTTGGCCTAGGTGCTTAGATCTTCTTACCATTCATCTGTAGCCCACCCTCTATATTTTAGCTCATCACCTCAGCTAAAATATAGTGACCCCATGGGGGAAAAGAGGAAGGTCTAGAGTCTTAATGGTATTCAAAGTTACTACCTTTGGCTCACTCAATAAATTCTACAAGTATTGGATCATAGCCTAATTTTTTGCTTTTAGCTCTTCCATGGTGGCCTTATCTTTATCCATCCTTTGTGCTACCATGTTAGCTAGAACTTGTGAACTATGCTTCAAATCCTTTCGTGATGGCTCCCCAAGATTATAAATATAAATTAACTCTCTATGGGAGCATCTTTCGTCAATGCATCAGGAGGGGGAACAACCACCTCAATATTTTTTCCCCCTTGTCTATGTAAGTGGTTTTGGAGTGAGTTTTATCCTTCTTAGGGGGCTTAGCCTTATGCTTCTGAGTGATCTCTATTACATCAATGTCCCTTATTTTGCTCATGACATCTTCCTTTGTTTTCACTTGCTCCATGACCTAGAGAAGGGGTTTAGTTTGGAAACTCATTGAGGTTGTAGACATTGTGGAAAGCCTTGACTCAATGTAGGGCAGTGTTAATGAAAAGGTAGCTGCATGGAGTGTCATGATATTGGGTGGTGGGCTCAACACAAATTAATTAATGTCATCATCAATATCATGCTCTATTATATCACCTTATATTCTATGTTTTTCCTCCAATGCTATCTCTACCTGCTCTAAAACTTCAAAATCTAACCATAGTTAGTGGGACTCCATGAGCAATTTCTCGATGGAGCTCCCCTATGATATGGTTTGGATATAAGGCTTAATAATCACCTTACCTTATTTATTTTTTTTGAGCCCTTGATTAAAAAAAGGATATGGTGACCTCCTTGTTGAATTTAGGTAAATTTTCACCAATCATGACCTTAGGGCCTTTATGGTGGGTTAGATCATGAACTAGGCTAGGTACCCTTTTATAGGTTTGCTCCTCCATCTCCCTCTACTTTTACACTATTAGTAAGGACCTAGTCATCACATTCTAGATCTTTCTCAACTCTTCCATCTAGTTATTAACTATCCTCACCTTCGTGAACCCTATCTTAACCACGTGACTAGGAGATGAAATTTTCAATAAATGCCTCTATGTTCAGAGAGGCTACCTCTTTCTCAATAGGGACTTGGGCCTAGGTGGCTGCCTCTGCTTCAACCTATACAACTTCATCAAATGACAAAGGGTCATCTAAGGTTAAGGTTCCCTCCTCATAACCTTTTCTTTCTATTTCTATGACCTCTTATTTTATGGATTGGTCCCAGATCGAGGCCTTTACTAGGGTTTGTGGCCTCTCCCTGTGAGTCCTTTGCCCAGTCTTTCCCTGGGGAGGGGTGAAGGCACATTGTTTCTTCATTACTTTAGCTGTTGGTCTACCTTCATCTAAATCTTCCTCCTCATTCATATCTCTCACTCTTTGGGCATATGAGGCATGGTCCTCTCTTCTTTTCATAAGGATTTATTTGGAGAGAGGGTCCTTGAATGCAACCTCCTTTTTCTTTATTGTTGATTTACTTGGAGTTTATAGACCTTTCTTGACTCTTTTCAGTGTTGATTTCTCCTCTTGATCTTCCCCTCCTATTTTTATTTCATATGTCACTAGGGGAGGATGGACTATTTCTTTTTGTGTGGGTGGAGCATGTAGGAGCATAGCTAGGGTAATTGTAGGAGAAGCCAGTGGAATGGCTAGAATTACTGGGGTTCCTTTTCCTAAAATGGAGATGGGGGTAGTGTTAGCCAACATGAATTGCCCTATAGTAATCTTATCCCAATTCTCTACCAAGATTCTTATTTTTTGAAAAAGATAACTTGACCTTAGATTATGCCACTGTTATCTTAACCACATCCACTAGTTTGGTGAGCTTGTTATCCCTGAGTTTGCATTTGCCCTTATTTGTTGCGATTGAAGATGGAACCAAAAAATCATCACTGTATCCTAGGAGAAAGGCCTTCAACTCCTTAACTTGCCTTAATTATTTAAGAGGAGTATCATATGTGCTAAGGTTGACCCCATGCTCCTTAATCCATCTAAAGGTTTTATTTATAATTTGTACTGACCTCTTAAGGATGGAATCATCCTCTTGAGTACTAAAATTTGACTAAGCAATGGGTTAGGCTTCAATATTATTGGTGTTATACAATGAAGACAATGTTAATTTATCATCCACCATGTCTTTAGGGATGGGAGCAGTGTTGTAGGCTATTAATTCCTACACAGTTAGCCTCATAAATTCTAATTTTTGGACATCTTCCTTTGTGGTGCAGTTGGACCAAATTTCCTCATAGTGAGACTTATGAAACATTACATTAGTGGCCATGTTTATCAACCACTTGATGTCAAAATTGGGTTGGGGTGGAATTTTATCAAGTTCATATGAACCCATCTTCTATTCCAACCCCTTTGCCTTGGAAACATAAGGACACAAATAAAACCCTATTACCACAAAAAACTTGAAAGGATTATTGATCTTTTTTACGGTAATCATTTCATGTGGTGGCACCATTTGTTAGCTTAGCTCCATCACTACCATCTTGTCATCCAGGTACCTAAGCAATTTTAGTGGGCATCATAAATAGCCACTCACCCTAATGTATGTGAACATCCTAAACTGTATATAAGTGGCACCATATTTCTCAATCACCTGCTTGGCTATTATAGACATTCTATTGAGGCTTCTTAATGGGAAGAAGACACTCATCATTATATTGAAAAAATAGTTATAAACTTTACATAAATTATTCTTAAAACCTTCTAGGGTAACCTTTAGATATACCTCATATCTTTTCATCTGTGAAATATTCCTAGTGAGCCCTTGGAAATTCCTATTGTGCACAAGGATGTAAATCAAATAATATGACATATAAAAGGTACCTATAAATGTTTCTTTAGAAAGAATTATAGCTTGGAGCTATATCATTTGTACACGCAGGTTGTCACTGAGTATGGAGGCCCAGTTCATCTTTTTCTTTCCCTTTAACATGTAGATCATAATTAAAACCATCCATGGCTCAAACTTTTTGGTGGTGGGCATCCCATAAATCTTTGTGGTCATAGGAATGATGCATTGGGGAAACTAATTAAACTCTATTATTTTAAGGATCTTGGACATTCTAGATACTTTTTGTCTCCTCTTGGCTAGCCAACAAGTATTTATGATCTCCTAAATATCTTTGTCCTTATTTTCTACAAACTTTTGGCATTCCTCCAAGGAGAGTGAAATGCCTTCTAGCTAGGGAAGAATTCCTAAAATGGTGCTGAGGGCCAAAGGGGTGAAGGAACATATAATAGAATGACCACTATCAACAATAACGATTGTGTTTAGTTGGTGTGCTTGAGCACATGAAATAATGAGTTTTGGGTATAGGGTCACCAAAGGGAATTCTCTTATAGGTGCGTTGTAACTAGTAACAATATTGGCAATTACTTGAGGGGACTAGGTTGTTGAAAAATATTTAATAGGACCCCAAAATCTAACCCATAACATCAGTATCCTTTAATGAATCCAAAATTGAAATAACATTGCCTTTTATTATGGTAGAAGATGCTACCATTTTTCTAATTCTTAAATGCAATGTTTCTATACTAGACGAACTCTTCACTTGAATAACCCTCAGTTACCTCTTAACTCTCTTAAGAAAACACAACATGAGGAGAAAATTGGAAACTTACTATTTAATTTAGATGGCTATGCACACTAGAATTTCAAATTTTGTGAAGAATTAGCTGCAATCATGTTCTTACACTGCACTTAGCTTGGGCACAAATAACTCAAAAGCATGGATGCAAGCTCTAGATGCAAAGGGTAATTTTAGAATGAATACAAATATTTAAGTTATAGTCCCTCACATATTAGTATTAGGTCTACCATTAATGTGCCAAAGTGTAACATCTAATCACCACCTACTTCTCATTAATTGCTTGAGCCTTATTCAAAAAAGAGAGGGAAAACATAAACACTCCCCTATTATGTCAAATGGTCTTCATTGTAGGGTGTAGAGTGACATGAGTGGGACATGAATTTATGACATTTTTTTGGGCCTCCAAGGATGTTTTCACCTTTTGACTTGTTATTTTCTAGAGGTGTAGAAGTGTAATAAGCTCTGAACCCTCTCTAAGACCAAGAACAACATGTGTCATAATTTCATCTCACAAGTCTAAGAATTTGGGCCTTCGGGTTTTTGTTTGGATTATTACCACAAAGAATTAAGTATGGTGATCTTAAAAAAGTGGCCAAAACTAAAAAATTTCTAAGGAACTACCACATGGCATTATTTTTTCTTACAAGTTTAGATATTCAAGCCTTAGGGACTTTAAACACCTTTCCCCAAACATAGGAAGAGGGGAAAATTTTAGAACAAGACCAAAACATCTGAAGCCTTGAGAATCTACCATGTGTCCAATTTAGATGTGAGTTTGGACTTCTCAACCACTTTTACCATTTTACACTAGTTCTCCTTGTTTGGGGAAAGGTGCAAGATTTGCTCGACCCCTGACAACACTTATGAAAAGTATCTTAAGATAAATACATGCCTCTCATTTAATTCATCAGGATAATTCACACCTTAAGCATCAAAATACATCAAGTGTAAATCAACAATTTCCTCTGATGTCCTGAAAACCTCTCTCTTGAGCATAAAGTATCCAATCTGCATAAATAAAAGCTTGGTCATACCCTTGTCTTCTCATCATGAATTCTCCCACCATGGGGTTTTTAATCAATATTATATGATTCCTTCAGATCTATAAAGAGTAACTTCCATCTTTAGAAAGTACCCCTCAAGAATTTGGCAAGGAGTGAGAGAGCACTTACCATTTGGTGAAAGCAAATACATGTACATGACTAATCATGAATATGTATTCTAATCTTTTGATGGGTTGAGGAAAGTGATTAAAACATTTACACTCATCCAATTTGGACATGGGCTAATTTTTTTAGTGTATACTTGGGCACCAATAGGTTACTTCTAATGTCATCTTCCCCAAAGCAAGGATTTTGGCACCCATCTTGGGCCCTCTTGTGTATTAATATGTTATGATTTCATTTTGGAAGGATATTTTTACATTACAACCAATTTATACAAATTGTTACACTTGTGCTTCAACAATAGGATTTTGTGAACTAAGAATTTGACTTAAGAGAGGATGGTTAGTATTAAGTTAGTTCCAAAATGAAAATAAAATGAAAGATACACACTAACTAGCATAACATATCTAGGCCTAGAAACTTGGGGGAACTTATTAAATATTATACATATGAAAACAACAATTAAAATACATAGACAACCTTTCTTCACCTTCCTTAAATGCTCCAAATAGCTTGTTAAAGTGGCTTTCTCAGCTTGTGCTCAATGAATCTTCATCAAAGGAGGATTGGCTATCTCCTCTTCTCCTTGGTGCCCTTGTGATAGATTTTGATTTGACTTAGATCAACAATTTGGCTTGAAATATTAATTTACATCAAACTTTGGAATCAATTCAAATTATAACCTTGCATTATTCAAGCTTTTAAATTCAATAGGTAAGTCTTCCTATTTATAGAATTTGCAAAATGGTCAAAATGAACCTAAACCATCCATCTCAAGATGAAGATGTATTGAATCCATTCAATTTTTGAGGCAAAAATCAATAAATTATTTCATAAATATTTGGGATAAAGGGGAAATAAAGAGGCATGAAGGGTCTTAATGAGGCATGGGGTGGCTTAATCATGATATTTTATGTATTTATAGCCTAATGCCTTCCTAAAAAATGATGTCATTTGATGATGCAAATATTCAATATTCATTTCCAAAAAACAAATATTCAAAAAATCTCCATGGAATTCTTAATTAATCTCATGATATGAATTAATTGGCTTTAAGCATGATTGGTCACTTTGATGCTAACCCTGACAATTTATGCACAAATTAATCAAATTGGTTAAAATGTCTCGTTATTGGCTCAAAATTTGACTGGATTAGAATTAGGATGAGATGTTATATGTGTTGTATTAGTTATCCCATTTAGGATGTTACCAACATAAAATAACAAAGGCACACATTTTGTGCAAGAAATTTGATAAAAAAGAGTAATCCAGAGCACTCAGGTGTGAAATTGGCATTTTGACTCGAAATGATCTGATCAAAGTTAGCTATTTCATAAATTACATTGCCCATTTAATGATACCCTATCCAAAATTGGCACTTGAATATATAAATTTCAACTCATTTAATGTGTTTTAGGCCAAATTTTGCATTTTGGTTGAAATTAGTCAAAAGCATGGTTAGAGGTTATCGATGGCCAATTTTAGGTGTCTATAATTTGCCCCTATTTTAGAAGGTATTGTAAGATATAAGCACAGTAACATATTCTCAAATAATGAAAATGTCCTATATGGTTAAAACTTCAACAAAAATTGATGAACTGTATGATGCCCCATTGAGGGAACTATTAACATAAGTAGGTTGGCAAATGAGCCCTCAATATTAAAGAAGTGAAATGAGGGGACTAAAAGAAGGAAGATGATGGGGTGAGAACACAATGATTTAGAAAAGGTATTCCAAAATCACTGAGAATGCAAGTGAGATGGTATACAATGGTTTGGCCAAAGGTAGTTATAAGCATTGTACCCTGATAGTGGAAACATGGTATGATAATACAATGATTTACCTAAAGGAATTATAATTAGTTAGAAGATGAAGCTGCCCTAGTTAGGATAGACAGAAAAGATAACAACATGCCCTTATTTGGGAAAAATAAAGTAAATTGGTGAGGACATAATGATTTGCCTAAATATGGTTATAATCATTGAGAAATATAGATATGATGATGTACAATGATTTACCCATAGACAATTATAATCATTGGACCCTGATTATGGAAAACATGATTTATTAGATGATGATGATGATGATGGTAACTTAACATAGAGGGTAATGATGAATTAGAAAAACATGTTAGTAGGGAGATGCTCATCTAAACTAATAATGGTTAAAATTCATTCATTATTTAATTAATATATTTGGGATATGATTGGGATGTCAGTGCCAAGGAGATGTTGAGACCACCCTTGCTGAGTAGAATTCTTGAAGATAATTTTTGTTGTAGCACTTGACGATAAGCATCATGATAGAACACCATGAGGACTAAGATGAAATATGCATAGGGATTGACTTTTGAAATCCAATACTCAATATAAAATAATGCACCAATGATAAAAACCATGATGACAATGTAAACATATGAATATGGATGGATTCAGGTATAAATGCACAAGGATTCAAATAAAAACATGCCCCTATTTGGAAAAAATAAAGTAAATTGGTGAGGACATAATGATTTGCCTAAATACAGTTATAATCATTGAGAAATATAGGTAAAATGATGTACAATGATTTGCCCATAGGTGGTTATAATCATTGGACCCTGATTATGGAAAACATGATTTATTAGATGATGATGATGATGGTAACTTGACATAGAGGGTAATGATGAATTATAAAAACATGTTAGTAGGGAGATGCTCATTTGAACTAATAATGGTTAAAATTAATTCACTATTTAATTAATATATTTGGGATGTCAGTGCCAAGAAGATGTTGAGACCACCCTTAATGAGTAGAATTCTTGAATCTAATTTTTGTTGTAGCACTTTACGATAAGCATCATGATAGAAAACTATGAGGAATAGGATGAAATATGCATAGGGATTGACTTTCAAGATCCAATACTCAATAGAAAATAATGCATAAATGATAAAAACCATGATGACAATGTAAACATATGAATATGGATGGATTCAAATATAAATGCACAAGGAATGACCCAATGAATGCACATATACTAAATTAAGGAAATAATGCTAAAATCAAACAAATAGGCACATAAATAATAAAAAAATAGACAAAGAAAAAAATAACAATTAGTCTTAATGGTAGGACAAATAAGACAACTTAAATGAGACAAACATTACCCCTAGATAATAGGTGAAAACTTAACAAACAAATATGAGGGGGGAATAAAATAAAAGGAAAGGGGTGGCTAAGCTATCTCCATATGCACTAGGCAAGTGGATCCTGCCTACATAGTTTTGAGGATGATATATCCAAAAAAAAAATTATGTTGAATGTAGTTCTCCTAGGAATTGGGAAGAAAATGATAACTAATGAGAAAAATATAATAGACATGATAGAAGAATAGTAATGGTCTTGCAAAATGGAAAGCGCATGGGAGAAAAGGCCAAAAAGGATGGGGAAACTAAGTGACAAGTGATTTGCTTATAACTTAGTAAGGGTTTCTAGAATCCTTAAGGCAAAGATGTGGTCAATGTTTTTGGTTTTTTTATAGTAGTTTTACAAATGTTTTTAGAATTTTCTAAGAATCTTAACTCAATCGAGAGTGATGAGATACTAAAATGGTCCAAACTCATAAAATGGTGAGAGCATTGATTAGGTTACTCATAAAACAATGAGAGTGTAGCTTAGGTTTCTTGAAAAATGGTGAGAGTGTGGCTTAGGTTACTCAAAAAATGATGAGAGAGTGGATTAGGTTTCTCAAAAAATGATGAGAGTGTGGCTTAGGTTGCTCACAAAATGGTGAAAGCATGGTGGAAAAGGTGACTGAGCTGACCTTAATAAGTATTGAGCATTGCCTACATAGTCCCAAATTAGGACCTCAAGTCACTATAGTTCTACCTCACAATGGAGAAATATGACTAATATAGCAGCCAATTCAAACACAATAGGCATAGGTAGGATAAAGGCACATTATGACATAGAGAATGACTAGTTGGTATGGTCAAGGAACAATAGACAAGTATTGACCCTAGTTTGCCAATAGGTGGTTATAACTAGGATACAACAACATAGGTTAATGATACTAATTTTCCCATAGGTGGTTATAATAAAGATCAAGATAATGAGAGAGAATGAAATATGGAACTGCCAAATATCTATCATACTACTTAAAAATACTACCTCTGTCTAGAATATGTGAAATAAGTATTGAAATGAAATCTGACTCCTCTTGCTGAATGTGGTGATAGAACCAAAATAATGGAACTAAGCTCATTGGGCTAGGTAGGAAGGAAAAAATGAACTCAGTTGATGGGGAAAGGTATGGTAAAATAGACATGGGATATGAAAAGTGATAGGTTGGTAGGATAATAGGTTGGTAAAAAAGGTATTACATAAGGAAGACTAACAAAATGATACAAATTGAAAAGGTCCTTATAGACAATACACCAAGTCACTCAAGTGTAGTACTACTTGAGGTGGATAATGTTCATTAGCTCATCAAGTTCATGGCCATCTAGTGTGGTAAGCTTGTATGCTTTAGTTCCAAATTTTTTTGTAGTGATGAAAGGACCAACCTAATTGGGTTTGAACTTACCTTTATGCTTATTTTTGGTTGTGATATTTTTTTAGTTCTCCTTAAGGACAATATCACAAAGTTCAAATTCTCTATATTTCACATGCTGATTATAGTGGCCTTGAAGTTGATTATGATATGCTTAGAGACTATTCATTGTATACATTTATTTTTCATCAAGTGACTTTAGTTCTTACAAGTGAACAAATCGATAATCATTGTCATCTAGGACATGCTGAAAAGAGATGCATAGAGATGGTAACTTGACCTCAATGGGAAGGATGGATTCTATACCATAACCAAGTGACTATGGATTGGCTCCTATGGGTGTACGGTGATTGGTATAGTATGCCCAAAGGGCCTATAATATATGAAGGTGTTAATCATGATTGACATCATTGACAATATTTTTGAGAATGTTGACAATGGTTTTATGTGATGTTTTGGCCTGGCCATTACCTTAAGGGTAATATATCGTAGAAAAATGTTGTGTGATGTTGTATTCAACACATAACTTGTTGACATCTTTACTCTTAAATGATCCTACATTATCAGATATAATGCAAAAGGGGATACTATAGTGGCAAATGAGATGGTTGAAGATGAACTTGGAAATTTTCTTTCCAATCACGTAAGTGCTGGGTATAGCTTAAACCCACATAGTGAAATATTTGGTAGAAGTAAGGATATGTTTATGGACATCAGATGAGGTGAAATTGATCTTCCCAATGAGGTCAAGGCCCCATGTAGCAAATGGCCATGGTTTCAACATTGGTTTCAAAGTCTTTGCTAGGGAATGAATCAAATTGGCATGCCATTGACATTTATTGCACTTCTTTACATATGCAATTATGTCTTTGTCTATCATGGGCCAATAATAACCAGAATGTAAGAGATTTTTGGATAGGATAAACCCAATAGTGTGGGATCCACATACAACTTCATGAACTTCTTGTAATGATAGCATAGATTATGTTGAAGTTAAACAATGAAGCAAAGTTCCATCAAAACTAAAGTGGTAAATGGCTGATACAAGTAAGGTATAATGAGTGGTCTGGTGGATGAAGGCTTTGGTTTATTTTTGAGATAGGTTAGGTGGTAAAACTTGGTTGTGGAAGTAGTTATAAAGGTTTGAGTACCAAATAGAACTAAGACTAATAATATCACAAATCATCATGATGATTGAAGGTTCATGAGTTGGCGCTAGCAAGTTCTTGATAAGGAATTGATACTCTAGCTGTTTCTATTTTTTGAATCAAAGATCCAAAAGTGGCCATAACATCTATAGTTCTGTTACTTGTCCTTGGGATATGCTCAAACTTAATGTTGATGATCTATCATTTGAGAGTGTCAACCATGGCCTTATATGGAATCAACTTGTCATCTTTGGTCTGAAAATGGTCTATAACCTGATTGATGATTAACTAAGAATCACAATAAAATTGAGATGAGATACATTCCATTATACCACTTGGTGAAGCCCTATAATAAGTGCTTCATATTTAGCTATATTTTTGGTACAAGGAAAAATGATCTCGAATGATTTAAGGATTAGATTCCCCTATGGTGTAATAAATAAAAGGCCTACCCCTGATCCATGTGCCATGGATGATCCATCAAAACATAGCTTCCAGTGGTACTCCTCAAGAGGTGTGTCTATGATTGCCATTATGGATTCATTGAGAAATTGGAATGTGAGTGGCTCTATATTTGTAAGGGCTGTAATAACCTGCTCCTTAATAGATTTTTGATTGAAATATTCAATGTCAAACTCACATAGAAGCATGATCCATTTGGCCATGTAGCCTTGTAAAGCTATTTTAAATAGTAAATACTTGAGTAGATCTAATTTTGAAATAACCATGGTCTTATTATTTAACATGTAATGGCACAACTTATGAGTTATGAAGATTATGGCTAAATAGGCTTTTTATATGGGCATATAATAGTGTTCATATGTGACTAGTGTATGAACTAAATACTATACAACATGCTCCTTTTCATTGTCATCATGCTGAACTAAAAGTGCCCCCAAGGCATTGTCAGTAGTTGATAGATACAACAAGAATGGTCTTCCCAACATAGGAGGTAGCAAAATAGGTTGATCTGCTAGATAGTCCTTTAATTGATGAAAAGTTGTTTGGCAGTGATCATCCTAGTGAAATGATACTCTTTTCTTCATAAGATATGTAAAAAGATGGCATTTTTTAGCTAATTGAGATATGAAGTGTCATATAGATTAGATATTGCCTTACAAACTATGAAGTTACTTCAAAGTAGTTGGTGGTTTCATCTTGTTATAGCTTAGACTTTGGTTGGATCAACTTCAATGCTTTGATGAGACAATGAATCCTAGAAATTTCCTTGATGTGACTCAAAAGAAACACTTTTGAAGATTAAGTCTGACTTTATACTCATGTAATCTTTCAAATATTATGCATAGCACTATTAGGTGATCAACCCTAGTCTTTGATTTACCAAGAATGTCATCAACATAGTCTTCAATAATATCATGCATCATATCATGAAATATGATGGTCATGGCTCTTTGGTAGGTGGCCCCTACATTCTTAAGACCAAATGGCATAACCTGATAATAGAATGTTCCCCATGGAGTGGTGAACACTATTTTATGTTGGTCTTATAGTTTTATCCTAATTTGGTTGTATCCTAAAAAGACACCCATTAATGAAATTATTTCATAACCCACTATGGATTCAATAATCATGTCAATGTTTGGCAATGGAAATTTATCCTTAGGTCAAGATTTTCTTATATCATAGAAATTAGTACAGATTCTGATTCCTTCTAGCTTTTTACTAATTGGTACAACATTGGATATCTACTCTGAGTAGTCAATGGATCAAATACATCCTATTTCTAAGAGTTTTTATAACTCTTTCTTTACCAATACAACAATGCAAGGGTACATCTTATGTATCTTTTATTTTATTTTTTGGCATTAAGATTGACCACAAGGTGGTATAAAACCAAGGCTGGATCCAAACTTGGCATGTCAGAATATGTCCAAGCAAAAATATCTACAATCTCACTCAAAAGGGTTGTAAGTACTTCACTCTCTTTCTTAGTAAGAGAAGCACCTAGCTTGATCCACTTTGGTTCATCTGGGGACCCAATGTTAAGCTATGTTTTATCTTCCACTAGAAGGGTCAAACCATCTTCAAGGATAGTGGATAAAGATTTGAATTAGTTGGCAATATTAGAGTCCTCTGCTAGGTCTGGCTCTTCAAGTTCCCCTAGGCATGATGAATAAGAGTCTCCTAATGGAAGGTTTGGCCATGTAACAAAAACTATTGGAAACTCCTAAATGATTCAATCAAAAATTTGTTTTTCTTCAAAACTAAACTCAGACTCACAAACAAGTTCGTCATTGGTGGTTTCCTAAGCTATAGTTGAAGAAGGTTAAACACCCCCATCTAATGGTGCCTGAAATAAGTTTTTCCCACTAGACTGACCTTTTTATTTACTTTTACCTTGGTCAAAATGTGCCTCAAAGAGGTTTTCACTTTGGGACCTAAATTTTTTAGTTATTTGCCTTTCGTTAAGGGTGTTCACCCACTCTCCAAAATATGTTGTAAGATCCAACTTGATTGAGAACCCTGATTTATGATCCTCCAACATAACATTGTCTTTAAGGCCTAGAAAATCATAGAAAGCCTTATCATTTTGAAACACATCAATTGGTATGTTGGACTCTTGCTAGTCCCAGTCTATCAGTTGGGGATAATACAATGGCAATGGGTTGTAACAAATGATTGTGGTAAGGGTAGAAATGGAATGATGGTTAAATAGTTTGGTTTCAGCCAAGTCATTAAAAAGGCTATGATCAGACTCTACTTCACTGTGGGCATCTTCATCACTAGTTGATGGCACTAGAACATGAGCAAGGTATATGTAGTCACCCACAGATAGTTTGAATCAAAGTCCATAAGGTCTTTTATATTGTTTCATATAAATTAGCTCAAGTGTTCCTTATTGATTAGGTTTGAGGCCTCCTCCTTCATAGTCTTTATTCTTCATGATCCTATTGGGAACTTTTCACTCTTATAACAATTGACTTGGTTGTCATTGTATAACCATGATTCATCTCCCTTGAGAGGGTCTAGTTCTAGGCTAGATGTTGGTAAAAATGTGATAGGTGCTTTACCCCTGCTCTTTTGTTTCCATTTTGGATGAAGTGGCTTAGCTTTAAGTCTTCCAAAGGATTTTGGATTCTATGGAAGGTTTGAAATATGAAAGGTATCATGGGTCACATATTCCCCTAGCCCATTAGGTGAGATAGCAAAATGACTAGATATTTTAAGAGGTGGCATGTGGGAAAGGGAATTAAGGGTATTAGGATCAATGTAGTTATCCTTTGATGGATCAAGGAGTATTGATTTTCCCTTATCCTACTTGGCCATTGGATTCATGCCAAAGTAATAGTTATAACTCTTGAACTCAGCGTCTAAGTACTTGTATGGATGCAAATATCTTGGTATACAAACTTCCATCTCTAAATGGGAGAACTTAATACATTGGTGCAATGTTGATGGTATTGAATGAATTTTATGTAACCAAGGTCTTCCCAAAAGCATATTGTATGATAAATTGAGATTGATCACATGAAAAAGTGTATCATGCATCAAAGGCCCATGGACAATTGGCAAACAAATGGTGTCCTATGATTCTAATTCCTTATTATCATAGGATTTGACGGTTATTATCTCTACTTGAATATCTACCATTATGTACCCAAGAAGTTTGATGAGCTTAAGAGACACTATGTTTAGACCTGATCCATTGTCTATAAGGACACACTTCACTTTGTGCCATTTATACAAAATAGGTTATTATGAAATGGGCCAAGGAATGACATATCACTTTGGTTGAAAGTGACTTATTGGGTTGAAGCTAGGTGTCCAACCAAAGATTAGCATTTATTATGGGATATGTCACTTGAAATAGTGGATTAGCTTAGGAAATCATTCAAAATGTTTTTTTGGATTGTTGATGTGTGCATCAAATCTAAAATGGAGATTTGTGTGGGTGTCTTTTGTAATTGTTCCACAATATCAAAATTCTTCTCTTGGTTAGTGTTAAATGTCTTATTTTGAGGTTGAATGGCTAGTTGGATAATGGGTGAAGTGGCAGATGATTGTGGGCTTGGGATGATAATCTATGACCTCCAATTTGTGATTGTATAATTAGGATTAAGTACAAGACCATGATTACTAACAAATTATGGTGATGGTGTGGGACCAGATAGGACAAGTCTAAGTTTTTAGTATACGTGTGTGGTCATGGGGCAAGGATGAGTTATCAATATAAGGTCCAAAAGTGGGAATCCCTATTTTCTAGTTTGATTGTAAGCAGTCCTAGGTCAAGGAAGGATTAACGAAGTGATTGGATTGGTTTGGTATGCTTAGCAATGGTCTCATTTGATTAGAATTTGGTCTAGGATTAATGGAGATAGTATTAATGCTACCTCTTGTAATATGGCCTACAATTCTATTATAGTCATATTTAACAGCATGGTAGGTTTGTTAGTTGTTACCATTCTGACCTTGGTTCTATTCAATATTCCAGTGTTGTTGATTCTATTATTGGTTCTACTGGTTCTATTGGTTTGGCCTTTTATTTTGATACTATTGATTTTATTGTTACACTGTCCAATGTTTTTGTTACCATTGTTATTGATGTTGATGGTTGTTATGTTAGGGAAAAGGGTATTGATAAATCCCAAGAGTCTGATTGGAAGTGGAAGCACCACCATCTAATGTGATCTCCCCATTCTCTAACATATTCTCAATCAAATGCTTGATTTACACACAGCTTTGTAAATTTTGCTCGTTGACTCGATGATATTCACATAATTCATTTTCATGGTACCAATTAGGATAAGGAATGCCTTGCAAATAATGCTTTGGTATAGGCTAACTAATAAAATTAGCGACAAGGTTATGAAACATAGATTCAATAGGCTCTCTAAGGTCATTAAAAACATGGAAAGTAGGTACTATTCTCCTTGGAGGAGGAACTTGCAATGGCAAAGGTGGTTTCATTTGTTGCATGGGCCTAGGTTATTGTGCTTGGTGTGTTGGCTAAAGAGGTTGTCAGGTAGGAGTAAGTTGAAAAGGTGGTGTATGCTAAGAAGATAGTGTTTGCACTATTTGGACATGGCATGACTTGGTTACTCCATTTCCCACAACATTATTATTGTGATTTAATTGCTTTGGTCTATCTTGGTTATTGGCCTATGCTAGTTGTGATGCTTGCATTTGGAATTGATTTTGATTTTGGCCACTTCCCTGATTGGTACCTTGATTCTAATTAGCTAAAGTGAGCTTGATGATTCCTTTATTAATAAGGGTTCTCTCAATTAACAAACCTTTATCAATGATCTTTTTGAAAGTATGTGCATATTGTAGTTCTAGATGATAAGTTATCTCACTATTCAAATTTTTAGTAAACACAATGGCTAATTGTTTATCTAGTAAAATATGGGTGAATCAGCGTGCAAGGGCTCTCCATCACTGTAGACAACTCACAAAACTCTCACTAACCTTTTGTTTTGCATACATCAAGTCAACTAATGAAATATCATGTTCGAGATTATAGGAAAAGTGTTACACAAAATTTGCTAAAAGGTCTTCAAAATCTGTTACTAAATTCTTTGACAACTTTAAAAACCACTCCAAGGCTTGTCCTGTTAGACTCCTTAGGAACAACAACAAAAGGTATATGTCACTATATGCCATTGGCTAGCATGTGATAAATAATTCTATTAAATGAGATTTGGGGTCACCTTTCCCCTTGTATTTATCAAAATTTGGGGGCTCATATCTTGGATAAATTGAAATTTGTACATAGTCCATGTTAAAAGGATAGGAACACACATCATCCAACTTAAACTTTTTACCTTGTTTTCTAGCTTGGATGATGTCGATCGCATCCTTCATCTATTGTAATTCTTGCTCTAGGAAACTTGTGAGAATATTGGCCTAGGTAGATGGTTTAGTGGTCAAAAGTGGAGCACTTAGACTAGGGTATAATGGAGATATTTATTGGGGTATGATGGATTGGTTCGAAAATGGACTAAGAATACACATACATGGATTAGGGTTTGATTATTGGAATTACACATGTTGTGGTGAAATATTTTGGTTAGGATTGGTTATGAAGGTTTGATGTTAAGGATTTTATGGTTGGGATGGAGGGATATAACCGTATTATGCTTGCTATGGTTGAAAAGTGACATGCTTCTGACTAATGAAACCTTGATGTTGATTGGGAACTTGTGATCCAAGACCCTATTTTTGAATGAGTGGCACACTTTGAATAAAAGGCAATTATTTCCTAGTAGGTACTTGAGAAACATTAAAACCTCTTTTTTTCACAAATCCCTATTGGGAAGTGAATGTATGTTGAATATTCAGCATCTGTCATTGACCAATATTTATACATTGCTAGTTAGATATCATTTGGTTTTGAATCAACACACTAGCCTATGACTGAAGATGTATGTTTATTACTACCTAATGAGGTGTAACATTATTTTACCCTTATTGTATTGGTATACTAGATTGTGCCTATTATTGTGGAACACCACTCGTCACTTGTTGAGGAGTAATATTCATCACATTTTGCTATTGAGACACGATATTGGTTATTGGATGGCTACTTAATCTTGTTGGTTATGCACTTAAAGAAGTGGCTGGTTGAGGATTAGAAGTAGCTAGTTGAGATTGAGATGTAGAAAATCCTACTCCTTGATTGTGAGAACCGCTTTTGGTGTTAACTAAAGGCATATTTTGTTGGCTAGTTATTTGTGTATTAACACCACTTTGGTTTGTATGGGATCTTTCTTGCGCATTATCCACTATGTTTTTGTCATGATTCTACATAGTAGTAAAAGACACTTCTTCAATGGGTAGCATATGAAATAAATTGTCAATTGAAGTGTTTTGCATGAATGGGTTTGCATCTTGATTATCTTAACTAGTAAATTCTATTAACACTCTAGTTGAGGGAACTAAATCTATGAGAGGCCTACTTGGCATGGTCATCTAGTTAAAATTATGTGCTAGGTTAAAGTAGGTTTGGTATGCTATTTGAATTTTTACAAAGTGATCCTCTATGGGGTCTTTGCCTTTAACAAGCATACTAGGGTCTTGATACATCATTTGGACTAGAGCTAAAGAATTGCTAGAAGAAGCTTGTTATGAGGCATTCTTACTAGACTTGGTAATTAATCATGATGGAAGTATGTTGGAAACTTGGCCCCTACATCTATGGTTCTAACCAAAATCTCAACTTTGTTCTCCAATAAATGATGCTGAAACAAATAAGGATCATACGTGGAAGGTGCATTAACAGATTATGGTTGTTAAGGGAAAATGTTCTTCAATAGTAGGTACTGTAGCTAAGTATTACTCTATTTGTTCTTGATCTTACTTAGAGAATGTTGGTGTATTAACCAAATAGTTAGTTATTGGATCTTGGTTTTGTGCCCCTATTTGAGTGTTATGAGGGATATAAGGATCCATCTCATAAACAACATTATCTGCATAGGGATCTTGCACCATTTATTATTATGTGACCACATGACTAATCCTTTGATTATACATGAGTCCACTATGAGTGTAGAAAAACATGTTGGGATCCATAGTGAATGTGTTGCTACAAAGAGTTTTACAAACTCTGAAAAAGATAATGTCTAAAGAAAGATGATTTAAACTTGGTCTAGATTTTAATCAAAAGGATGGAAAGGCTTATACAATTTTTTTTGATAAAATAAGAGAATGTTAGGTGTCTAATGTTACACGTCTTATATAAAAAGATCAAGTAAATGGACCTAAAATCAAAATGCCAAACTCTAAGGTCAACGTATGTCAAATTAGTCTAATCTAGGAAAATAAAAGTTGCTAGGTCTTTTGGCTAAATGAAACATCAAAATATAGGCTCAAACAAGGCATGTGCTAGTAATCTTGGTCAAACGTCATCAAAATCTAGACTTTGAAATAGATGAGATTTTAATCTAATGGATTTGAAACACTTCTAAAAAAAATAGGCATTTGAATCTTGGATATAAACTTGATCAAATAGGTATAAGGTATGAAACAAAAGGAACTTTTGAGATAAGCTATTTTATTTTAAAATAATGGAATAAAACTTTATTCCTTTTGATAAATAAGTTAGACAAAAGTGAATGGAATAACTATTTTATACAAAGATTTACAAGGTACAAACTTGGAATAATTTTGGAAAAAACTTGGAATTTATGAAAAAAGGTCTATGAAACAATTTTTGAAATGTTTTGAGTAGTGTAACAATGCTAAACTACTCAAAAATATGTAACAAAATGTTTTTTTCAAAAACTCTAAGGTAAATATGTTTCTCAAATTTTGGCAGTGTAACACTACCCTTCGTAAATGATACACACACTCTCAAAGTTTTGATAAATTTTCTAAGGCAAAGAGGTTTGTATTTAACATACTCAAGGAAAAATGGGATAATAAAAGTTCACTCATAGACTTAGAGTGCAAGCATTTGCACAAGATGATTTGAGTCTACCAAGTGGTGACAATGATTATATGTCTTAAACAACATTCAATTCAAATGGAAATTTGAACTTAAGTTAATATAAGTTTAATGTAAAAATGGTGAATCCAATTGACACATTAACCCTTATAAATTATAAAGGTTCACATTCAAATGTTAATTATAAATGAAGGACTTTAAACAAACTTTGGTAAAGGGTCTAGACTCAATTGGGTAGCATAACTGTGCTAAAGTAGATGATATGACTCAAAGTTTATGATAATTTTGAACAAGGGAAAAGTGATGATTCACATGGGTAGCATAATGCCTTATTTCTCAAAGAAATTTGGGGACCATGTGTTTGTTTTATGTCATTTTTTTAACACCAAGTTTTGACTTCAAACAAGATAAATTAATCTAGGACAAAACCAACTAATTAATCGCTTTAGGTCATAAATTAACAAGGTTACATGGTATTGTTGGAATCCATCTATATACATCATTTAAGAGGATTTTAAGTTTTCATCCAAATTAAATGCACATTATATAGTAGGGTTTTTACACCCCCCTTCTCTTAAATGACAATACTATGACATGGACCTTGAGGTGCACCTTGCACCAATAATACTTCTGAGGCAAGTGGGGTTTTTACTAAAAACTACAAGTTTTCAAATGTTTCTAGATGGATCAATTACATAATGAATTTAATGCCATGATGCAAAATAAACACACTTTAATTGGGTGTTTGTGGCATTTAGCTTGTTACAAAAAGGTCTTGCCCTTTTTGTAACCACTACATCCATCGCATGCTCAGTGTAATGCGATGTCCAAAGTGCAGATACGTCCCATATGCAACTCTGAAACTAGAAGGTGATTTAATTGTTCAAAACTCTGATCCTAGTGGGAGTGATGAAGTCAATGCTAAGAGATGAAACCCTAGGTCAAAGCTTCCCTATAGAACCTACAGGAAGTAATGAAGTCCCTCTCACAAGCCAAGTTTGCATAAAATAAATGACTTAAAATATAAAGACTTTATGGTCATCTCAAGGTCACCCAATACTATTACAAATTTTTGGGGAGCACATTAAATGACATTATTTCTATGCCTTGGACTAGCCATGTTTACAATAAGGATGATTCTTTTGATTCCAAAAGTTCCCTAAAGGGACGGATGGAAAAGCATACATGCAACGTCCCTCTTTTTGCCAATCAAAAACTAAGTTAGGAAACTATTGAATACAAAACTTAGACAAATGAGTTTAATTTTAAACACCAAATGAAAATTTTGGTGGTGTTCTTTTGACCCCTTGGTCTTAAGTTGTAACTTTGAAAGCACAATTATTAAAGCATTCACTTAGGCATATAAAATTTTAATTAAGCCCTAAAATAAGGTTCCTAATTCATTTTAAACATTCAAAATATGTCTAAAGAGCATGATTTAACAAATTTCAAGTTGGTCCTGCAATGAAAAGTCAGTATGTCCTTTAGCTTTGAAGTCATTTTACATTTGGAATAATAAACTGTAAAAATAAAGGACTGAGGTTTACACAATGCAATCCTACCACTTCATAGAGAAATCCCATGACTCACAGTACAATAACACTAGTAAAAAATTTGTGGTATTATCACTTAACTGCTAATGGTTTAACAACAATCCCACAAGTCAGTTATGAAATATCATGACTCATACTAAAATATTGCTACCATGAAAGTTATAATATTGTCACTTAACTGCTAATAGTTTAGTAAAAATCCTATGAATCAGTTAAGCAATACTGTGAGTTAGGTTAATAATCCCATGACTGTCTAGTTGTGATATTACAATATCACTACTAGCTAGTAGTGGGATTATAATATTGTTACTTGTGAGTAATGATATTATCAGAATCTATAGATAAAATCAAGGTTAGTGCAAAAATGCAATTAAAATGCAATACTATGAATTGCAGTGACAATCCTATGACTGTGTCAAGACAAATGCATGACTTCCATAAAAATGTGTTTTTACTCAATTATTTCACTTTTTGGGCCTCCCACTCCAAGATTATACATGACAAAGGTTAGTAGTTTACCTTTAGGAGCCTCATGACCAGATTTGTGAGGATAGGGTCCCACTAGGTGTGTCATTATGTGAACTAAGAATTTGACTCAAGAGAGGATGGTTAGTATCATGTTATTTCTAAATTGAAAACAAAATAAAAGAAATACACTAACTAGCATAACATCTCTAGGCCTAGACACTAAAGAGAGCTTAGTAACAAACATACATATGAAAAAAATAACTAAAATGCAAAGAATACCTTTATTTATCTTCCTTAAATGCTCCAAATAGCTTGTTGAAGTGGTTTGCTTAGCTTGTGCTCAATGAGTCTTCATCAGAGGAGGCTTGGCTATCTTCTCTTCTCCTTGGCACCTTTGTGATGGCTTTTATTTTGATTTAGATCAATAATTTGGATTGAAATATTAATTTGCATGAAACTTTAAAATCAATTTATCATTATAACTTTTCATTATTTTAGCTTTTAAATTCAATAGGCAAGGCCTCCTATTTATAGATTTTGCAAAATGGTCAGAATGAACCTGAACCATCCATCTCAAGATGAAGATGTGTGGCTAAGAATCCATTCAAATTTTGAGGCAAAAATCAATAAATTCCTTCATAAATATTTGGGATAAAGAGGCAATAAAGAGGCATGGCAGGTCTTAATGAGACATGGGGTGGCTTAATCTTGATATTTCATGCATTTATGGCCTAGGGATGCCTTTCGAAGAAATGATGTCATTTGATGATGTAAATATTCAATATTCATTTCCTAAAAGAAATATTCAAAAAATCTCCATGGAATTCTTAATTAAGCTCATGATTTGAATTAATTAGCTTTAAGCATGATTAGTCACTTTGATGTAAACCTTGGCAATTTGTACACAAATTAGTCAAATTAGTCAAAATGTCTTAGTATTGGCTCAAAATTTGACTAGATTGGAATTAGGATGTGATGTCAGATGCATTGGATTAGTTATCCCATTTAGGATGTTTTCAACATAAAATAACAAAGGCACACATCTTGTACAAGAAATTTGGTAGAAAAGAGTAATCTAGAGTACCCGGGTGTGAAATTGACATTTTGACTTGAAATGATCTTATCAAAGTTAGCTACTTCATAAATTACATTGCCAAATTTAATGATACCCTAGCCAAAATTGGCAATTGAATATATTAATTTTAACTCATTTAATGTGTTTTAGTGTTTTAGGCTAAATTTTGCATTTGGTATAAATTGGTCAAAAGCTTGGTTGGAGGTTATCGGTGGCCAGTTTTAGGTGTCTACAGATTTGAGGATGAAAGCCCTTCAGTTCTTGGTTATTAGTGGATGAAAACCCATTGGTTATAGAATCAAAAGATGAAAAACCTTTGGTTCATGAGGTTGATCTCAATTAGAGGTTTTATTAGAGCTTCAAAAGTTGCAGATTCAACTATTTTAGCTTTATGTGTGTTACAATATTTTATTTAGTGTGGTTCATTACCATTCATAGTAGTTTCTCAGTGTGTATGAGAAAAAGTTTCAGATTTCATGTAATATATATATTTCCTTAAATTCTTGATTTGATCTAGGATTTGGATGTACCTTCCATGAGTAAATATAATATATCAGTTGGTAATGTTCTTTATATGTAACTCCATTTCAAGAGTTTCCAAGATCTAGTTGTTCCAAATCTATGTTCTATACTTTTCCATTTGAAATAACAATGTGCATGTTATACAAAGTGGGTGCATGTTCCATGCATGTGTGTTAGTGGATAAAAGTAGTTCATATTTTCCTTTGTTTTTAGATAGAATTTTAATCAAGGTTATTACAAATATACACATATTATTAGCCTATGTAGAGGTGGAATATTATTGGATGACATAAACATACACATCTTTGTCTTAGTTTAGGCTTTAATATATGGTTTAATTATAAAATATAATAATTATCATAAGTTAGCTTAGTGAAGGTACATAATATAATGCACCAATACATACATATATATTGATTTGTATTTTAGGTTGACATTTAAACATAAATCTCTCATAAATATTCTACACTTAAGCGATTTAAACCCTAGCTTCAAGCTTTTCTTAAGCAATTGGACTTAGAACTACAACCTTATAACTAAATAATAATGTCTCAATAAAAGGCCAAGGTCTTTAATTATAATTTTAATTGACTCCTTGGATACTTTCCACCTATTTATAATTCAACCCTCCATCACCAACTACAAATCCACATGTCTTTTATATCATAATATTTCTTCTTTGATGCTTTTACATGTCTTGTACATAGTGGAATATTCCATTACTTTTAAAGTACATACTTTTCCAAATTTTATCATTATCATCAAATGTGCATTTTCATTTTTTGGTTGCTTACCATTTGTTAGTTTCTCTTTCACTATGTTTTTCTCAAAAGTTCTTTTATTCATTCAATATGTTCATGTTCTAAACTACACAATGCACATCATATTAATTGCACAACATGCCCCTTCTTATGTGCATGATCTTAAGGATGTTCTTTACAAGTATCTAATAACCTTTGGAATTTCTCACTTATCCACCAATCCTTAGCTAGATATCAATGATTTAAGTAGATTTTATGGGTCCATAGGGTTGGCTATAATCTCCATTCAGAGATATGTTTGAGTAACCTATCGACAATGAAAATATCTCCTTTCAATGTTTGATCTAACCATATATTGTTTCCTTGAAAGTTATAACTAAACCTTATTAAAGATTTTTTCCTTGAAATTTATAAATAAACCTTGTTAAAAAATAAGAATTCAAGATAATTATGAAGAAGGGGAAGAGATACTCTAAAATTATATAAAAAAAAAAGTCCAAAAATAAATTAGGTTTTAAGTCTCAACTATTTTACACTTTTAAGTACCCATGAAGATGAAGAATTAAAGAGATTTTTTCATTGAAACCCTAATTTTACATGGATTAGGTGTATAGAATTCTTCTTCTATTTAGTGTCAAGGACTAAGGGGCATCTATTCCACCAAAATCACCTAGGGCATGATCCTAGCCTCATCCCTTTTTGATATCTTAGATATATAAGGATCCATTGCATCATGTTACAACTATATGTCAATAGTTTTTCTAGGTGGCATGGATTTAAAGATAAGAATAAGGCACTCAAACTATGTAAATAGTTTTTCTAGGTTGCATGGATTGAAAGATAAGAACAAGGCACTCAAACTAAAATGAAAATGAAAATGTTATGTTTCAAGTTTTTAAATTACCATGTTTGAAGGTTTGAGTCTATTTAACGAGCATAAAATTAGCCTTATTTTTTTTCCATATAATTAAATATATAAAATATAAATTTATTTAAAAATATTACATCCATTTTATATTCAAAGTTATTTATACAAATGATTGAACTCTTTCATCCATCCATATTTAGATGATTGCCTTAAACATTCAAAAAAATTATAGTGTGATTAAGAGATTTGATACTTTCATAGTCCAAAATGAATAGATTGTATGTTTTATGGAAGTAATGTGTATGAATTTTTTTGAATTGGAATTTTAGATCAGCATCTGTGATCCATCCTCAGGAAACTTGATTGCAAGTAAACAAAAGAACTTCACTATCTTAAATAGATAAACACACCAGACACTATGAAATATTGATTAAGAGAGTATCCATTGGGTTGTTGTAATGGTAACCTTAAAGGAATATTTTTTAATTTATTTATTTTTTAAAATTTTAAAGTTTTTTTCCACCTCTCTCCTGCCCAATAAGTGAATAAATAAAATGGAATCCATTGCACCCAAAATCTATAGACCTTGAAAAAACACAATTAACCCTAATGAAATCTTTTTTAAAAATATTATATTGTTACTCCTAATAATTTTCAAGAAATTTCTATTTTTTTTTGTGTTACCTAGGATTTTTTACATGTCTTATTAATTAATTTACTAAAAAAAAGAACTACAAAATTAAATACTAGTAACTAAACTACCTATTGAGGTTAATTTTAAACAACAATAACGGGATAAGTATTTTTTATACAACATTACGGGATCAAAATAAGATTATTATAAATGAGGGAAAAGGGGGAGGGGGAATGGTGAGAGTGAGTAGAGAAAGAGAGGTGGGGTAGAAAGGAATGGGTTGAAAAATAAAACTAACAAATAAGAGGTTAAACAAAACAAACTTACAACTTGTTGACAATAGGTCTCCATGCGTGGTTGATCCCTAGGCCCTCACCTCTATTGAGGTTGTTGGGATGTTTAATAATATCAATTATTTCCCTCATTTTTAATTTTTAGAAATGGTTTTCAATATCAACCACCTTTGCATCCTCAATGCAAATAACATGCTTAGTTTTAAGCGAGTGTTCGGCCAAGGCCAACTTTTCTTTTCTCTCTAGATGAATATCAACTACATATTCCCTGACTCTAGTTCGGATGGACCTACTTATTTCCCTAATGTAAGGGACTCCACAAGAGCATTTGATCTTATAGACCCCACTATAAGGACTAGGTTATCAGGGGTCCTTGGTAGACCTTAAAGACAACTTTAACTTGTTATTAGGAAAGAAAGTGGTTTTAATGTTCTGGCATTTGAGGATCTTTCCAATCCTATTGTAGACACCTTCAATGTAGGGTAAAAAAGTGACTAGGTTATCATTTTGATGCTTCCTTTACTTATGTCTACCGAGGCTCTATTTCACTTTTTTAAGAGCCATATAAATTTGTTTACCATTGTAACCATTCAACCTAAAAACCTTTTATAAATGTTCAATTTCTTCCTCTAGGTTATGTTCATTACAAATCCTAAAAGCTCTAGTGTCAAGAGTCTTTAACACTCCTGCTTTTTGATCTAGGTGGTGGTGAGATGATGCATGAAGGTAGAGGTTTATGTGGGTGCCTTTTCTGAACACTTTTTGATCTAGGGATACATCCTCCTTGAGATAAAGGAGGACATCTAAGAATGGCAAGTTTCCTTCTATTTCAAGCTCTTTTATGAATTTTATGTTAGGTATCAAATTATCTAAGTGGAAGTGAAATTTTTTAAGGTTATCCCTATCGTGTGGTCAACAAAAATTAGTATCATCAATGTAGATCTTAAACCACTAGGCTTTAAGAGGAAAAGAGTGGAGGGCCCTCTCTTCAAAAATTTTCATGAAGAGGTTGGCCATAACAGGGGAAAGGGGTGAAGCCATTGCCATACCTTTACATTGCTCATAGATGGCATATTTAAAGGAGAAAAAGGTTGAGTTAAGACAAAAAGAAATTATTTTGGTCATTTTAATGTCTGTGAGGGATTTGAATATATCTACAACCTCCTTTATAGGGACCTTGGTAAAAAAGGGACATAACATAACCCTATAGTAGAGGTATCTCAAATAGGATTTCAAATATCCTTAGACACTAGAACATTAAAACTACTTTCCTTCCTATTAAAAAGCTAAAGTTGTCTTTATGTTTTTCCAAGGACCGCTAAGAACCTAGTCTTTGTAGTGGGGTCTATAAGATTGAATTATCTTATGGATTCCCTTACATTGGGGTAATAGGTAGGTTCATTTGAGCTAAAATCAGGGAACATGCAACTAATATTCATCTAGAGAGAAAAGAAAAGTTAGCCTTGGATAAACACTCATTTAAAACTAAGCATTCTATTTTCATTGAGGACGCAAAGGTGGTTACTATTGAAAACCATTTCCAAAACTAAAAATTGAGGGAAGTGATTGAGATTAGTAAACATCCCAACAACCTCAATAGAGACAAGGGCCTAGAGATCAACCATGGATGGAGACCTATTGTCAACAGGTTGTAAGTTTGTTTTATTTAACCTCTTCTTTGCTAGTTTTATTTTTCAACCTGTACCTCTCTACCCCACCTCCCTTTCCTCCCTTTATAATCATCCTATTTTCATTCTGTAATGTTGTATAATTTTTTTATCCTATTATTGTTGTTTAAAATTAACCTCAATAGGTAGTTTAATTACTAGTATTTAATTTTGTAGTTATTTATTTTTAGTAAATTAATTAATAAGACACATATAACTCTTGGGTAACATGATAAATAATAGAAAATTCTTGAAAATTCTTGGGGGTAACAAAAAAATATTTTTAAAAAATATTTTATTAGGGTTAATTGTGTTTTTTCAAAGTCTGTAGATTTTGGGTGTAATAGCTTCCATTTTATTTATTCACTTATTGGGCAAGAGGGAGGTGGTAAAAAAACTTTAAAAATTAATTTTTTTTTCCTTTGAGGTTACTATTACAACAACCCAACATATACTCTCTTAATCAATATTTCTTGGTACCTGGTATGTTTATCTATTTAAGATAGTGAAAGTTTATTGTTCACTTTCCAATAAAACTTCTTGAGGATGATTTGAAATGTCAATTCAAAAAATTTCATACACAATACTTCCAAAAACATATAATATACTTATAATGTGATTTTTATATGTATATTAAATAAAAAATGTAGATGTTTTTCATAATCTATTTAAAATTTGTATTAGTGTCATTTATATATGCACATTATTTGTATTTTAGATAATATATGAAGGATAAAGAATCAAACATTTTAATTAGAGTTTTAAAAAATAAATTTATTATTTTAATGAAGTATTAATTATTAAAATAAAATTTATGATTTTAAAGAGTCATCATTATTATTAATATATATGGTGTGCATTATAAAAATAAATAAATTAATATTAAATTTTAAATATATTTATGTGATAAACATTGACAGATATTAATTTCATTTTTATTTTGGATTTTTAATATAATTTATTGATTAATTACTTTCTCTTCTATGTTAATGGGGAGAAGAATGATGAATGTAATTCACCACTTTGAAAATATCACCCTCTAATCTCTTTTGCATTCGTATATATTTTAATCATTTGCTTTAAATATATATGATTGAAAATACTACTAAAATTAATATCTGATTATATACATATTAATATTATTTTCATTTTAAAAATTAAACAAAATATTTTTAATGAATATTTAAAAAAATAATTATTCACATAATTATTCATTAGAATAATATTTGTAAACAACATATTTTAATATAAATTTTATTAAGCTATAAAATGTGTTACCCGAGATTCTAAAATGATGTTGACTTTCATAGGTGATAGAATGATATTTGGAAATATGATAGATAGTGATCAATTGGAGGAGTCACTTTGACTTAATTTATAAAACAATTTATTTTTTAAATTAGTGATATATCACATGTTGCAGGAGTCACATTCATCCATTATATTGTTATTTAAGATTATTTCATAGAAATTTTTATCTATTAAAAAGTAAGTTGGTTTTTTTTTATTATTTTGGGTTATGGTAAGAAGAGAGTTTTAATAGGGTCTTCCAACTTGAAAAAAAAGCTAACAAAATATTTAATTCAAGTTAAATCAAAAACAAAAATACAAAGACTAACTAAAAATATATCAATAGTCAGTACCACTACAAAGCTTTTACCAAACATCAGTTAGAAAACATAGAAAAATAGGTTAAATGTCACAAAAGTAGGATAAGTATCTTCAAGGTCCACCACATTCAAATGAGTACAACATTGAAAAGGACCAATAAATCTGATACAAAAAAGTGGGACCAACAAGTTAACCAATGGTAGAGAATCTTCTTCCCTAGTGGAAGAGAATATCTTCCAATGTCCATTGAGACCCTTTCGTAATTAGTTCAACAACATCCAATCTAAGCCCTTTAACATCGATTCTCCTCCCTTTCCTCGTAACAATGAATTCCAATGGAGTTTTGAGTATCACTAATGGAGAATGGACATGTATAGTTTCAATTAGTTCAATTAAGGGGAAGGATTTGAAGCCTCAACAGGGTCAAGACCTACTCTTGGAAGAACTTCCCTTGGAAGAGAGAAACTCTTGGCCAAAGGCATTAGAGGCCTAGAATGCTGATAGAATATGTCATGGTTATGCCAAAGGAAATCTTGATACAAAGCACTTTATTATTTCCTCCACACCAACCTAGAATGAAGAGCTGATGACTAACGATTCTTTGAGGACCACTTATCATTGCGAAACTTGATAAGGTTACAATAAAAAACATTTGAATGGAAGTCCTTCAAAGTTGATAAATTGAATCCACAAGCCACAAGAAGAACAAAGCTTGATTAAGTGATAGATAAGCTTTGACATATCCATAATGGAACAATCTCTCACAAACCTTTTACCCACATAGCTTTCATCCAATCTCACAAAGGAACCCATCCAATTAACCAACATTTTAATGTGTTTTTCCTTCCTCAAAATAGGGGGAATATTGTATAACATGACCCATAAGGGAGTGGTAGAAATCATCTCCTTTTTGGGATCAAATAAATGAGACCAAGGGTAGAGAAAAATCCTAAAACTTTTGAAAAACCATGGACCTGCCGTTCACACAAAATATCAATTAGTAACATAATGAAAGACAACTTAAAAGAAACCATGGTTGAACAAAGTGAAAGGAGGTTCCAACTATCTTTGATATAGAGTCAGCCCAAGAAACTAGGCAAGAGTATGAGATAAGGAAGTCTACACATTTATTGAATAAACATTTGAATGTAGTCAATGTCCAAGTCCATATCCTAAATGGATTGATCATAAAGATCCAACTTTGGGATGTCCTCAACAAAGGAAACATGGATGTCACCCAATAAAAATGACAGAGAATCAGAGCTCAAAGCATGGGAAGAAGTATTTTTGACACTGGATTCTACTCAAACCATAGAGGGAATACATCCATCAGAACCAAAAGGCAATCTAGCCTTGCAAAAATCATTACACATGAGAAAGGGGTTTTCCACATCCACACAATTGGTGAAGACCCTACATTATCTCGACTCATTCCCAACAAGAGTAACATGATTTGCAGGGGCACATTATAATTGGTGGGAGGATGAGCCACCATGCATAGCCACACTAATTGATACCAGACACAAATCCAATTGTTCACATAGTGAACCATCCTTGATCACAAAAATAGGACCAGAATTAGAGTGGAGATGTTGATTAACACCATCCTAAGATGATGGTGCAAGGATTTGAGGGGAAGAAATGAAATTTATTCCCACAGAGCTCTTGTTTGGCTCCTTGGGCCATGCAGGCATAATAGATCTCTTCCTTGGTTGCTTGGACGATGTAGAGCTAAGAAAACCTTTCAACAATGCACATGTTGAAGTGAGAGGAAGGTAAAGTAGAATCCCCTTCACGTCTATTGGTGATAGAAGGTGCACAGTTCCTCACTTCTGCTTCCACTTGATCAACAAACTGGGTAGCCTCCTCTTCCCATCCATCAGAAACATCTCCTGAATCCAATCCAATACCAATAACTTATAATCTAGAAATGTTCCACAAAGACCCGTTAAAATGAACCAAAATTTTAAATTTAAATTTCTTGACCCCACTTCCCCACCTCCCATAATCTACTTCATATAAAAATACATTCTAAATTTACACCTAATTATATAATTAAAAAATTATATATATATATATATATATATATATATATATATATATATATATATATATATAATTTGTAAAAAGAGAGGATTTGCAACCATATAGAAATGGGACAAGGCAAAATAATCTTTTAGAATTGGTTTATTTCAATAAATCTGTGCATAAATGAATTAAAAATAAAATTATTTAATTATTTTATAAAAAAATATAAAATTATGTTCATATAATAAATATGAAAAGTATATATCAAGTTATTACTCTCATTTCCCCTTATTCATACAATAGACACATATATTGGCCTACGTAGATTGACCTATATAGAGGTGGATGGCATGTTATTAGATGTCAGATAGTGGTCGGTTGCTTAGAAAGTAGCTTCATATGCCAGTGAGGAGTAATTTTGGTTTAATTTATAAAACAATTTATTTTTTAAATCAGTGATATATCACACATTGCATTGGTCACATTCATCCATTTTATTGTTATATAATATTATTTTATATATTAATTTTTTTTTAATTTGTTTATTTGTTTATTTTTAATTTTTAATTTTTAATTTTTAATTTTTAATTTTTAATTTTTAATTTTTAATTTTTAATTTTTAATTTTTAATTTTATATTTTATATTTTATATTTTATATTTTTTAATGAGATTCATAATTCGAAACAAAAGTTCATAAAATATTTAAGTCATGGTGAATTAACAACAAATATAAAAGGAAATATACGATTAATAAGGTCAGCATTGGTCACATTCATCCATTTTATTGTTATATATTATTATTTTATATATTAATTTTTTTTATTTGTTTATTTGTTTATTTTTCATTTTTTATTTTTTATTTTTTATTTTTTATTTTTTATTTTTTATTTTTTATTTTTTATTTTTTATTTTTTATTTTTTATTTTTTATTTTTTATTTTTTATTTTTTATTTTTTATTTTTTATTTTTTATTTTTTATTTTTTATTTTTTATTTTCAATTTTTAATTTTTAATTTTTAATTTTATATTTTATATTTTATATTTTTTTATTTTTTAATGAGATTCATAATTCGAAACAAAAGTTCATAAAATATTTAAGTCATGGTGAATTAACAACAAATATAAAAGGAAATATACGATTAATAAGGTCATTAAAATAATGATATTCACAACCTTCAATAAAGTAGGGTAAATTTTAGTGGCGAATATTCGTTAATTCATAAATATTTTATTTTAGGAAATTTAAATTTGATGATTTTTTCAGGTGCAGGATATGACCCTTTCACCTAAAATTCCAGGATATTATTTTTAGGGGTTGGCTCACCAATGATTTATAATAATTTTGAGGTAATCCATGTAATTCATCATATATATAATACATATGTTCTCAAAGGTCACAAACTTATCACCGAAGTATCTTTGTTACTAGATTGCAAAGATATTGAGACTTGAGGCCGCATTCCATCATTCAACTAATTTCAACAACAACTGAACCACATGGTAAGAATACAACACTCGACAATAACCTGACCACCACTAACATTATGATGCATGATGCAAATCAGACATCTGATGGCATTGTGTCATGCAATAGTAACCAGACGCTCAATCACAATGTGTCACATGACAGTAACCTAATACCCAAAAGCATTATGTCACACGATGAAACCCTATCATCTAAAGACAACCTATCACTCGATGATAATATGTCACACAACAATAACCTGACACTTGACAGTGATGTGATACATGATGAAACCCGATCACTCAAGTGCCATGTGTCATGTGATGGTGACATGGCATCTAGTAGTAGTCTATCATGTGGCCATAGATTGACACTCCATAGCATAGTGCTATGTTGTGGCAGCTTGACACTCAATAGTGGACGGGAAGCCAACAACACTAAACTACTCGATAACAAAACTATGACATCGGGAGGTAGTAACAAGGGTAAAACACCACAACAAATACGAGAAAAAAGTAACATAATGTCTTATTTTAAAATTCTAGGAAAGAGGATTATGCAAATAATAGGCACTTCGAATATAGATAATTCTAAAACTTTTTAAAAAAATATTAGTTAATTTTTTTCAATATAGAATAATTGAAAAATTATTTTAATTTTTTAATGCAAAAATTGACACTATTTCATTACAAAGAATTAATCCCAATAACTTCTCATCACTTGAAGATTTTAATGATGAAATACCACCCCTAGAAGACACACCTTTGGGAACTTCACAAGAACACACTCCTTTGGTCACTTCACAAGAAAAATGCAGTTCTTTTCAGACACCAAATTTTATTGAAAATTCTACTAAAAAAAGTCAATGGAGGAAAATAAGTATATGGACAATAGGAAATTATTTTCAAGTTGACTAGGCTGCAAAATATCCATTTATAGAACTAAAAAATGGTAATGATCCTCCAACAAAATGAAGATATACCATTTACAGTTAGAAACTTGAAAAAGAACACAAAATTCAACTTAAATTAGATACAATTGAGAAAAATTATGAGAATATATGTGTGTGTGTGTGTGTGTGTGTGTGTGTGTGTGTGTGTGTGTGTGTGTGTGTGTGTGTGTAACACTCAGATGGATAGATAAAAAAATACACAGATGGAAAAATAGAGAAGTATGCATGCATGTAAGATATGCACATGAATATGAAAATGATTAGAAATGACAAAAATATCTTGTTGAAAAAGGGAGAACCATCAAAGTGCAATTTAAACTAGTTATGTAGTCCAATCTTATGGAAAAATATGTACATTTCTCTATTATATTCCACATTTAAAAAAATGGAAGACCCATTTCTAATTTTATAGATTACAAAATTTTGTTTCAACATAATGGGTTTGTGGATATTCCATAGTCACATTGGCTGGATAACAGTGTTAGGGAAATGGCAAAATGTCTAGCCATTATTAAGAAGGAAGATTTGAAAGAAAGTGTTAAGAGATCACTATTTATCTCTTCATTCATCGATGAGATCACTGCAATTGACAACAAAACATGGGTTTTCATGCATGTGTATATATTTAAAAACTATTTAAAGAAATTTCATCTTTTAGCTGTCCATAAAATGGTAGAAAATTATACTGTAGAAGACCTCCGTAAATTGGTTGTATCCAATTTAAGAGAGAGAACTGGGATGGGTGATTATGCCATAGCTATGAATTTGGTGTGTGTTGGTACTGATGGTGTAACAATAATGTAAGGGCATAGAAAGAGTCTTTTTATTCACCTACAAACAATAATTTATCTGTATATGAGTCCAATCCATTGCATGACACATAGGATGAATCTTGTGTACAAAATTGTTAGCACATTCAGTGATGTCACAAAAGTAGAAGAGCTTATTCATGACTTGCATGTGTACATGTCAAATAGCCCAAAAATATTTATGGAGTTCCAAAAATTTTCAATTGGTGTGATAGATGGTAAAAAACTACTAAAAGATGTGGAAACCAGATGAATTTTCATGTATGAATCGGCGTGTAGAATTTTTGAAGAATATCCATCTTTAACAAGGTTTATGTATAAATATCATAGGGAAGTTGATAAAGCAAATGATTTGCTATGTCATTTAACATATTTATAAACTTTACTCACATTATGTGGTATTTTGTCAATATTGAAGGAAATCAACTATTTAATGAAACATGCCCAAGAGAGATCTATCTATATTATTGACTTCATACATTTAAAAAATTGTGTATGGCAATATTTAGATATATTATACATATCGAATGAAATATTTCATGAACCTATTTTTAGAACTTGGCATATTTTGACAGATTTTTAAAATTTAGAGAGTTATTTGAAATTTAATAAACATGATCATCTTTGTGTTGTGGTAAATGGCATTGAGATCCCAATGTAATCATGCTCTAGAAGATTTAAATTTGTGGAAGCTGACCTTGAAGATGTACCTATGACATGTATACTATATGATATTGTTTTGTCTAAAACACAAATTAAATTGAACAAAATATCACAAAGTTTAGCCATTGAGATTAAAGAATGTTTTCAAAGGTATGAGTTGTTGGGGGGGAGTTGTGAATCCCATTTTTTAGAACAATGTTAACAGTCAATATTAGATCAACACATTATTTCACAAATACATAGGTACAATTGTTAAGCATTTTTGTAAATATATAGATGTAAATAGAGTTCAAATTAATGGTATTTTAAATAAATAATTACTAACATCTTAGTTAACATAGTTTGGGATTACAATGATAGATCAATTTCAGTGTTTAAGTAACCCAATAGAAAATAGTGTTATTACTCACCTATGGAAAAAACTTTATCCAAATAGCATATTACAAGAAAGTATTAGTGAATATCTTAGATTATATGAACTTTTTCAAATAATAATTTTGGGTTTTGTAGAATATGAACGAGTGTTTAGTGCATTATCCTTCATAAAGTCAAAACTTAGAAATAAATTGGATAAAAATGTAGAGACTTGCTTGAGACTATATGTTTCATGTTATTCTTTAGATGAGTTTCCATATGAAAGAGTAGTGGAAACATGGATTTATATATTAGAAAGATGAGGTATGATTAATACAACTACCAATATAGAGGATGAGAATAACGAGATTGAATACTACACTAGCATGGTAGCTGTAAATCACACTTACAATGAGCAAGTTTTTTGAGTATTATTTTAGCTGCTCAACTTTTAGTTTGATAAGTATAGTAATTACTATTTTTTGAAATATTTTTTATTCTTTCATATTCAAATACATTAAATTTTTTAATCTATTTCATGGATGTTACAATCATTAATCTCATTCAATACATTAGAATTAATATTTTTTTGTCCTATTAAAATTGTGTATTTCAAATAATACTTTATATTTGCAATGCATGTCGTTCATTAAGTAACAATCATAATTCTCATTAAAATTGTATAAATAATTTCATTATAGCATTCATTAAAACATTGTATGACTAATATAGCTACCAATACATAGGATGAGAATACTGAGACTAAATACAACATGGCATGGTAGATGCAAATCACACTTACGATGAGTAAGTTTCTCAAAGATTGTTTTAGCTACCTGAATTTGAGTTTGATAAGTATAGAAATGACGATTTTCTAAAATATTTCTTATTCTTTAATATTCAAATACATTAAATTTTGTAATCTATTACTTGGATGTTACAATCATGAATCTTATTGAATACATTGGATTTAATATATTTTATCTTATTAAAATTTTGTGTATTTCAAATAATACTTTATTTTGCAATGCATGTCATCCTTTAAGTAGAAATCATAATTCTCATTAACATTGTATAGATCATTTCCTTATATAATTCATTAAAGCATACAAGTCTTATGTCTAGACATGCACTGTGCACCATAGGACACCAATTCTCTTTCCATTAAAACTCCAATTAATAAGATTTATTTTTATACATGCATTATTATTAACAATGTAGCTATAATTATTCTATTCCACATTTATATTAGTATCATTACATAAATATATAACAAATGTTTTCCCTATAATTCGAACTTGGGGTCACATATTTCTAAATTCCACCACAATCAATGAATTCAATGTTATAGCTACTAGAACAGTGTAAAAATGCATTCAAATGTACAACTACTAGAACAATATAACACTAACAATTCATTCAATACTATAACTACTAAAACAGTATAATTCCATATAATATATACTCTACAATAGGCTATTTTTCCTACAATTATTATAATATCCAAATACTACAACTGCTAAAAATATTTTTCTTATAGTTGGGTTTGAATATTTCTAAATTGCACCACAATCAATGCATTCAATGCTACAACTACTAGAACAATTTAACAATCTTTCAGGGATCCTGTTTGAAAGATTAGTTTAAGTGTATGTTCTAATCTTTTAGAGGTCATTTGGTGTTTCCCATTATCTTGTATTTGATCTCTCCCTACATCTTTGATAAGGATAATTTCATGAATACTGTAAGAAACCCTACTGTATGAGAATCACCAACATACCACACCTTTTTAAAAAAATTAATTAAACTATCCTACCATAAAAATAATACACCCTTTGCATATTATAAGTGTTATTTACACTGTAAATGCATAATATCTTGCCTACATAACATGTGTTTGCATTTTGTGTACTAAATCCCAACATGATAGTTTTCCATTCAGCCCATGTTTTTGAAATTCTTTAGAATGAAGATTGTAGTCACTCTCCTATCTATCTTTAGTAGCTTGTATGTGATCTAGAGAATTTGTTCATCCCATGTGATAACCCTTCCCAGGTGGAGTGAACAAGGTTTATTTTACCCTAGTCATATTGTCATTCGTTATGCTAAAATCCCCATGGAATTTAAATTGTAGAATCTATCCATGTAAGCAACCTATCCCTTATGTCCTCTCACCTTAGTTCACGTAGAGCCAAAAGTTGTAGGGAGTTGACCATACCCTCTGTTGGTACCTCTTCATCATTTTATACATCTGGTCCATTCTTGATGCCAAAACCTCCCCCAGCTATAATGACATACTAGCGGGTTTTTCATCTTTGTTTGCCATTTTTATTCAAGTGTGCAAGGTTGAGCATAAGAGGTGTACAATTGGGAACCAACAAGACATTATAATTAGTTGTATTTTTCTTTTACTTTAATTGTTTGTTCTTGATTTGAGTCTAAAACTTGTTTGTAAATAAAACATGAAACCAAACACATTTGTTATCCATCATTTTATTTGAACAAGGAGGCATTATGCTGGTCAAATTCAAATAATCTTTTGCCTTGTTTAAATCCTCATCTTAAGAATTGTTTTTGTATTACCTCAAGCAATGTTGTTATGCTTCCCATTTGAGTCTAAACCCTTTTCCAAAAATATCCAATTACTTCACTTTTTAATTCAAATTCAGAATCTCACCTTTCTAAGTTCTAGGCCAACGTGTTAATTGATTTACCATTTGCACTTGATTTGAGTTAACTTGGGTAGATTTACCATTTGGATTGAAGTTCATTTATAGAGTCATCATCACCTAATCATTATGAACTAAGGTTATCTAGCATGTCACTTACACTCTAAGTTCTAGGACACATTTTATTCTACCCCCTATTATCATGTGATAGCATTGTGCTCCCTGTTTGGTTTTAGTTTTATACATAGGAATTGTCACATGTTGTCACATCTTGATTTTCTTATTTCGCATTGTTACCTTCCTAATCTGAAGGATTTTCTTCTAATTTTATAGTATCAACTCTTTGAAGTTTAACTAGATTTTATGGTATTGACATATCTCTAAACCTACATTTGGTGTACTAGTTTACACTATAGGTCTTTAAGTTATCATACCCTCTTATAATTTAAATGATCTCAACACACCAAAGTTGAGTAATTTTGTGAACCATTTATTATAATTATGTGGTACTATGCCACCTTCTTTATTATAGTCTCCTTTACCTTGTCACTTGTTTGGAGAAAATTGAAACACACCTTGTTGATGTTTGCAAAAAAAATTCCTTCCAAATCTTAGCAAACTTAGAGAATAATATTTTAGACATGATGAAAATGTATACTTTTAATAAGGTATCTTGTGGTCCTAGTTGTAAGGTAGATCATTTTTATGGTAGACATGAGCATTCAATCTTATTTGAGGATGTTGGCATCTTTGGGCCTATTTATTGAAAACCAATCTAATCCATGCCAATTTTTGTGCATCATCCCCATATTTCCCCTTCAATTTGCATGCCATGCGCAAAGATTACCATTTTATGATATCTTCCTTTAGTTTACATGTTTTACTCAAAGTTTACCATTTTAGGTTATCCTCCTTCAGCTTGTGTGAGCAATCAAGCTCTATGACACATGAAGGTTACCATTTTAGGTTATCCCCATTCAATTGGTGTGAGCAATCAAGCTCCATAATGTGTGAAGGTTACCATTTTAAGCCCTCTTATTTTGGTTTATGTGAGAAACCAAGCTCTACAATACCTAGTTATTACCTTTCTTGGCCCATGGCTAGTATTTATTAAACCTATTGTTGAGGAATGTCACATTGATAAACTAGTCTTTATTGATCCTTTCTTCAATAGTTTAATTTTTTGGAGAGTACATTATTGAACTAAAAACCATTTTTCACCCTATACCAACTATTCCCCACTTTAAAAAATCCTTGTTGGTCTTCAAGCCACAACAAAATCAACCATTACCTCTTTAAGAACCATCTTTGAAGGACCAAAATGTGTTCAAAATTGATATTTTACAACCAATTTTAAACCAAGACCACGATGTTATTGTTGAAACACCAATTTATGATGAGTTAACCTATGATGAATCACCTTCTAATATTATACCTATTATCAAAGTGTCTCACTATGATGAACCAATCTTTGTTGAGTCACTTCTTAATGATTATAACTGCCTTTAGGCAAATCATTACCTCAACCATTATCCTATTTTTAAAGAGCCCCATCTCCTTGACAAGCTAGTCTCTGAGGATTTGTCTCTTGATATTTTTTCACTCATTAAGGAGTTTCAGTTTGATAGGCTAATTTATGTCGAGTTGTCCCTCAAGTTGTTCCCTCTCTTTAAGGGGCTTAACCTAGATGAGCTAGTCTATGTTGAACCCTTCTTAGATGAATCAATTTTTGTAAATACCATTATGCGATCACAAGCCATTATTTTTAGGAAACCAAGCATTCTATAACACATCATTATAAAAACATCCATATCAAATGAAGGATGAACTTTAAAGTTAGGTTCTCTTTCTGAATCAACATTGGATTTAACATCAGAATTAGGATCACTATCAGTATCAACATCAGATTTAGAGTCCCTTAATTTAGACTCAGCTTCAGAATCAGAATACATTTATGGTTATTAAAACATTGGTTACAATTTCCTTGTAAATAAATTTGAATATATTTGTGATCTGTCTACCATTTTTGAGGATGATTAATTTAACAGCAATACAAGTTCTCCTAGTATCTTATATGAGGATTGTGATACCTTTCATCATCCCATTATCACCACCCAACATAGACATTATATTAACATTCCACCTCCCATAAGCATAAATTAGAACTAATAGAATCACACTTTTGTGACCTACATCTATGGTGATATATTAGGTCTAGCATATCAGGGGGTAAGACCACATTTATTCAGAAGAAGAAAAATATCTTAGTGAAACCTTGTCAAAGGTGTTAGGGGACTATCAAAGCTCAAACTCATCATCTTTTAGTGAAACCTTTTCAAAGGTGCTATAAGATAATCAAATTTAAATGTTAACATCCCTCAGGGAAACCTTCTCAAAATCACTATGGGATAATAAAGACAAATCCATTAGTGAAAACATCTTTTAGGCACTAATAATTGAGCACAAATTTTTCTCACTATTTGATGAAGACATTATCAAAGAAAAAATTAGTATAGGTTTCAATCTACAACATAATCAAATGGTATCTACTCTTAAACTCAAGCAACAAAAGAATCTGATGGTCCTATTGAGAACATATTTAGAAGTCTTGGGCCCTACCAAAACCAAAATTATGACAAATCTAGATCAACAACATTGTGTGTGTCTAAAAATCCCAATTGTCATTTGTTTCCTAACCATTTTAATTTCCATTATCATCTACATTTTCATTATTAACTTATACCATTTATCTTGTGATTAACATTATTTACCATCATTGGAAGCACTTTCCTTTACAGAGGCTATAAATATATTTTGTCTTGATGTTTGAAGGAAGTATAATCAATGACAAATGAGGATCACAACAACATTATTAAAATTTAGATCTGTATCAGGTTCTTGATAGAGTAGTTACTCAGATGAGGTAGTGGTTAGCAATTTTTATGATTGAGTATTTTATTTATCTCATATATTTACTAAGATGTGGCTCTCCACATCAGCAAGAGTACCAAAATGGTGTTGGCTAGTAATTTATATGATTGATTATTCTAGTTATCTCATATATTGTCTAGGACATGCATCTTCACATCATCAAGAGTAATTGAACCATTTTTTATTTACCATTTTCCTTACCTCATCTATTGGGGGCAACCCTATAGACCATTTTATTTTAGGCATCTTATACCATTGCATCATATTTACCATAATGTTTTAAATACATTGACTTGAGGTCCTTTAAGACTATGTAGGCAACACTCAATTTCTATTGAGGTCAACTCGGTCACCTTAGCCATACTCTCACCATTTTTTAAGCAAGTGAAATCAGAGTTTGGGGGAAACCCTCTTGCTATTATATCCAATTATCATGTTCTCATTTTGTTTACACCACATCTTATGCCATTTTATTATACCATGTCTTTACTATTGACCAAATCTTGTTTTTAGCTATCCTACCCAACCCCTGTTTGATCTTGGTTCCTTTGATTCTTCTCATACTTTTCATGAGGGGATTCCAATCTAGTTTCAACATTTTTATAATTATGTGTTCAAATGATGGTTTATGGAAGTAATGTGATAGTGGATTTGGAAAGTTATCTTTCATTTACATATTATTTAGTACCACTGATATAACTATCTATGGGAAAATTAGTATTTTATTTGGTATTGCTAATGATAATCACCTTTGGGCAAATCAATATTATGACATTGTTTCCTAATTATAACTACCTATGGGAAAATTAGGAACAACACATTTTTATCATGCATTGTTCTATCTCCTTATTATTACTATTAGCATTTACCTTGTCATTTGGCTTAAATTTGAGAGCTTGTTGTCACCTAGTCAATTTTTGACCACCTTTTGTGTGAGAAGAATTACTATGACTTGATGTCCTAGTGTGGCTATGTAGGCCATGCTTGATTCACGTTAAGGTTTATTCAATCCCTATTTTTTCTTGCTCTCACTAATTTGTAAGCATGAGTTGTTGCATCTTGCTTTAGCTATTATTGGAAATCCTACTCTTAGATGAACATCTCCTTGCTTATTTGGCTCCATGTTCCATTTTTATATCCATGATCAACCATTACAACTATCTTTAACTGTAGTTTGAACTCTTACATGTGTATGTGCATCTCCTTAGCTAGGTAGTTCCTTGAACATTTTGTAAATATTTCATTTCTGTTGCTTATCCTAAAAACCCAAAAACATTAGAAAATAATTGACAAAACCATAAAAAATAGTGTTTAACACTTTTGTTTATTCTAGACATCCCATGCACATATCATTTTATAAGATCATTCCCATTTTACTTTACAACATTAATCATGTTTTCTTATCATCATTTTTTTTCTATGTCCTTTCTTGGGAGAACTACATTTGGCCTAAATTTCATGTTAGATCTCACATCTATGGAGCTATGTAGGTAACATCCACTTGTCTTTTACATCTGGAGTCAGCTTGGCCACCCCATTCCTTTTCTTCTTTTTTCTCCTTTTTCTTCTATCTTATTTCCTTTCACCTAGGGGAAACTTTGTGTCCTTGTTCTTGCTACACTATTATATAAAATAATGCCTCTATACTTATATGAACTATTATTTTTAAACCACACTAACTTTATGACTAACTCTTATTTATGTATGTTTGTTTGATCTTTATTGGTGCTTTGTTGTCTCTTTATTTCTTCCTTTCTCTTCCTTTATTTCTTATTGGTCTTTTATTTTACTATTTGGTCTTGTTATTTCTTTTATTTTTCCAAGTACATCTTGTTAATAACATAGATTTTGATTCCTCATATCTTGGTTTCATGGTATTTATTAAGTTGTTCTTGCTTTGCTTTTATACATTCTTGTTCCTACTTAAATCTTGATTGTTCATATCTTAATTTTAATTTAGGTTTATTTATGTATTTGTTTTTCTATGTTTTTATTTTTGTTTAAATGTAAATAGTTGTAACTCTAGTATTTGTAGTTATTATCATTATCCTTAGTTCTAAATATTCACATTTGAACTAGTTTAGCACTATTGGAGTACAATGTCATTATAAGTTACTCATACTTATGATGCGTAATTTCATTTTGTAATAACAAACACTATACGCTTTGGATATAAATCTCAAAATCAATATAGCTTATGAATAAATCTCATATTCACTAATGAAACTAGGTATTAATGGCTTATCTTACACTTGAATCTATGCAAGACATGCATCTCTTGGCATACATCATGAGTATAATCAAATAATGGTCTATTTTTATTCTATTCTTCATTCCATTTTCTCCCATTTATGGGTGAACTACATTGGATTGAGGCCCATTTGGAGTATGTATGCAACATTTGGATACATAACATATCTTGGGTCAGCTCAGCCACCTTCATTCTTCTTTTCATTTCTTTCATCACTTAGTGCATCCTCATATGCCTAATTTTTTATGACTGTTTCTGTCATTAGACCATCACCTCTACATTTTCACCCACTCATATTTTAATATATGAATTAGGTTATATCCTTGAGATATGATTACTAATTTTGCATAATAGGGCATAACATTTAAACCAATCACAAATCTAAATCAACCCTACTAGGGCACAATTAATTATCAGTGATCAAAATCATCCCTATTGGGGCAAAATTATTTTATCAACTGATCAAATACACTCTATTATAACACATTATTATTTCCTTTCTCTATATTAAAGTTATTATTTTTATTCTAATTCCAATCTCTAAAAAATTCACCCTCATTTTGGTAATATTTTAGTGTGCAACTTGTCTCAAGATTGAGCAATTCCTAAACATGCAACTTATACCCTAGCTTTGGGTGTGTTCAAAGTGTGTCACTTATATTTTTGTATTGTATCCTTCCCCTTCCCCCATCCTTGGGGCCCATTATATTCTAATTATATTTTGATCATTGAGAATCAATTTGTATAATCATTAGCTTTTTTGGAGTTAATCTATCCTATGGGTTAATCTCACTTTCTCTCTCTTTTTGAGAGTCCATCCTTCTCTTTCATCCCCATATGTCCTCTTGAGGGGGCATCATGGGTCATTTCCTTCTAACTTATTGAATGTCTCAATATGCCTAATCAAATAGGGGAAAAGTGTAAACATCAAATTCCTAACACTATTGTGTTAAAATTGTCAATCTTACTTGAAATTTGTGAAAATGCATAATTTAGACCAAAATCACTAAAACACACTAAATAGTTCAAGATTGTCATTTACAAGTTTTGATCTAGGCTAATGTATCCATAAATAGGAAAATGAATTAACTTTTCTCAAATCATTTCAAGTCAAAATAATGCAAACACATTTTGGTCTTTGGATCACTCTTTTCTTCTGATTCAAAAGCACACAAAACATACATCTATTATTTTGTGTTGACAACATCCTAAATGGGATATTAGTCCATATGCAACTGACATAACCTTCTAATTCCTCTATATTCAAATTATGACCCAATAATATGACATTCTAACCAGTTTGATTAATAATGTGCAACTAATTTATAAAAAAATCCAATTTTTTTATTAATCTCACTTAGGCAAATTAACTCAAATTAGGAGTTTAAGTGGGAAATCCATGGAAGTTATTGAATATATTTTAGTTGGAAATTGATTATTAATATCTTCATCATCAAATGACTTCATTTTTAGGGTGGCATCCATAAGCCATAAATGTAACAAATATCAAGCTTAAGGCCTCTCATGCTTCTTTAGTGCCCCTTCCTTCCAAATATTTATGAGAGTATTTATGGATTAATTATACAAAATTGGATTAATTCATAGACACACATTTTGATCTAAAGATGGATGGTTATGGTTGATACTAATCAAATTAAAAAATCTATAAATAGGAGGGCCAAGACCACCATTTTTAAAGTTCATTTGTGTAAACTTATTATGCAGAATTATCTCCACAAGCCATTTGTGTGTGGTTTTTATTATGCTTAATTTGCAATAGGATAGATTCATTGATAGGTATCCATTTGATTTCATATCATGAGCCTAGTTTCATTGGTGAACAAGAGATGATGGAGGATATTTTCCTTTTAAGTACCAAATCAAGGGGGATATCATGGTTTGAACTGTATTTAGGTG